>CM038463.1:30929962-31529962 GCA_021464415.1 Lonicera japonica | reverse complement strand
CGGATTAGTCACTTCCGATTGCACCGGAATAGTCACCACCGGCGTAGTAACTTCCGTTTGCACCACTCCGCTCTTCTCACTCTCATCGAGAGCCTTTACATTTTCTCCTGTAGGCATCTTGAGCAAAGACGCCTCGTCAAATGTAACATCTCTGCTAACGATCATTTTTTGGTCTTGTAGACACCACAACTTGTATCCTTTGACTCCACTTCTTGAACCCATAAAGATCGCCTTTCGAGCTCTTGGATCAATCTTATCTTCACGGACGTGATAATAAGCTGGACACCCAAATATGTGTAATGAATCGTAACTTGCATGAGATCCTGTCCAAACCTCCATAGGAGTTTTGTAATCGACTCCTGAAGATAGCAACACGTTCACGATGTAACTTGCATAGGATAAGGCCTCCGCCCAATACTGTTTCCCTAAATTTACATTTGACAGCATACACCTCACTTTTTCAAGTAAGGTACGGTTTATCCTCTCAGCTACTTCGTTTTGTTATGGTGTACCTCTAACCGTGAAATGGCGAACAATTCCCTCATCTTGGAAGTACTCCTTAAACGGATCACTAGTGTACTCTCCGCCGTTATCGGATCTAAGCACCTTGATCTTCCTGCCAAGCTGATTTTCGACCATCTTCTTCCACCTTAGAAACACCCCCAAAGACTTCGTCTTTGTGCTTTATAAGATATACCCAAATCCTCCTAGAGAAATCATCTACAAATGTAACAAAGTAATGATTTCCTCCTAAGAATTTCTTCTTGGAAGGTCCCCAGACATCTGTGTGTATGTAGTCAAGCAACCCCTTCGTGCAATGAATAGCCGTCGCAAACTTTACTCGTGTCTATTTTCCAAGCACACAATGCTCACAAAACTCCAGCTTGCAGCTCTTCGCACCCTTCAGCAAACCTTGCTTACATAACACCGTCATCGCCTTCTCCCCGGCATGTCCCAATCTCATGTGTCATAATCTCGTCGAATCCGAACTTGTACTTGCTCCACCAATTTCTGTAGAAACTGAAACGCTACCCGTCATCGTACTTCCTTGAAGGAAATAGAGATTACCCTCTTTCTTTCCCTTCATCAACACCAAGGCACCAGAAGTAACCCTTAGCATTCCATTCTCGAGCACAATCTTGCACCCGTTGGAATTTAAAGAACCCAAAGAAATCAAATTCTTCTTCAGATCCGGAATGTACCTAACTTTATTTCACTACACCAAAATGGCACATTTGTGACTGACTAGCTCGCTCTATTTGTGACTGCCAATGGCAGTCATATGTTTATGACTGCAATCGGCAGTCACAAAGGTTAAACTGTCATGTTTTCAAAATATGTGACTGCAAATGGCAGTCACAATTTTTTTCATGTATATGACCGTAATCAGCAGTCACACCTTTAATAAGAAGTCATAAATTTTATACAAAACGACGTTGTTTTATTTTTTTTTTACAAATAAACCATCTAAAACCTAGATGACTAACCTTACTATCACTCTCACAGTGTTGCCTGGCCTCCTCAAAATCGATTCTCACTAGATCTGTCTCATACGCCTACCATCCTCAGAGAATCTCCATCGATCTCACTTTCCATCGACCTCACTCCATCATTCTCACTATATCGAAGTCACTCCATCACTCGATCTCGCTCTATTGAAGTCCTTCATTCTCACTCCTTCAAGCTCAGATCTGAACATATCTCATTCTCACAGCCATCATTCCACCTCGTGCGTCAACTAAAAAAGGTACGGAATCTGAACATAGCACCATTATTCTATTGATTTTTTTTTTGGAAATTAGAAAGACTTAGATCTGCCCTAAATCTACTTTTACTTTTAAGTTTCTTATCATGTTTAAGAAATTAGTTGTTGCAATCTCAGTATTATGCAGAAACGCCATTTATTCATAATTTTTGGCATCATAATTGTTCCCCTAAGATCCCATCTTTCCTTCGTATTTGATAATTCTTTGCAAAAGCTGCATGTTTCTCGTATATTTATCCTTCATGTGTGTACATGTATACATATTTCTTAGTTTTTCGTATTTAGTTGAACAAGTTATAAGTGATTCACATGTCAAGTAGTAGGCACTACGTACTAGCGTCCAATATATAAGAGACAGCTATATTTAATTTTTAGCCTATTTGGATTTCTTTCTACTTCTTTCTTGTCTTCTTTATATTTGAATCCACTGTTTTAACATGTGCAATCAGAAAAAGCACGAGTTAAATTAACCCATAGATTCAATAGCTAGCTTAAAAGTTTGAGTGTGAAAAAAATCTAAAGAACAATCAGTTACAAACATGTTGTCCTACAATTCCCAGTTAAAATTCTTATTTGAATTTCACAATATTGTAACAATCAGCTAATTTTAAGATAATCGCCAGTGGCCTTAAAGCACAGTGGTAAATGATGGTCGGTATCGGAGAAAAGCATGGGAGGAGTTAATGATTTGAATCCTATCATTATAATTTTAACGTAATGAATAGTTAAAACTAAAAAACTAAAATAAAAAATATGAATGGTATGTTCAAATGAAATTGAATTTCTATTAATTTTCCAGGGGCAGGGTCCTTTGCCATTGAAGAGAGGGTACTAAACTATGGATAGCATGTTCTTGTCATGAGTACTGTTAATCTTTCTCAATGTAAGTCATGAATCCAAATGTTATTCAACTCTTATTGATATATGATTGCTTTTTACCTGCTATATAGTTTTTTATATGCGCACGTACATGACAACGATGTAACCCATTTCCTTGGTAAAAAAAGATTGGCATTTTTAATATTTGTCCTAATTTGACAGAGGAAAAAAAAACAGAACTCTTATAAATGAAAATCATAGCCGAATATTTATTTACAACTTTTGGATGATATTACGGCCCATCTTTTATACACTACTGTGATGAGTCATACTTGGTATTCATTTTATTCACCTTGATTTATCATTATCTTATTTGATTGTTGATTCGCAATGATAATTTGCTACCTCTTCATAATATGTATCTATTAAGCCAAAGATTCATATTATGATAGCAAAACATTAATTATACTTGTTTTTTTGTGCAAATGCAATGCGTGCGTGATTTGGATATAGGTTGCTTGAAACAAAATCATGAAAAACAGTAGTAAATGGGTTAAGAACTACTTTACTCTTGCTAATGGTGAGGTTCTAATCACGTTGCTATTCTTCAATTATTTTTGGAAGAAAAAAGCTCACAAAGTTAATATGGGAAGAAAATGTGAAAGGGCTTCGCTTGTGGTTGAATTCCCTATTAGCCTTGTATAATAGATATGAATTATATGGTTTCCTAATTAATCATTATGGCTACAGATTTCTAGTAATCCATCTTTGTTAGTAGGAGCATAATTTTTTGGTTTACCTTCAATAGATTCCAGTTTCTCATATTTCTGAAGATGTTTATAAGACATCAGTTGACTGGATCAGCCACCAATCGTATGAGGCCCTTTGTTCCTTTGCCCTTGCATTAGTTTGATCATGTGTCAGAGGACAAAAGGTGTCATTTATCCAACTTATCCGATAATCAATTTTAATATATTTTTCTTCTAAATAAATTATGTAATGAGGTTCATTAAGATGAACACCTATTGGCTCAGACTGGGCATCTATAAAACCAATGCTTATCTTTGCACAAGAATAATAAAATTCATAAATTTTCTGAAACATATGCTGAACCTTTGTGAACTGAGAAAACAAGTAGCATTACGGATGCAGAACTTTTCCAAAATAATCAATCATTCCTAACTTCCACATTTGTTCTAAATGGTCTATTTTTTAGACTTTGACATTTATTTTAGAAGACGATACAACTTCTATACTTGTGTTCTAGCCACAGGCTTACTTTTCTTCTAACTGCATTATTGTACCATTTCATAAAGGAATTAATAAAAGCATAACCCTTAATTCTTTCCTATACATCAAAAGGAAGCTTAAAGAAAAAAGTTAGAAATTCAAAATTTAGTAGGGCTAAAGCAACTTTGTGAGTTGCTTTAATGAGCTCGTTTGCATAACAGCTTTTTCCTGCTGCTTAGAGTTGCATTATTATCGCCTTGCTGTCTTCAGAGACCAAGTTCAGCACTTTTTCTATTTCTACTAGGAGTGTACCATTCTCTAACTGAGATAACCTTTGATTCAACTGTAAATTCCCTTGTTAGACTGTCAGCTAAACAATTTTTAATTTTGTTAATATGTTCTATACCAAATGTAATTTGTTTCAACCAGAGCTACCTTTGCAAAAGTCTTCTTAATTTGGGCCTGCATGTTAGACAAATTTTTATTTACAAAACCTAGTAGGCCTTTACAATATGTTCTTATAAAGAATGGCTTAGGTGCTTGAAATATTAAGAAGTTTTCTATTCCTCTTATGATTGCTAATAACTCCTTTTCCATTGTGGGGTAGTTATATTCAGCTTGATTAAAGCTTCCACTATAGTATCTGCATAATTTATTTCCTTCTTTTAGTTTTAGTACAGCGCTCCAATGTGGATTACTTGCATCAATTTCCAAGACTAAATCATCTTCTTCGGTTGGTAGTGTTAATGTTGACAAATTTTTACTTTGTTCTTTTAACAATCTCACCAATGTAGAGTCGGTTGTGTTCCAAGTCCAAACCTCATCTTTTTTGCAACTTCTTTTGGAGAGGTTTCCTTAGGTTGGTTAAATCTTTAATAAAATCAAATTGTTATATTTTTATCCTCGAGAGATTATTTTTTAATTTTTTGTAAGACATGCAAAACTGCAAGTAACATTATCTTTGCTTCTTAATTACTGTTCTTTCTTGTAACAGCATGAGCAAATTGTTTCTGGGATAGATTGGAGTACAAAATCGAACAGAATAGTAACTATATCTCACGATAGGAACTCGTGAGTGACTGTTTCCTTTGAATTATCGTACTGTCCTTTCATGGTTTAATAATTACATATACATAGTCTTTGTGTCTTGTGTGCAAGGAATTTTTTTTCTCTTTTGTTTAGTTTCTGTTGTCATTTATGATTTTGATTCTTGTATTTGACTTAAATTTTTAGATACGTATAGGACTAAAAAGGAGTAGAATGGGTACCAACTCTCGTTATCCTTAAGTTAAATCGTGGTGCACTGTGTGTTCAGTGGAGCCCTTTAGGTAAGTAAATGCATGTCTCCCAAATTCTTTACAAATTTTTGTTTTGTGGTTTTTTTTCCTCTTACTTGAATGACTTACTAAACTGGTGCTAATTGTAGTGTATAATATTAATTTCAGGCACCACCAGCTTTTAATATCTTTGATCCACAACCATTACCGTTCAACAGCTCCACATCTGTTACAGTAAAAGATGTAAGTTTGATCATCATATTTCTAATTAATAATTCTTGATTTTTTTAAAGACTTGACCTATCTAAAATTGTTATTACGACAAATAATTTGAATGCAACAATGGATTTCCTTTATTTGACTATCATGTTTCCTATTAAAAAAAGACTATCATATAGGGAAATGAGATTCAAAAGCAGTGTAGTATACATATTTATTTGCATGTCCACCCTTATTAAAAAAAGAGCACATCAATGTGTGTAAGATATACAGTCACATTAATGTGTGGAACTAATTTGCCTGGATTATATAAACACCATTTCCAGATTAAAGTTGATCTTATCTAGACTATAGAATTTTCAGATTAATACGGTGAAAGAACAAAAGGGAAGTAGATAATTGAACCCGATGTAACACTGAAATGACAAGCTAGAGTCTACCAGCAAATATAGCTCAATACTTTGCTGCTTCTTTACTAAAGATTGAAGACACTTCTCATTTAGAGTGCTAACCATTCTTTATTTGTACCCTCTTTCTATCTCTTACTTGTACCGTTTCACAATTCATAAATTAACTAAAATATACTATATATCATTTTTATATTTGTAGAAGCTAGTGATGGAGTTTCCACGTTATAAAGAGTGGATGGGTGAAAATAATAATAGAATGGGGGATGTGTACGTCACTGGGGTTAAAGAATTTGTTAAGTATGCGAGAAAGAATATAGGAGATGATCTTATCTCGTGTCCGTGCACGCATTGTAGAAATGGTAAAAATGTTCATTGGGAGAATGTTGAGGTACATTTGATCAACTGGGGAATGCAAGAAGATTATTTATTCTGGAATTATCACGGGGAGAGAAAGTTCCCTTTTATTCCAGAACAAATACCAGTGAACGAATTTTCTCATGAAAAGGGTGATCCACTACAACATGGTATCTTCAATGACCTCATTCACAATGCTTATGGACTTCACATAAATCAACCTAATCAGAGTTCAGTAGTTGATAATAGTTATGAAGTAGAAGATCTTAGTCAGGATAAGGACTATATCAAGTTAAAAGCTGCGGCCGCAAGACCTTTGTATCATAATTGCAACCCAGAGCATACAACATTGTATGCTACAGTTGGTTTGCACAACTTGAAGAGCCGTTTCGGTTTGTCTGGAAATAGTGTGACAGAAATCCTAAAGTGGGCAAAAGACTTACTTCCAAAGGATAATACACTTCCTGATAGCTATCCGGACATGAAGAGCAGCTTAAAGGGTTTAGGGATGAAATATAAATCCATTCATGTGTGCAAGTTCGATTGCATTTTATATCGAAAAGAGCATAAGCATAAATTGAAATGTCCAGTTTGTGATGAATCTAGATATGTCCAGAAAGTAAATGTAAATTGCAACGAAAAAAGAGATGCAAAAGTACCGCATAAGGTACTTAGGTATTTTCCTCTTGGGCCTAGGTTGATGAGACTTTACACAGTGCCTTGGATAGGAGAGGCAATGACCTGGCATGCTCGAGCACAAGTGGGTGACAATCTCATGCGCCATCCTATTGATTCTTCAATGTGGAAGGCCGCAAATTTACGACACCCAGAGTTTGCACAAGAAAGTTGCAATGTCCGCCTTGGAATATCAACCGATGGGTTTAATCCCTTTGGTAATTTAAGCACAACCCATAGCATTTTGCCAGTCTTTGTAGTTCCATATAATCTCCCACCATCTCTATGCATGAAAAAAGAATTTTCTATATTGTCATTGATTATACCAGGGCCTAAGGCTCTGAGCGATGATATAGATGTCTTTTTGGCACCACTAGTGGAAGAATTGAAAGACTTGTGGGTTGAAGGCGTGAAGGCGTTTGACTCGTTCAAACAAGAGACGTTCACTTTGAGGGCTATGTTATTGTGGGCCATTCACGATTTTCCAGCATACGGTACTTTTTCTGGCTGCAATGTGCATGGCTACTTGGGTTGTCCTATTTATGCAGAGGAAACAGAGGCCACGTATTTAACAGAAAGTCAAAGTATTTTATCATTCTCACAGGAGATTTTTACCACTTAATCACAAGTTCAGGTCAATAGAAAGCAATTTTCTCCCAGAAGGGGTTGAACCAAGGCCAGCTCCTAGAAAACTATCGGGGGCAGAAGTTGAAGAAAAGTCTTCGTTGGCCTTTCAGGCATTTAGGGGTAAACATCCTAAAGTTTTGGCTGAGAAACGTAAACTAAAGGATGAATTTGTAAAGATGGTTTGGTCTAGAAGGTCAATTCTATTTGATTTGCCATACTGGAAGGAACATTCAGTACGGCATGTACTAGACATAATGCATGCTGAGAAAAATATTATTGAGCACATAGTGGGAACATGTATTGATGGGAGTCATTCGAAAGATGGGGTAAACGCTCGAAAGGATCTCAAAAAGTTGAAAATAAAAAGATCGTTATGGTTGAAGGAAGATCCTAAAACTGGGAAAACTATATTGCCAGCCGGCGCCTTTTCATTGTCAACTGACGAAAAAAGGGTTTTGCTAAGTACGTTGTATGAGTTGAAGGTCCCCATAAATTTCTCTTCTAATTTGCATAGAGTTGTCCATCAAGCAACTAACGATTTGAAGCTGTGCAAGTCTCACGATTGGCATGTAATTATGCAATTAGTCCCCCTTTTGTTTGGACATTGTTTTGTGAAGCACAAGGATCTTCGAAAGGCTATAATGCAGATAAGTTTGTGTTTTACCTTACTTTGCGCAAAAGTTGTTAATAAAAAGCACATTATGGCTGCAAAGGCTACTATGGCTGAAGTTACATGTGTATTGGAGAAGTACTTTCCTCCGTCATTCTTCGACATTAGCATCCACTTGCTCGTGCATTTATGTGATGAGGCATTGCAATGTGGGCCGGTTAGGTATCGTTGGATGTACCCTTTTGAGCGGTTGATGAAAACCTTCAAAGATTATGTTAAAAATGCCCGATATGTTAAAGGTTCTATTGCGGAGGAGTATATCACAGAAGAAGCTTCTATATATGCAAAGGAGTATATTCCTAATCCAGCTAATGAAACACGTGAGTGCTTTGTTGATGAATCAGAAGGTTTTGCTGATGAGGAGGCTTTGGGGAATGGAAAGTTAGTGAGACTAACAAGTGTCCAATACGAACAAGCAGCCCGATATGTTTTTGAGACGCATAAAGATATAGACCACTGGAAAGAGTAATAATTTTTTAACTTTACCTATAATTTGAATATTATCTTTTAATATTTATTGGGAATCATAATTTACTTATTTATAATATAGGAAATATAATGCATCTGACCCAGGAAAAAAGAGGAAGAAAGTGGGAAATATGGCCAACGAATTTAGGCATTGGGTATCAAAAGAGGTTAGCTAATAATAAGTTAAGTCTGACTTTGTAGATGATAATAACAATTAAGTTTGACTTATTAGTAATTTATGCCTTTCTGTAATTTCAGTTGTTGAAAATTAAAGATGTTTCATCAAAGCTTGCACGCTATGCCAAAGGGCCCAACTTCGTGGCTAAGGAATATAGGAGATATCGTCTTAATGGCTATATATTCTCATCTAGTGTGCATGATTCAAATCTCGTTACTAAACAAAATAGCGGTATTGCAATTAACGCTGTAACTTACTTCAGGGCAAGTGCGAAGGATACGAAGTTGGTTGAAGCCGAGATGATGTATTATGGGATTATAAGACAAATTCTTGTATTAGACTATATAACTGAAAAGGTAACAACCTTTTATTGCAAATGAGTTAAAGTAGAAGACAAGACAGCTTGTGTGGTCGACCCTGATACTAATATGGTCATGGTAAATTTGAATAAGATGAAGAGCAAAGACCATATAAATGATGAACCATTTGTTTGTGCATTTCAGAATCATAAGCAAGTGTTCTATGCAAAGAGCCCGAAGAATGGCCCGTGGTCTGTTGTTCTATATTCTCCTAAGCGTTTGACTACATCTGTAGACAACTTAGAAGCACCTACTCAGTTTCAATCTGCTTTAGATGATAATCCAGAGTTGAAGAAATTTCTAGATTATCTAGATGATTGAATGTTTAAGTTTTTTTAGTATACTTTCAAGAATTTTTGTCACACTCCTTCCTTTCATGTATTTGTACTCTAAGGCTAAGGGGGCCCTTGTTACCCTCAAAACTATATTTGAACATGTTTTTTGTATGCTTGAAAATCGTATGGCGGCATCTCATTTATATATTCACCTTCAAAACTTTATATGAATATGCTTTTTGTATGCTTCGAAATTGTATGGTAGCATCTGATTTATATATTCAATTATAAGAATTAATGCATATATTTTAGAAATTGTAGACAATGGCAAGTTCATAAAGTCATCAAGGAAATGAGCCTAAAACTCCACCCAACTCCCAAGCATCTGTAGTTGATGCACAGTCGGCTACAGATAACCGACCTATCATTTCCTTTAATAGCACAGGACAAATAGTGGGAAATAAGGATAAGTTAAAGGCTCGAGCTTTAACCTTATTAAAAATACAAGTAGGGTTGGAGTATGATGACTGGATACAAGTTGAGCAATCCATAAAAGATGACATGTGGACGACACTATATCGAGAATTTAACATCCCCCTCCTTAGAAAAGAAGAAGTACTGAAAGAGATGGGTGGACAATTAAAAACCTGGAGATGGAACACACGACAGAAATATTTAAAGGATTTGGATGCTACTAGAATAATAGCTTTGAAGGACAACATACCCCCGAAAGAGAGTTTTCGCCTCAGTGAGTGGAATGCTTTTATTGAACATGAAGCAACGGACAAAAAGCTTCAACAAAGAGAGGTTCTAAAAGCAAACAGGGCTAATAAGAATGATGTCCACTGTCTTGGCAGGAAATCATATGCCGAGAAATCTAGAGATATGGTATATAAATTTGTTATTTTTAATAAATATATATATACCTCATTATGCTAATCATTTTAAGGAATATGCATGTAGAAAGCGAAGGATCCAGATAAGCGATCGCCTACTCGTTCTGCAGTGTACTTAAAGGCACGAAAGCAACAGAAAACTGGAGAATTGCACCCAAAAGTTGCTGAAGCATGTGTAAGTTTTGAAATATAATATTTGCAGTCATTTTTATACTCAATCGATTTAGACCCTTATTTGGCATCTTATGCATTTTACAGAAAAAAGTTAAAGAGTTAAGTAGTGGTCATGGCTCTTCAAGTCAAGCTTCTTTGGAAGATGATGCACTGACACAGGTTTTTGGGAAGGATTCCAGAGGAAGGACTCGCGGTGTAAGTAGAATTTGTAAGGGTAAAATGAAGGCTATTCAGCCTATGAAGTCAAACATTGATATGGTCCTCAATAGCAATCAACATTTGGAAAAGGTGGTTTATGGCATGCAGGATCAACTTAGTAGTTTTATAGCAGCATTTAACAATTCTCAAAAGTTATCTTTGCCCCAGTTATCTTCGCCACAATTATCTACTCCCTTGCAAAATCCTCCTCAATCAACGTTCCCTTTAGCAACTCCAACTCCAACACGTACATCGCAACCAACCCGTGTTCTTGTTAAGGATGTTGTGTCAACCAAGATCATTGCTAAAGGAGATACAGTTCCAACACGTAAAGGAGAAAAAGTGCATGGGCGTACATTCAAGACCATGAAACCAAGCTTAATATTATAAGTGTGGAGAATGATGAGATTGACACTAGGTTATATCTAGGTTGTCAAGGGTGTGCCACGACAATTGGGAAAGTTGTAGGAGGCTTCGTGGTGTGGCCTACATGCTTCCTCGAAGAAGTATAGTTAATTCAAATTCTACTAACCTTTTGCGAACTTATGCTAAAATTTGTGGACTTGTAATATCTAGACTTAGTTTGATTATATTTGTATCGACTTTAGTTAACTTCTAGTAACCTACGGACTTACGACTTTTTATTTCAACTAATACTTTAGTTTGGTGTAGTTACACATATGGCTTACTTGGCCTACGTGGTATTCAAAGGCCTACGTCCAGGTGTGTACACTTCTTGGCATGAAACACATGCTCAGGTAAATGGATATCGAGGGGCCGTGTATCGAGGCTTTCATTCTTTCGAACAAGCACAACAGGTGTACAATGACTACTTAACATCATCAGGTGATACCTCTTTTATGCAACAACCCTTACATGCATTACCACTTCCCGTTGACACATGGTCTAGGTTCCGAACGGTTTGCTAATTGTTCATGGCATTTTATGTCATGACAGTGTTGATTAAATACTTTCACTAGTTTATATTGTCATTTTTATTATATTGATTTCCTTACTTATACAACTTTATCCTTTATTGCGAGGTTTACACGACGAGAGCAAAGTTTAGATGTTTGTTGGTGTAGGCAATGATGATAATTATATATATACCTCAACTATATCAGATCAACTATATCAGATGGTATTTTCCTTTCATAGTTGAATAAATGCAACTCTAATTGTCTGTGGATTTTAGTTTTTTTCAAATTATAAAGTAATTACTTTTTATTAAAAAACTATATAATTTATCTTTTCAATAGCAAAGTAAAGGTTCCCCAAACAATTAGAGTCGTATTTTGGGATACTTAAGGACGATTCCAATATTATGATATTAGAAAATTCATGAGGCTATAAAATCTGAGCCCTATTTGTAACCATAAAATCTGAGCCCCATTTGTAACCAGAACATGTACAACTAGCTTTTTATAAATTATAATCTCCATCTTGCAAAGATACAGTGTAGACATTTCCAGGTACTTGATCTTCCTTGTATTTTTTGTTATTAAGTTTCACATGTAGCCATATTGAATTTCAAATATTGTGATATCTTGACTTTGATAAATCTTGCTGAGTTGTTAATATTGCGTTTTAGATAAGTTAAAGGCTAGTGATGTTTTATGTAGTTTGCATGAAATTTATATATAGCAAGATTTATTGTGGGTATAAATAGAACCAAGAATTTTGCAAAATAATACAACTACTTAGTATGCTAAGTTGACAGTTCCAATTTATTGTTTTTGATGATTTCTATGACAAGTTGAAGAGGAGACGTACTGGAATATCCTTAAATCTTGATGATATAGTCGACCTCACAGCTTCTTTAGACCTCACACCTCAAAAGATTAAGATGTATGCATATGCAACGACGGAGATTAAATAACTAAGAAAGGAAGATGAAGAACCAGTTTATGCTTCTTCTGGTGCAATCACGGGGATTAAAGATAAGTGAATGTGTAAATTAATATTGATTAGTTTGTATTAGTTTATGACATATTGATTCGTTCGTAATGTGAATGCATAATATGAATATTGATTAGTTTGTCATGTGAATATTGATTGGTTTGTAATGTGAATGTTTTGTGAATATTGATTGGAATTGTAGTGTGAATAAATTGATTGGATTACAGGTAAAAAAAATGGTTTTCTAATATTTTCAAATTGTTTTTTTTAAATTGTTTCACAATTTGTGACTGTCAAAAACAGTCACAAATTATTGCCAATTTCGTGACTAACTTGTGACTACATTGACAGTCACAAAAAATGACATTTGTGACTGCTAATAGAGGTCACAAAGTACAAACTTTGTGACTGTTAGTATTGTGAATTTCTGACTGTAATTGGCAGTCACAAAATTTGTAATTTGTGACTGCCAGTATTGTGAACTTGTGACTGTCATTGGCAATCACAAACTTGTGAATTTGTGACTGCCAATGACAGTCACAAAGTGTCTTTGTGACTACCATGAAAAAGTGGTCACAAAAGTCATAAAAAAGGGATTTGTGACTGTTTTTAGCAGTCACAAAATTTTCTGTGACAGTCATTTCTGTGACACACATTTGTGACTGTTTTAGTCATTTGTGACTGTTTTTGGCAGTCACAAATCTGCGATTTTGGTGTAGTGAATTTAGAGTTCTGATTGCTCCGTCATGTAGCTTCAACTTGATCGTTCCAATGCCTTCCGTCCTACAAACATGATCATTGCCCATCAAAACCATTCCTCCATTCACCTTCGTCAAGGTATGGAAAAGGTCCTTGTTTGGACACATGTGGTACAAACAACCCGAGTCTAAAATCCACTCGTTCGTTGAGCTTTCCCTAGGAGTGACCACTAATATACTCTCGAAATCATCATCCCCTGAAGTAACCGAATTTGCGGTATCATCCGCATTCTTCTTCTTCCCCTTGTCTACCTAAGTGTTAGGACAATTCTTCTTCATATGCCCTTTTCTTTTGCACTTGTAAAATTCCATGTTATCCAAGTACTTGGTACGTGACTTGGACCAAGAGTTGTTGTGCTTTGCTTGTTTCCGATCATCTGTCTTTCTCCGCGTCACCAACGCATCGGACGATGTACTACATTTCTCCCTCTGTCTCTGCTCATTACCAAGCAGCGCCGAAGAAACGTCCTCATATTTCACTGAATCCTTACCATATAACAAAGTCGTGCTCAAATGGTCATAGGATTCCGGAAGTGAATTGAGCAATAAGATAGCCTTATCCTCATCTTTCATGTCCTCGTTCAAGTTTAACAAATCCGAAATGATCTTGTTAAACTCATCGACATGCTCACTCATTGATGTACTTCTAGCATATTCAAACCGGAATAACTTCTTCTTGAGATAGAGACGTTTCTTTATGCTCTTCGTCATGTACTTCTCTTCCAGTATCTTCCATATGCTAGCCGCGGATTTCTCACGCATAACATAGTATATCACATTTTGAGCTAGATGCAACCGGATAGTGTTACAAGCCTTCAAATCATACTCTTCCCATTCAACATCTGTCGTCGTCGTGGGCTTAGCTACCACACCCAACAATGCCTTATGCAACTCCTGTTGGATCAAGACATCGCGCATTTGACATTGCCACATGCCAAAATTGACCAACTTTCCGATGAATTTCTCTACGTCAAACTTTATCGCTGACACCTTTGAGGTCTTAGAAGTAGTCATCTTCAATCACCAAAGAACTTGACAAACCAACAACGAGACAAAGATTGAAAAATCTCACTTTAGAATTTTATCAAACACTTGGCGTGCAACACAAATCCCACATTTCTCGTTTTAGCCTTTGATACCAATTTGTTGCGCCAAACCGCTCACAATCGAGCACGACGCAACAGGGAAGGATCTCACAAGCTCTCTTGGTTTACCGAAAGAAAAACCGACATAAAAAAGTACACCCACAATAGAGAAATAGGAAATAAAGCAACAATCACACAAGACAAGGATTTACCGTGGTGTCGGCGTAAAAGCCACTAATCCACAAAGATGATAGCTTCTATTGATAATTGGAACAAAGAGTAATTACAAGCACACAAGAAAAAAATTCTCACAAAATTTAGCTCTCAACTAAATCCTAGGCAAAAACAAGCTTATGCACAAATGAGCAAAAAGGAACACTTAAAGGAAATTTGACTTGGACCATGATCGATCATGGAGCTCACTGCCACAATTTTGCCAATTTCACCAAATGTGAGCCAAACTCACACCACTACCAAAATATAACAATTAAGAATGGATAAGATGGTTTGATTACATATAAAACTGATATTGGTGGAGTAGGTTGAGATTTGATAGATGTGTCATAAACAATAATGCAGAACACGGCTCCACATGAAATTGGATCGATTGGAGAACAGGCAGTGGCACTACGCATTTCGGGGAGTAAGGCTGCATTTTACAACTGCAGTTTCTATGGGGCTCAAGACACCCTTTATGATCACAAAGGCCTCCACTATTTCAACAATTGCTTTATCCAAGGCTCTGTTGATTTTATGTTCGGCTATGGCAGATCCCTTTATGAGGTCTAGTACTAGTCAACATTAAAAAAGAACTAGCTAGAGATAGAAAGAATCAATTATCTGTTTTTTCACAATCGTGAAAATGACTAAATCTCTGTTATTTTATTTTGTTTTGTTTATGGCATGTTGTAGAATTGTTGGTTGAACTCCATATCCAAGAAGGTTGCATCTGTAACTGCTCAAAAACGGAGTATTTCATCAATGTGGAGCGGATTTTCGTTCAAGGACAGTAAGGTAACAGGGAGCGGAAAGGTGTACCTAGGAAGAGCATGGGGTGACTATTCCCGGGTTGTCTTCTCATATACATATTTGGACCAGGTTGTCCTTCCCCAGGGCTGGAGCGATTGGGACAATCAAAGCCGTGACTCGTACGTAATTAATTAACTTCAATCAGCTCAATCATTAGCTAGTCCTTAAGTTCTTATACAATTAAAATTCAATTTCATATCATTTTCTTGTTTGAAATTGCGCACGCGCAGGAGGGTGTATTATGGAGAATACAAGTGTAGTGGACCAGGAGGCAACTCTAGTGGAAGAGTGCCATGGGCACTAGCACTTACTGACAAAGAAGCTCACCCATTTATTGGGACATACTATGTCTATGGAGACACCTGGCTCTTAAAACCTTAAAATTTATAACGGTTTCTTGCTTTAATTCATATATATATATATATATATATGAGTCCATTTCCTACACGGATTACTGTTCACGGATGAACAGTACGGATTGGTTCATTTGGCACGCTTCCCGATGGAATTTTTTGATGAAATTTTTTGGGGATGTTCTTCATCGTGTCTAGAACATCTCCACCAAATTTCATCAAAAAATTCAACCGGGAAGTAGGTTAACTATGCAATTGAAAAATATTGGTCCAGAAATAAATTTATAAAATCCAATATTTTTCAGACCAATATTTTTCAATCGCGTAGTTAACCCACTTCCCGGTTGAATTTTTTGATGAAATTTGGTGGAGATGTTCTAGACACGATGAAGAACATCCCCACAAAATTTCATCAAAAAATTCTATCGGGAAGCATGCCAAATGGACCAATCCGCACTGTTCATCCGTGAACAGTAATTCGCACCTGAAATTTCCCCTATATATATATATATATCTAATTCTACTATATGCATGTAATTTGCCGGTTATTTTTCAATTTTTGATTACCAGATTCTTCCAAGAAACCAAAGCCAGATGCAACATCTATGGAGGGATTTCCATTACTCCTGAAAACTTTGTTTAAAAGAGCAAACTTCAAAGATCCGGGTTTAGCCCCGTGGTTAATTAAGAGTAAACTAACCCAAAGATCTGAATTTAGGCTAATGGTTATTAGGGGCTGAACTGAAACTCTAGCCCAGCCCAAGAAAATTTCTTTCCCATTAGTTATATAAAAAAAGTGTTATTAGACCAATAATTTTCTTAGCCCAGCTCACCCCAGCCCACAATCAACTCAGTCCACCTTTTTCAAACTCTCTTATAAAGGGGAAAAATTATGAGCTAGCTGGCTCACACTACTATACAAGAAAAAAAAACTAAATAAATTAAAAAGTTTTGTGTTGCTGTCAAACTAAAGCCTCTCTCTCTCTCTTAATATATTTACACACATATGTATATAAAATAATTTAATTCAATTCAATTTATTTAACCTTTTTGTGAATGCTCGGGAATTTATTTTAACTTTTTTATTTTCTTAAGAAATACAATTTTGTTTTAAAATTAATGAATTGTTAAGAACATAATTTCTTTAGTATTAGAAAATTTAGAATATTAATTATATTTTTAAAAGGAAAATTAAAATTTTAATTTGAGACATGCATTAAAATTATTATTTTTATTAACATTTAAAAAAAATGAGACCCTTAATTTAAACCAAAAAATATTATTTGTAATATAATATACTTCAACCAAGAGGAAATCTTTATTCATTTTTATTGGTCTTTGACAAAGATACTCTATCCCGCACACTTTCAGATTCACTTTAATCTCTTCCATCTTTTAACTTAAGTATCCATTTTATCGTAACAAACAAATATTTAATCTAACATACTTAATTATAAACTAATAAGTTTTACAAATACTAATTTTCTTCCATAAAAAAGAATTACATTTAACTATATTATTTTTATTTAAAATTTTGAAATTTTGTCCACTGTAGGAATAAATTTTTTGCTTAAAAAATTGTCATAATTTTTTATGTTAATTCAACCCACCCCATCGAAAAATCCTGGGTCCGCCCCTCATGTTAAGAGTGTGGGTTGCCAAGGTTTGAGCCCCCCTCCCTCAAAGAATCATTGGATCTCATTGTCACTTCATATTTAAAAAAAGAAGAAGAAGAGTAAACTAACCCAAGTCCGCTAAAGTACATGGGCAAAGAACCTAACAGCCGCAAAAGGAAAAAAAGAAAATAACCTTATCTAATGTCTGGTAGATAAAAAGATAGAAAAAAAAATATAGTAACAAATAATTGATTTTTGTAAAAAGTTAGAAAACAAGTTGGGAGAAATTTCCTGCTTGCAAAATTAAATACAAGTGATGATTCTAACATTAGTTCAAATTAGAACTTCTAGATGGAAAATTGTGATTTTATATCTATCCACGATATCTTATAGTTAATCCGCTTTACCTACTAAATTAATCCACGAATGTGGATAGACTGGCAAAAAATATTATTGATTTAATTTTATGAATATTATTTTATTAATAATTTAATATTAAAAAATCCACTAGATTAATAAGTACATCCACTTTTATTAAATAAATAAAAATAGAGGCAATTAGTTTTAAGGATGAATATTCCTTTATCTACCTATTTAAGGACACAACTTTTATACCAATACTTTAAGGTCCAAAGTTTTGTTTAAAATACAAACTTTTACGGATAAATAATTAAAATTAAATTAATATAGCTACAAAACTAATTTATATTATTGTTATTCCTATAATGTCACTATCATCTAATTGATTATTAAACTAATCTAAACGTTTAAAATCTTGCTAGAGATTAATATCTATAAAATCAAATTCGAAATTTAAATTTAAACAATCAAATAACTTCTAACAACTTAATCAATTACTAAAATATAGAAAATCAAATAATTCAAAATTTAAATTTCAACAATCAAAAAAAATTAAACAACCTAATCAATTTGATTATTAATTAACAAGGGTGATTTTATTTCTATCAGCGAAATTTGTCAGTCTACCCTTCTTTTTGGGTTTTACTGAGATAATTTGTATCGCCCATTAAGTTTAACCACGTTGTTGGATAAACTTACAAAAATCAATATTGGAATAATTTTTATAAAATAATGATTCTTTTTAATTCAATTGTAAATTATTCACTAAATTTTTACTTCTATCCATCGTCATATAATATATCAAAAAGTAAACATAAATTGTATAATAAAATAATATTTCTAACATATATAATTTATTGTTAATTATATCTACTTTTCGGACTCGAGATTAGAGTATAGTCTATGATTCACATTTGTCTTTAGAATTGAGATTGTACAATAATTCACATTAATCTTAAAATAGTAATTAAATAGTGAGTATAGTTTAAAACATTTGTAATATGTCTACAAAATTTAGTTCCTACCTAGAAGTAAATTAAAATTATAACTTTAATTACAGATTTATCATAGCTGATGGGGTTAAATACTAATTTTACCATTGGTCTACAAAGAAAATTCAACATTTTTTACCTCCGGTAAAATCCCATTTTTACCCCCGGTAAAATCTCATTTTTATCCCCGGTAAAATCTCATTTTTACCTCCACACCTACCACATCTCACCTATCACACCTACCACATTTCACCTACCTCACCTACTTCCACAAAAAATTATATGTTTGCCCTTCATTTTTACCAAATTTATCTTTTTGCCATTCTCCATTTACCTATAAATACCGCCCACCATTCATTCATTCAACACACAATAAAAACACAATCCTTCTCATCTAAGATCCATCCATCTCATCCAAGAGATATAAAGCTATTAGCAATATAAATATAAGCCAATTCTAGAAGAAATAGAAGGGTCTTATACCCTCTCTTTTCATACCTCCAAAAAACAGAAGGGTCTTATACTCTCTCTTTTCATATTCCAAAAAATACCAACAACCCTTATACACTCTCTCTCCCACACAGTTTATTATTTATTCTGTTGAAATATTTGTAATCCTAATTCTATACTTATAAATAGAATTAAGAAAATTATAGAGAGAGAAGTTGGTAGCTTGTATTATCATCCAAATTGATCGTCTTTGAGCTAATACAAAGCAAACACACACAAAAGGATGACGTACTACCGAAATAGCATAAGCGCTACCGAAGGAACATACCTTAAAAAAAATGTCATGTGTTCATCATTGCGCCGTATTTATTTTTTATTCACCGATATTCGCTTATTGATTAGTTAATTATCTATTTCTAGATTTTGACACCATCAATAGCAAACAAGAAAACAAACATACATTATAATCGAATATTCTTCCTTTAACTTTAAAGGATTGAGATTGAAGAAAACGATGGTTGTTGCCTCCGGCCAGTAATTCTTAATTAGTTTCTTAAGTTCTAATTCTGCTTTATTTTTATTTATTTAGAGCCCTTATTATATAGAAAAAATAATAATAAAATAGTAAACTCATTTGTTGAAAAAAATTATTCGTTAGTATTATAATGTAATAACATAAATTAATTCCACTCAGTTTTGTAGTATTGTATATTTTTGATAAAGAATGAATTTATAGTACTTGTATCAATATACCTTATAACAAATTAAGAAAATATATTATTAAGGAAGTATATTCTAATTAAGAAACTAATTTTAAAAATAAATACATTTAAAAGGATTATTAATAGGTGGATATACTTCTCAATTTTTATAAAGAAGTTTTGAGAAGTTTATTTCAATGTTAACATAAATCAATGGTGGATAAACTGCAAAAATTCGAGAATAGAAATAAAATTACCCAATGGAAAAATAGAGGGAAAATCAAAATAAATATCTTAAGTTACAAAAAAATATTATCCAATAATCATATATAAATATCAAACTTATAAAGTATATAGTTTTTTTAATCTAAAATACAAAAATAATAGGAGAATTTTACTTCCTTCTTCTACTATTTCCAATCTTAAAGCGTATATAAATGTTTCACGAAGAATCTTCTAAATATAATTTTTGAGGGCTAAGTCACAAAAAACGTCTTGTAATTCTCTTAATCTCGGTGTATATGGTTTAACTTCAACATGATGCCCGAGAAATTTAGTCTGGCTGACACTCTGGAAAAAGATTAAGTTTGAGTGCTTGCTTAAGAGTCTAATTTAACATTGAGTATTTTTTTAAGTGAATTCCTTTCCACTTTTTCCATAATATATATATATATATGCAGTGGCGGAGCTAGGAATAAATGCCAGGTGGGGCAAAAAAAAAATTTAAGCCAAATCAAACTCAATAATTATGTTTGTAGCCTAAATTTTTACTAAAATATTTCTCCATTCTATTTCGATATTTTGGAAAAGTTAAAAATGATATACTAAAATTAATTATATATTTTGAAATATTTTTATCAACTCAATATTCAACCTACTATAACCAAGAAACACATATATTAATCTAAATATTAATTTATCAAATAACAATATAATAAGCAAATTAACCTCAATAATCAAATCAACATTAAAACACCTAATTCTTAATATTCAAAATTTTAAAACAAAATGTATAAGATTATAAAAAAGAAATATAACCAAAAATACCGGAACAAATGAAGAATGAAGATGAAAAAAGGAGCCACTGCCAAAATAAAATGTAAACTATATTTAAAAAAAAACGAACGACAATAAAAACTAAAGAAGAAAGGGAAGTAAATTTCCTTCGTATCGTTTAACTTATAACATATAACCTAATATAAATTACGCACTTATACCCTACACTTATAAAACAACGTACACAAAACCCCCTGCCCAGAATATACCCAAAAAGCCTGACCTTGCTTATCCAATATTACAAGCACCTACCCTGAACTTATAAACTTAATTGCACACAACACTCTCACTCAAAATCACATAATGGCCCCTAATCTTTCTCTTCTCGCACACAGACCCCCGTACTCTCACACAACACTCTCACTCAAAATCACATAATGGCCCATAATCTTTCTCTTCTCGCACACAGGCCCCCGTACTCTCAAAAAATTTATAAAAGGCCCAGGCAAGGTCCTGGTAGGGTCATTGCCTCCGCCCCTGTATATATGTATGTAATCTAATTTAACCTTGAGTATTTTTTAGGCGGACCCTTTCCAATTTTTCTAATATATATACTGATATATAAGCAGTGTGATACACTTCGTGAGCGTGGGATGAAAAATCCACACTTAAATCCACCGGGTTAAGTAATTGAATATTTCTAAAATATTTGTAAGAATAACGTATGTACGAGTGGAATATATATTGTTTTGATTCAATTTAACTATTTGTCCAAAAAAGAAAAATGTTTTAACAACGTAGGAGTATATGTAATCCTAAGGGTGTTTTCAATTTCAATCTGAATAGATATTAGAAGACCCAAATCTAATCAAATTTAAAATTTCGATTTCAATTCGATTTCGTTTAAGTTTTTAAATCTTCCAAACATTTATGTTCGGCTTTATTCAGATTATATATATTTTAAAAAAAGTAAATATAGTAGGCCGACACTTTTATTTATTAGAAAAATATTAATTTTATGATGACAAAGACAAATGAATACTATGTACGAAATTCCCTTGGATTTGTTTTTACTTATTTTAGATGGAGAAAATATTTATTCTTATATTTATAATATTACTTCAATATTTATAATAGTTTAAGAGCGAATTTTCACTTTTGATAATGAAATAATATTATTTTATAAATTATGTAAAATTCAGTTTTGCACTAAAATACCCTAAACCTAAACTAAGGTGGCGTTTGGTAAAAATACTGAAAACTAAAAAGTAAAAAAGCTGTTTGTTTAGTTCTTAAAATTGTATCTGAAAAAATATTATTTGTTTGAATATAACACATCTGAAAACTGAAATTTGTTTAGTATGACAATTTTGCCCTTATTATTTTATTTTGATCACATTATTTTGAGTAATTTTAAAACAAATACTATGGAATAAATTTGTTTATGGATACTATGGAAGAGGTATTTTCTCTGATGAGTGGAATGAAACTGCTATACTCAGGTTCCTGGACATCTATGAATCAAAATGGTCTCTCCGAAATCGGGCTAAACTAAAAGGGAGTGATTGGGAGGAAATTGGCCATCAAGTTTCTGCACACACTAGTCCTGCTGTTAAGAACCCCAACCAGTGCAAGAACAAGATTGAATCTATGAAGAAAAAATATTGGCTTGAATCAACAGCAGCAGTAGCAAGCAAAAACTCCAACCTGCCATCTTCTTAGCAATTATATGCTCGTATGGATCAATTATTGAAGGGGAGACTATCTTTACACTCTAACGTTGAAGATTTAGACAGATTTCCAAAAAATGCAATAGAAGCAGAGGTGATTTGTAGCTCTCGAGAATTACCAAATTTATATGTTGTTGTGTAATTTTGAGAAAAGAAAAAGGGTAAAATGGACAGATTTAAGTGGCAAAGTTGCCAGTTAAAATTTTAAGTTTTAAGTGGTAAAAATTAAGTGGCTACTTAATTTTTTGGGTTATTAAACAATTTTTTAAATCATTTAAATTTAAAAAAATTTAATTTTCAAATTTAAGTGGCATTTTAAATGAAAGCCCTAAATATATTCCATTTGGAAAAATTACAAATATTAACAATGTACTTTGCCCGTTTTTTCACTTCGGCTATTATATGTTTTTTATCACAAAAAACCATTATACTCTCATTTTTTTTCACCGTTACCATTTCGTCTAATTAAACACAACGGAGATGATGATGTGGCACGTTTTTAATGACGTGGCTTATAACTCAGATAAAGACGTGGCATGCTTTTTTAATGTATGCTTCCACTTTGCTTCTCACGTGGTAAAATATCAACATTAAAATATTGAAAGCTCAAAAGTTGAACTTTGTTTAAATACAAAACAGAAAGGGGAAGGAAGGAAGAACATGCTACGGTGAGAGAGAAAGAAAATAAACCTCAATTTGTAGCAAAATAAGTTCAAAAAGCTAAGGTTTCATCTCAACTCTTTCAATCGGATATCACATTACACACTGCTACACCAAAACTAAGATTTTGTGACAGCAGAGCTCGCTACATTTGTGACTACTAATGACAGTCACAAATTAGAAAATGTCATTTTTATAAATATTTGTGACTACAATGGCAGTCACAATGATTCTAAGTACTAACTCTTACCTTTTGTGACTGTTTTGAACAGTCCTAGTATTGTAACTAATTTTGTCACAGACATATATAACCGCTATTAGCAGTCATAAAACTTATGTAACACATAATAACCCTAGATGACTTATTATGTTATAAACTTACAACACCCAGTCGTTCTTCTCTCACTCCAAACGCTCTGCTCACTCCCACTCCCAGTCCCACTCCCACTCCCAGTCCCACTCCCAATGTTTACTAAGATTCACTCTCACTCTCGTATCCTCTGAATCCTCACTCTCACTCTCTTATCACTCTCAATGTTCACGAAGATTCACCCGTAGCAAATCGTCACTTCCACCGAGATTCACTAGTAGCAATTGTTTGTAATCTCCAGGTATGTGTGAATCTCTTTGGTTTTTATTCATATAGATGCAATTGCTTGGTAACAACTCCAAAAATTGAGCCCTAAGAATGAAATCCAATTGCTTTGTTCATATCCGACTTGCTAGGGCTAGTTAATCAGGACTTTTTATCTGAGGCAAGAGTTGCAGCCAATTATGAAACCTCCATGGCTGTTTTCTCTGCCTCATTTTTCTTTTGATTGTCCATAACTGAAGGTTCAATTTCTCTCTGGTTTTTATATTTGCTCTGTTTCTTTTCTATGGAATAAGTGAAGTAAAAACTGAAGCTCAATGATTAAGCTCCCTCTTATCGAACACAACTGTGAGTGAGACCCCTTTTCTCCTCCTCTCCTACTCCTCTTGTACTTACACTTATTTACTACTGCTAGTTGTTTGTTATTGTACTCCTGCTTGCTATAAACTACTCATGACCCAGTCTAATTTGGGTTCACATGTTCTATTTATAATTTCAAATCAATTATATATATATATACAGAGCCGATTGAGTGCGAACTTGATTTGTGAATTCGTGCAAATTTTCGGTGGGACCCACCACTCTTCTCTCTTTAACTCATTTAAAAAACAAGCTCATGTCCATTCTCTCTCTGCAGTCCCCACTAACATTTTATTCATTCCAAGAATTCCTCTTTCTCTCTCTCTAGCCCGTGACCCCCTCTCTCTTCCCCTTTCTCTCACCAGAACTCCACTTCTCTCATCTTTATCAAAAAGAGTTACTCATTTTCCTTTCTCTCTCTCACACCCCTTTCTCCTACACACTCCATGGAATTAGACAAAGCCATGGAATTAGAATTCTTTTTGCAAGCTTGTATTTGTTTTTTTATTTGTAAGATTAACTATTTGAATTAATTGACTTGTTATTTCAATTGAAAAAACATTTATTTTTTGCAATCATAAACAAAAAATAAATGTTTTTTCAATTGAAATAACAAGTCAATTAATTCAAGTAGTTAATCTTACAAATAAAAAAACAAATACAAGCTTGATCATTCAAGTATCCACTTAATGCATTCAAATACTCAAAATAACAAACACAACTTGTTTTCAAGCTAGACTTATATCATTCCCACCTTCCATTGATCACTCATTTTCTTTTTCCAAATTAGCATCTTCCTTACATAGAGAACACCTATATAATGAAAAATAACAAAAATCAAGATGCAATACTAAAATATTAGAGGTAATAATATAGCAATACAAGTTTCAATTATGCGGAAATTCAATTCCAAGATTAATTTCGAGTTCAATTCCAACTTTATCAACATTATTAATTCAAGTATGAAGAAATATTCAAGAATCAAATAACAATATAAGCAACCCAACATAAATGAGGGGAAAAAAGGGCTTGCAAAAAATCAACCCCAAAATCAACACCAATAATCAAGCTTGCAAAAACAAACCATGCTTTAACCATAACAAAGCTTACAAATTTACCTAAGTCAAAATCTATAAAAAAAAATAAAAAAAAAATAAAATTGAAATTCTCGAAATCTAGGGCTAGACATTGAAAAAAAAGATGAAAAGATGCCCTTACACAAATTAGAGTGAAATTTGCAACTGGAGATGATTTTCAATCACAAAATGGTGGGACGAATTAAGAATGTTGGTTCAATTTTGCTCTTGTTGAATGGATTTTTGATAAAGATAGAGAGAAGTGGAGTTCTTGTGAGAGAAAAGGGAGAGAGAGAGAGGCGTCACGGGCTAGAGAGAGAAGGGAGAACTCTTGGAATGAATAAAATGTTAATGGGGCCCGCAAAGAGAAAGTGGACTTGAGCTTGTTTTTTAAATGAGTTACAGAGAGAAGAGTGGTGGCTCCCACCGAAAATTCGCACGAATCCTCAAATTGAGTTCGCACTCGATCGGCTCTGTATATATATTTATAAGTTACTATGTTTGAATTTCCATTTGAATTGAACTGTTATTAAATATTATTGTGTTAAATTAACTTTCAAAATCTATCGCTGAACTTCTCTATGTAATTGCTGCTCAGCTTAAATTCAACTAAATACTTGATTAATCATTTTTTTGGGGCGTTGAAAACTGCAGTTACCATGATAATGCTTTTGTTACCTCCCGAGCTTTGCATATAGTGAACAAGTTGAATTATTCTACTACATACGACTTGTTGGAGTTGTTCTTTAAGCACCAAGTATTCATCATATAACTCCTCAAACATTTATATATATATATATATATATGTTCTAAGCTACAAGATATATATTGAATATATCACATAAATTTTTGACTTGCAAAAAAATGCCATTATAAATTTACTACCGAAGCTTGAAATTATAATTACTTATTCATGACCCAATCTAATTTTTTGCTTGCAGTGAATTAATTGTGTATACGTTCACTACTCACTAGAAGGCAAAACTTATATTTATTCATTTTAACATATCATCAAAATATGTATTATTCATTTTAGAATTGAGAAAAATATTTTGAAAATTCACTTTTGACTTATTATACTATCTCCATCTATCCCAAATTGCTATATGGTGATGAACTACCAGAATACTATCTATAAATATCCTATTACATGCTATATCAGTATATGAGTTTTGGACTATGGGGAATGAGATAGAGTTGTTGGTCTGCATTGTAGGTTATTTTTGGTTGCACAGGGAGATTAGATTTGTTATGAAGAATATAATATATAGGAGTACCATTTATATTAGTAGATTAGTAGGATTACTAGCTAACAAAAAAAGAAGAAGTGGTGAAAGAGTACTTATTTTTGTTTTTATATGTTTCCATTATTATGTGTTGTGTGTTTTGGTTTTAGTTAATAGAGTTGTGTGCCAGTTAATTTTTTTCAAACAGATGATGATGATCGAAAACTAGCATATTTTCGTTTTATAAACAAACTTTGGACAATGATTGAAAACTAACAAATTCTTCTTTTCTTTTCACTGTACATTGGGTTTAGGTTCAGTTTTAATAGGTTAAGCAAATGTGGGGCTGGCTTATTCTGGGTAGACTGCGTAGCATTTGGACTTGACTGCAATTGGGTCGTCAGCTCTCCAAAAATTTTATATCGAAAGGATATCATATTCTTGAAACTCAATACAATATCTTTTATGGCAAAAGATAATCTAGTTTCGGGTGGCCGCTCTCTTGAATTTCTATGATTTCTTCATTAGTTTATATTTTAATTGTACGATGATTTGTGATGCATTAAGTACGATATTGCACAAATAATGTACAAAAATATGCAAATTTAAAAAACTATAAATATGTGTCTCACATATCAAGAAGGAATAGCATGTATAAAATAAGATTTGTTGGCACTACATATATATTAATATAATTGGAACATATGGATTTATCATTGCTCTGTTTAAAAGAATTTTTGTTATTCGCGATGACAATATTCAATTTTTAGACACATGTTTTGAATACGGTACACGTTTGGATTACTAAGCTTAATTGAATAAAATAACAAGTTAGTATCACCAAAATCTACTGTGCACTTTTTAAAATGTCATTTAAATTATTAATTTACTTATTTAAATTGGTAGTGTACATACATATATAAGAGGCACAACAATGAGTTCAAGGGCTTGTAGAATCAGGACCATATCTTGCTTTTCTGCTACCTGATAATTAATTATTGTTCCTTTATTTATTATGGTATTAAGATTGATCACAACTGAGTACAATATGTTGGAATCACTTTGTGTGCTTTTTTTTTCTCTTTTGTAAGTTATGTCAGCCTTACCTTTTGGAACCAGATCTCTTCGGAAATTTAATTATTCCGTTTTTGTTGGTTGATTTCTTTTATGCTTATGGTGGATCCATGTCTTTGCACTTAATTCATTTGTATAATATATCTTCTTGTTGGTCTTTCTTTTCAAATAAATGAAGTTTATTTATTAATATAAGGTTCAGGCTAACAAAGGCCTTGACAGAGAGAATAAACATAGGGAAAATGCCACCACTAAACCTTTAACTTCAGACTCAGCCTAATTCTGCATCTGAAATTCTAACTCCCCAATTAGCTGAGGGGAAGAAGAAGAAGAAGAAGAATAAAACATTGCCAATAACTATACTAATTGTGCGAGTAATAACATTGATATGCCTTTTTGTTTCCCTTATTATCATTGTTTCCAACATTGGCACCGTTTGGGGTGTTTACCAAGTCGTCTTTGCTTCAACAATTTAAATACGTACCGGTACTAATCATTATCAATAATCAAACTTGCAATCTAGCTATTTTCTTTCTATAAATATGTATAATTTGGGTGATGATGATGATAAATTAGGTGTGTTGGTTTTGAAATATATACTACAGGTATATGGTGTTAACTATAGTGCTTAGATTAGTGTATATGTGTTTGCAGGTAGCCTATAGAATCCAACATATAAGCATTGAGAAACAATTGGTGAACCATGATACTCTTCCCTTTTTTGATTTGTTTAGGGACCAGGTAATTCATTAGTTACCCATATATATATATATATATATATATCCTTCAATAATTCTTATGATCAAATGAAAAGATATTGTCTTGATCTTCACATATTTTAACATAATTAGTTCAAGCATGTACTCTTATTATATATATATATATATATATATATCTTTTTACAATATTTACAATATATTAATATATATTTGTTGTTAATGATGATATATGCATGTGGGTTGTATTATGCCTAAAAGGAACAGGAATGAGTTCAGCATTCGGAATTTTGGAGCTTATACTAAAGGGAATCCTAGCCCTCTTTTTTTTGGGGGGGTCAATGTTCTTAGAGATTGAAAATATTATGTCATATGGGCAGATTCTTTTGGGGAAGTACCTAATATAGAGGCTGAAGCAAAAGCTTTTATTCGAAGTCTAAAAAGATGCAAGCTTCAAGGTGCATGTGGATGTTATTGAAGTAAAGGTTGACTATATTATTCTAGCGCAAGTGTTGCAAAGAAAGGTGAACTATCCTAGGAAGATTCAATATGATATTAGAGATATCTTTCAAATTTTAAGCACTATGGATTACTTGATAATACATGTGTATAAAGAATTTTAAGCATTATGGATTACTTGGTAATACATGTGTATAAAGAATTTTAAGCATTATGGGTGTTTTGGACCTTTTGTTGTTGTGAAGGAATGAAAGATAGCAAGGAATATATATGTATTGTGAATATTGATTCGATTGTAGTGTGAATATTAATTAAATTCCAGTGTAAAAATTTATTAGATTGCAGGTAAAAAAAATTGGGTTTTCAAATTATTTTTTTAAATTGGATTTCCACATTTGTGACTGTCCAAGACAGTCACCATTTTGGAAAATAGTTACTAAATTGTGATAGTTTCTGGCAGTCACAAATACCATATTTGTGACTGTCTTGGACAGTCACAAACTGTTGATATTGTGACTTATTTATGATTGTTGCAACAGTCACCAAGAATTGAAATTGTTACTAAATTGTGATTGTTACTGGCAGTCACAAATTTTGAATTTGTGACTATTAGGAGCAGTCACAAATTATCTTTGTGACTGCCATGAAAAGTAGGCTTGAAAAGTCATATAAAATGGGCTTTATGACAATTCTATCACAAAACTTTTTGTGACTGTTTGGGTCATTTTTGACTGTTTTTAGTAGCCACAAAAACCTGATTCTAGTGTAGTGACATGAATAGTGAGGTAATTACTACGTCCATTGTTGTTTTTGCACTCATAAACTAGGTTTTAGGATGGAAAACCATTTTATGTTAAAAATTCATCACGGAGGTAAGTTTGTTACTAAGCCATTGTTGCATTATAAAGGGGGTAAGGTAGATTACATATACAATGTTAATCCTGGTCTTATGGCATTCGAGGAGTTAAAGGGTATTTTGGTTTTGAGTATGGATACACAAATGTCACAAAAATCCATTATAATCCTTTAGGTCGAAGTTTTACAACATTGAGGTTGATTGTTGATGATTCTACTATACTAGACATATTGAAAGATGTGCACATATCAAGTGGAATAGAGATATATAGCGAACATGATTTTGAGACCAATATTGAAGATGGTTTTGGAGAAGATGAAAAACAGGGGAATGCAATTGAATGTAGTGAAAGTAGTGATGGTGATTCAGAAGATAATAATAGTGATGGTGATTTAGATAGTGATTGTTATAGTGCTCCTAGTGTGAAAAATATGAGTGATGAATAGTTGGTTGAAGTGAGAAAGAAGTATGCAATGAATAAGAGTATAAATGAAGTTGATTCTGATCAAGAAGAAGGTACTGAAGTTAGTGGTCATGATGGTGGTGTAAATATGCAGAAAAATAGTGGATATGGTGGTGTAAATGTGCAGCAAGATAGTGCTGATGGTGGTGTAAATGTCTTGCAAAACAGTAGTGATGGTGGAGTAAATGTGCAGCAAAATAGTAAAAGCAGTGATGAGGAAGAAACCAATGCAACTGATGCTAAAACAGGGTATGAATTTAATAGTGATTGTATTGATAGCAGTGACTATGGTACTCCTGTTGAAGATGAAGATGGGAACATCACAAGGGTGAAATTTTTTCCAATATTTGATCCAAAAAAGGGTAAGTCTAAGCAAGAACATGTGCTTGGAATGAGGTTTGCAAACCCTGCCTAATTGAAGGAATGTTTGATTGCATATGCTGTATTTAATGGGTATCCAATTAAATTTCCCAGAAATGATAAGTATAGGCAACTTGTTATTTGTGCAGAGAGGTGTTCATGGAGGGTATGGGCTCTTATATGCAACATTAAGCTTCTTTTTAAATCAAATCATATAAAAAAGTCCATAAATGTGTAAGGAAATTTAAATTGTCAATTGCTAATGCTAAGTGGTTAGCTAAAACATATGGGCCCAAGATTATTGTTAATCCAAAATGGAAGCTAAAGGACTTTGTTGCTAATGTCTTGGAAAAGTATGCCATTAATGTATCACTTTCCCAATGCTTTATATCGAGCAAGGCAGATTGCGTTAGGGGAGGTTGAAGCTTCATTGGTTCATCACTATGCTAAGCTATGGTACTATGGTGCTAAAATTAGAAGGTCCAACTTTGGAAGTACTGTGAGGTTTGAAGTTGATAGAAGATGTATTCAGCAGCCAAATTACTTTAAAAAGATGTATGTTTGCTTTGCTGCTGTGAAAAAAGGCTTGGTTAGCTGGTTGTAAACCAGTCATTGGTCTCGATGGTTGTTTTCTAAAGTCATTTTGTCAAGGTGAGCTACTATAATGCCATATACAATGCTTTCAATTAATGCCACATATACTTTGCCACATGTTAACTGCCACATACACATTGCTAAATGTTAATTGTTTTTCTTAATTTTGCTTGTTAATGTGAGCTACTGTCTGCTGTGGGAAGGGATGAAAACAATCAAATGTTCCCAATTGCAATAGCTCTTCATTTATAAATTATTTGTTTATCATGTGAAAATGTTTATCATAATGGCAGGGGACGGTGCACAAACTAAAGGAAGGTACTTCAACTACTTGCAAAAGGAAGGACAAAGCTTCTACTGCCACCAAAGGTAAAGAAAAGGTTGATGCTTTAAGTGGTTCCAATGTTTCTAAAGGTAAAGAGAAGGTTGATGCTTTAAGTAATGACAAGGGAAAGCCAATTGTGAAAGAGAAAATGCCAAAAGGTTTTGGTATATATATTTCTCCAAATATAGGGGATAGCTATATAAAGGTAATGGACTTGTAGAATTGCTTGTTGTAATACTTTTACACATATCACACACTAACTTTGATATTATACTTACAACTTCCAGGTCATTCAAAGTTCAAGAATATGAGTAATAATGGAAAAAAAAAAAAAAAAAAAAGCTCCAAGCACTAGAGTTAGTCAATTCACCACAAGAGGAAGTCAAAGCACACAAGGGACCTATAGCAGTCAAGTCATACAAGATCTGGAGGTGTTCAAACTAAAGGATCAAGGAAAAGGAATATGACAGAGTTGTCTATGTTTTTTTTGTTATATGTATGTCAAAACTTATGGCAATATATATGGCCTTTCTTTGGTATAGATTATGACCATTCTTCAGTATAGCTTATAGCCTTTTTTTTTGTATAGCTCATAGTATAGCTTATGGCCTCTTTTTGGTATAGCTCATGGTATAGTTATTGTAATTGTTCAACCAATTCAGATTTTTTTTTGTGGTTAAAACATTAATGATGATAAGGCTATTTTATTCATAAATTTTGGCATATGGATCTTTCTTTTTCTTTTTCTCGTTGCAAGTGTTAATTTAATAATGCTAGTACTTGTTTTGTGGTTACAAGTGTTCAGTTGCCAATGCTAAGAACTGCCTAGTTGATACAAAAAACAAAAACAAAGCATATACAATTTATCATATGGTGCTTGTTATATGGTCACCAATCAATACAAAAAAACAAAGCATATACACATAATAAAAAATAAAAAATAAATAAAAAACAGAGCATAGGTGTCCATTTTTACTTCAAATGTGCATCAAGTACAAGAATCTCCATACAAAAAGCTTAAAATAACTTGAATCAAACAAAAAGTAATGCAACCAACAGAAAATAAATTTTACATTTGACTTTATCATTCTTAACATTTTCAATGTCTTTCTTCAAATCTCCATTCACCTTCTTCAAATCTTCAATCTCTTTCTTCAAATATTCATTGCTAATTTCTAAATTTGATTGTGTTGAATTTGTATCTATCCAATCAAAAAACCCACAAGAAGTTTTGGACCTCCAATTTCTACATCCAATGAATTTCCTACCTAGGTTTTTTAATGTCTTTGAAGTCTTCATGACGACCGGATAACCACAATGACATGAGCTTCTTGAGTTCACTGAACTTGAGCTTCTTGATGCCATCTCCTTCAATCTCTTTCAGCTTTCTCTCAACTCTCTCTTAAACTTGATTACAAGTTTTAGGGTTTTAATTCGATACCTTAAATAAAGAAGCAAAATGAAAGCACACATGTAATGAAATTATTTGAGTAAGTCACGTCATTAAAAACGTGCTACATCATCAACTCCGTTATGTCTAATTAGACGGAATGTAACATCAAAAAAAATGAGAATACAATAATTCTTTTGTGAAAAAAAATATACAATAGACCGAAGTAAAAAAACGGACAAAGTACATTGTCACTGTTCGCAATTTTTCCATTCCATTTCAATTCAGTTTCCGTTCTTTTGGTTTTTTCTTGGGTAGTTGGGTTCAGATTTTAACAAATCGGTTTGTGTCGTTATGACGCGGTGCTTCGGTTTTCGAGTTCTCTGCAAAATCCCTAATTAATCCTTATTAATTACCAAATAAATTTTCCACGTGATGGAGAGCCAAACCATATTTAACTCACCTGCGGGCTAATCAATCCTTCTGCTCGCATGCTTCCCAGTTCCCGCTCGAAAATAGGTCGTCGTCTCCAAAATCTCGCGGAATTGAGTGAGTTCCACAAAAGCCTTAATTTCTACACATTTTTGCGTTTCAAATCGAGATCCAAACTTAAACCCTAACCTCGACCTACATGCGTTGAGGATTTGGTAATGTAAATTTCGCTTCTTTTTTTTTTTTATCTGAAGAACCAAAGAGCGTTAAAGAAAACCTAATTTCCGATGGATGCGAAAGACATTTTGGGATTGCCCAAAACCCCGTTATCCATAACACAAGAGAAGAAGTCTAGACCTCAGAAAGATTCTCAAAGAAAACCTGATGGCATTTCGCGCGAGGTATATACCCCTCTCGCTTTATCGTTTCTTGTTTTTAGGGCTTGAATGTTATGAAATTTAATTGGTTCGTTGAATGGGCTGTCAAATTGTAGGTATACGCACTTACAGGTGGTTTGGCACCTCTTATGCCTTCACTTGATGTTACTCAATTGAAACGACGCATTCAATCTGAGAACCAGAAGGTTAGTTATCCTAATGTGCTTCATTGCTTTTTTTAAATGGGCAATTCTATAATTCTGTATTGAACCTCTTAATTCAAGCATGATGCACTTTTTTGCATGATCTTTTAACTAATTTAGTGAAAGGTGAGATTTTTAAGTGTCATGTTTATTTTGTTTAATAACCATTTTTAATGTTTATGCAGAATGATGGCTGCAAATAAGATATGAACTTGAATGAACTTTTGAATACATATTCTTTGTGCTGGAACGCTTAACGTATATTTTGGACATTTTTATCCAACAGCTCCAAATAAAAATATGATTTAGCTCCGTTTTATAGCAACATGGAAAACAAAAACAAAAACAACTAATTTAGGTGAGAAGATGGAAAATAAGTTTAGCAATGTGGTGAGATGCTTTCCATCTCGTTCTCATTTTTGTGAGTGTATGTCCTTTATCCTTCTTTATGTCTCGTGGAAAATTTTTCTTTACTACTACCCAAAGAAAAAATTTCCATGGAAGAAACAAAAAAGCAAGAGTTAATCTCACCACATCACTCAACTTATTTTCCATCTTCTCACCTAAATTAGTTATTTTTCTTTTCTTTTCCATGTTGCTATCAAACGGAGCCGAACACGTGCAAAAAATAGAATGAGGGTAAAATTATCATAATTTTGAGCCACTAAGACTATTTTTAAAATGGTAAAGTATAAATTTGTTCTGCATTTAGAGGTGAAAGCAAAGTTGTCCGTGAGGAAGTTTAGAGGAGGTATTACAATCTTAATATATAGAAATTTAGCTCGTTCATTGCTTCTCAGCCTGAAAATGTTCTTCCTTGCAATAGATCCTTGCTCTCAAGGATTGAGAATAGGAACTTTTTTGAGAAATGGCCTCATTAGTCTTCCCAAGTTGCTGGTGGTAGTGATGCAAGTGATTTAAAGTTGTAAATGAGGATAGGAATTCACAAAGCAGGGGATTTTTCTGTCTTTGTTTGATAGATCTTGACAAATGCTTTCCAAAATATCAATTTTATATAATCAAAAGAAAGAAAAATAATAACAGAAACCTAGACTGAAGAGTGATCATATTTAAAAGTTTGAAAAACAAAAATATCAACTGGTGGTACTTTGGTCCGCCTAAAGGACTTCTGAACAACTTATGAAGTTGTACTTAAATATAACAGTGATCTTATATGAGGAACTTTGGCTGACTGCCCCTTTAACTCTTTTTCACTATCAGGGAAGCCTTTTTGCTCCCTGTTGTATAATATACTTCAACTCTGAATTCATATTTGGGATATTTATTGCTAACAAAATTGTGACCTCCCCTTCAGATAACGTGGCAGTGGCTTCCTTTTACAAATTCTGCTCGAGATGATAACTTGCAACTTTACCACTGGGTACTTTTCTGTTCCTTTGGCACAAGTGCAGGATTTGTTAGTTGAGCTGTTCATGAAACTTCTGTGGATCCGACAATTTTGCAGGTTAGAGTTGTAAATGGTATTCCGCCAACAGGTGACTACTCGTTTGCCAAGTACAACAAGGTACATGAAGGATGCCTTGTCTTCATGTGTTATACAAACTTACACTGTAAATATAATTATTCTCCAGTACAACCTTGGATTTGTGTCATTTAATATCACTCAGCAGTTCAGTTGACTTTTGATTCCCCTTTAATATGTTGCGTTGGTTTTCACTTTGATTCCTTAATGTAATTAATTATTTTCATTTGATTTCCTGCAGTCAATTGACGTAATCAAGTACACGGATGAGGAGTACGAAAAGTATCTTACTGATCCTGTATATATCAACTTTAAACAGCTTTCTTCACTAGAAATTGATTACAATTAGTTGTGTAGGAATGTTGAGACTGTCCTGTGACTATGTATTCGAGCATTTTGTTTTGTCCGTTCTAGCATTTTCAAGAAAGAACGGAGAACACTTCGTTGAGTAATTATTTGTTCTTAGTGAGGTTAATGTTTATCCATGGCATCTAATATTATGCATCCATAGAAGGGAGAGAATTAGAATAACTATGCTTTCTATTGATCAAGGTGGACCTCTGTTAATTATAGTCTTTATCTTCCCCGTTTGATGAAACCTATATACACTATTTTTCTTTAATGCAAATGGCCTCGGTTAGCAGTTGATTGTTTTGGGGTTTTAAACATATTAGTATAGCTCATCAAACTAATTATCCAATAAGTAATTTAAGTACGCACACAAATTAAACAGTTTCATGTAACTGTTATTCTGTGCACAGACTTAATCATGGTGCTTGATTATTGATATAGGGTAAATCTATAAGTAAATATTTGCAGCCTGAGATCTTCTTTATCTTCTGACAATTAGTGGCAGCTCAATGATACTAAGACTCGCATAGTGACTCCATCAACATTCTAAAACTTGGAGTGTTTTGTACAAAAATTATGAAGCACGTATTCTTTAAAAGAGGTGAAGAATACAAATCAAGCGCGGGCCGTGACCTGTTTTCTCTGAAGGAGGATTCATAATTTAGTTCTAGCTTTGCCTGGGATTTGTAATTTGTTTCAGACTTGTGTACAACTTAGGATTTAGTAGTATTCATGTTGGACTTGGATAGGAGAATTAGAAATACTCAGTAGTTCAATTCATCTAATAAAAGTGGAGCACTTCTGTCAATTTGAAAATACAAGGTTTAAATGAAAAGAACCTCATCTATTATGCAGTTATCCCTACTCCGTAGCCATTATGATCAGTCACTTATCCCTCACCTGCACAACTCTCTCTAGGAATGATAAGTCCAGAGCTTCGACAATTCTAGTGTCATTGCAGAAGTAAAAGAAGGGAAATGGGTCTCTCCCTCCTCCAACAAAAATATGAACTTGAAGTCTTTTGTATATGCAGTGGATAGATGCATGCTAAGCTTGGAAACACAAAAGAACACATACACAGTTTTGTTCGACCATGGTTTGATATTTTTTATTTATTTTTCTAAATGTTATATATTTCTGCAGCATGGTCTCATGAGATCAGATCTTATCTCACTTGTATCCATGTCTTTGTTAGATGTGGACCAGGGAAGAGACTGATCAACTTTTTCAGTTGTGCGAACGGTTTGATCTTCGATTCATTGTGATAGCTGATAGGTTTCCATCATCTCGAACTGTGGAGGATCTGAAAAATCGCTATTATAGTGGTACCTAAACTACATTATTGCTTGACTACTACATTATCGATTTATGATTGACATCCTTGGATTTGATATTTCAGTAATTTTTTATTGTTTTCTTAATGATAATGGCCCTTGCCCTCTTGTTATGCAGCATCTCGAGCTATATTAACTGCTAGAGCTTCATCTCCCGCTGATGTTTCTGGGCACCCTCTTGTAAAGGTTTGGTAGCATCACCAAGTTTTTTTTTTTTAAAATGTTCATATACCCCTTCCTTCGGTTATAGATTTTATCCTTTTTATTTCTGCATAATGGTGTTTCCGCTCTGCCAGCCTGATAAGGAAAGGGATAATTTATAACAAAGTTTTCGAATTGTTGATTTCTAGGCTTGCATTTCTTAGGTTATTTTGTCTTGATGTAGGAACCATACAACGTTGCACAAGAGACTGAGCGTAAGCGAGCATTGTCCATGGTCCTCTCTCAAACAAAGCAGCAAGAGCGCAGGGATGTTGAGGTTTTAATTTTGCTTCTGTAGCTATTAATAACCAATACATATTTCTATGAGCCTTTTTGCCCCATGAGAAATTCATAATGAATGTATTGATTTTTTTTATGTTGTTGCGTTAATGATACTTGATCTTTCAGGTTCTTGCTGAAGCAAAGAAAATATCTGAGTCACGAGTGACTACGAAGGTGAGTGACACATTGCATTATCTGCTTTGCTCTTGTCTTTCTTTCATTTTTTATGATAATACATTTACCTGCTATTTCAATAATTGGGGTGTGGGGGCATTCACGATTGCAAATGTGGATTCCATTTGAGTCTATGTATATGATCCAACGGCTCTGCATTATTAGCTCAGGAGTTTAATTAGGTAACAATTCTCATCTGACAAAAAGGTTCTATAAGCATCTTGCGCATTGGATTGAATTATGAAGGATAATGAGGATCTTAGCTATTGGAAGCTTCAAGGGGTTTGGCAATCTGGAATCCCTGCGCTTACAAGTTACAGATTCTCTAATTTGTGCATCACATTTTCCTTTTTGGCGGCTTTATCAGTAAACTTCTTGCAATACGAAGTTATCTATTTTATGCATCATATTTTGTATGCAGAATTGTAGACTTCTTGCCATGTGTATTTTGCTATTTTATTTACTATGTTTTATTCTTAGACGTCTTGCAATGTGTAGTTTTCTAGTTTGATAAAGTTCCTATGTTCTTTTTTTTTTTTTCAGTAGTCAGTTTTATATGTTCAATCCTCTGTTCTTCAGGCGGCTCAAGAGACTGAGGTGGCAGTCCCATCAAGTTCTGGTCCAGATGGTGCTGAGAAAGCGATTGCCCCTGTTGATAATGAATCGCCTTCTTCCAATGTTCCGCTTTCGTCTGCAACTGCACCTCCAATCCCAGTGGCTGAGATGGCTTCAACTCTGGCTTCTCTTCGCATGGTATATTACTTGCTTTTTGTTTCTCCTTTTTTCAATGAACAACAATTATTTATTATTTAAAAAATAAATAAATAAATTATCTAGCTACATGTTGCCCGAGCCAAGTTTGATGAAGAAATCAGTTTGTATTTTCATGCATATAATCCCATAGGCCATATCCATGTATAATATATTGGTCAAAGAATTATTAATTGTATTAGTTTTACTGATTAAGAACTTTTCAGCTCCGAGTTTACTTGAGAACTTACGCTCTTGACCAAATGGTGCAAGCCGCAAGCTCATCAGCTGGACTTCGGACTATTAAACGGGTTGAGCAAACTTTACAAGAACTTGGGGTTTGTTTCTGCTTCCACCACTGATTACAATCATTGTCTTTTTTGTCATGTTAGAATGATCTCATTTGCATGGGTCACGGACAAGGGAAGTAGCTTGGATCACCAGTGCAATTTTTATTTTACAGAGAGAAGCATTCCCTGCAAGAATGCTAGTATATTTAATTAATTATTTCATTCAAGTTGAGAGCAGATATTTTCTATGGTTTTGTCTTTTATTTTGCTTATGCTACCACTAGCTCGAATGTATCTAGAGCCACTCCCACTTCTTCTCAATGTTTTAAAAGGCGAAAGGCGAGTTTGAGGCGTTTGGTCCGGACGAGGCGAGGCGTAAGTTTCGAGGCGTATTGAGGCGTAAGCCTCATTTTTATTTTATTTTTGTCTAATAAAATCACAAAAAAAACATAAATTAAATTACTTTATATATATATATAAATTAATTGCATTATGTAGCAAAATTTTAACTAAATGTATTTTTATTTATTTTTGGTTACTTTTCAAAATATTAAATATTATTTAAAAAAGTAACAAATTTGTTTTTAAGAGGGTAATTTGCTCTAAAAAATAAAGAAAAGAAAGAGTACATCTCACAAATTTAATGGACTCATGGTAAATATTTTAAATGACCAAGGACACACAAGTCATTTTGGTCTTTATAAAAACCTAAATATAAAAAATTTCTCTTAACCTCTTCTCTATTTGAGAATATACGCCACTCTCCTCTCCTCTCCTCTCCTCTCTTCCATCCGTTCATCCCTCTCTTCTTCAAGATTAACCACTGTCATCAAGATTGGAGCTTCCCTCCTTGAAACTCTCTATTTCGGGTAAGCCTCCTCCTTTCTCTAGTCTCTCTCAATCTCATTTCTTCTCCTTCGTTCTTCCATTTTAACCTAGCTGCTGCTGCTTTTTCTTCTTCCACCATGAAACCCTACCTCAGCAGAATGTCTCTCTTTCTCTCACTGCAGAACGCCTCAAACGCCTCGAGGCTTACGCCTCGAGGCCTACGCCTCAGACAGAAGAGGCGTAAGCCTCAGAAATTGGTCAAAAATTCACGCCTCAGAGCGTTTTTCTCCTGCCTCGCCTTGAGGCGCGCCTCGAGGCGTGCGCCTCAAACGCCTTTTAAAACACTGCTTCTTCTACATATGTTATTCCTGAGTACTTTTCTTAACTTTAGGATACTTAATGCATGTATTCTTAAGAAAGTGTATTGTTTATGGTGGAGGCTTCTGCATGTATATACTTAGATGTAGCCCGTGCCTACAGAACTACCTATGTTTGTTAGTGTCCATGATAATTCATTGTAACATACTAATCAAGATAATGTTAATAATTAGTTATGATAATTAGTCTAAATCATAATTATTTCAATATGTTTGTTTTTGGGATTGTGCGTAGATGTAGACCGTATTAAAGAGTGAAAGTTGCCAGAGAGGGGAGTGAGTAGTTAGGAGGGTGTAACATGTGGCCCTACAAAAGGATGAGACTCTTCTGATGCCAACAAACAACATCCTAGGGTCCATTTGTGTTTAACATTTAGGAGATAGTTTTTAAATTTTAATTGTTTATGATGTTAGCTTGGTGTGGGTTCCACACCAGGCTTTCATCTGAGGTAGATTATGTGTATGATGTTTCTGGATTTGCGTGAGTTTTCTTCAGTTGAAACATTTTCATTCATGAAGAAGGTTAAATGAAGTAACACTGCCACTTTTTCTTTGTTCTCCCTTTTCTAAAATACAGGTTAATTTGAAACCAAAGGTTCCAACGAAAGCCGTTTGTGCAGAGCATCTTGAATTAAGAAAGGAAATACTGACTCTTCTGAATCTTCAGAAACAGGTATCGATTGACTATGACTCATTCCCAGTTAACAAAGTTCCATTGTTGGTATAGAAATTTGGTGTTTCTGGTTGCTTTAGTTTCAATTTGGGGAGGTTTAGTTATTTTTCTACTCCTTTCAGAGTTCAGTTGTGCAGTCTATAGATATCATCTTTCTACAAAATAACATGCAGAAAGATATATTCTTTGGTTTATCCCTGAAGTTCATCCTTGTTTTCCCTAGGACCTCTTTTGTGAAGTAGCTGTATTTTGATACGTTTATTGCTGGTAAACTTATTACAAGTATTCAATTTCTATGGTAGTTTCTTTCTGGGTAGTCTCTTCCAGGGATTCTTAGTTGTTGTGGTGATGTGCATATGGGGTCATATTACCTTCAAAATTAGATTACATTGGAAAACTATGGGCAATCTCTTTTAGGTTTATATGGGGTCTATGTTAGTATTATGTGCCTTCCCTTAGAAAAATGCCATTAAACTAAAATAATTGTTAGTTTTATCTAACTCCTTTTTGTTAAGCATGATATTCATTGCGGTTCCTTCTCCTAACAGCTTAGGCTTTTGGGAGAGATGGTTCCTAACATGGTATTAGAGCTTGGTTCTCTGGGAGGTTCAAGCCTTGACACCTCCATCCCCCATCCATTAATGTTGAATCTGTTTGTTCTGCATAATTATGTTCTTCTTTGCTCTCCACGTGCAAGTGTGGGGTTGCATGTGAGGGAGGGTGTTAAGCATGATATTCATTGCGGTTCCTTCTCCTAACAGCTTAAGCTTTTGGGAGAGATGGTTCCTAACACTTCTGTATTATCAATTATCTTTGACATGTTCCACCTGTGTTTGATACCCAGTTGCAAAATAAGGAGGAAGGTTCATCTTACCGTGAGAATCCATACGCTGAAACACAAGACACCCCAAAGGTTAGTTGTTCAGAGAAAAACAAAAAAAGAATAAAAAACTCCATTCAAATTTCATGCTTCGGAAAAAGAAATAGTAGGATGAAATTTGGGTTCTTGTATGAATACAAGGGTTTTGATGCCTGTTTGTTGACAGCGTCCACAGCTGCGTGTGGATCAGGACCGGACATTCATTCCAGATTCCTTAAGTTTTGGAGGTAACAGGATGATTATGGACATGAGATGTAGCCTTAAATATTTCCTTAGTCATATATATTTAACTATTTGGATGAGATTGGTGCAACCTTTTAGTTTCTATTAAATTCATATATTAAACTGGAATTTTCAGGTGATCGAGTTGGTAAAAGGGACCAGAAGCGCAAGGTATACACAAACCATTTCTGTTTGTTTCAGCTTATCCTGCGATCTTTTGAACGATTGCTCATCTTCTTTCTACTTGAATCTTAACATTTGTATTTACTTTCTTTGTAATCTTGGATTGCAAGGCACCTGGAAGATTATCAGAATCTCCTTCGTCACCAGCAACTCAGTCTAATAAAAGGCCTCGCAAGTTAAAGGCGTCAGATGGGTAATATGGCTCGTACAACAACTTATTGACATGTAGAATGGACTAGTGTACTTTTGATGTACTCATTAGTTAGTGCACTAATGTCATAGCGATACTTAAAACTTCATTTTGGCATGTAGAATGGACTGTGACCTTGGTGTTTTGTTTTGCTCTATGATGAAACGACTACTCAGGGTTGGAATATTCAACAAAATTATGGTTGAAAGCATCTATGGATGCGCATACAATTTCAGTGCTACGACCTTTTCACTTATTTTGTATGTTTTTATGTGTAAATCTAATGTGTAAAGTGGGTTTAAGTGGATTTTCTACGTGAATTATTGAATTATATACTTTTCCGTTTTTCGTTCCCACCATACGTTTTCAAGTGCTCAATTAAAGCGTGAAATGACGAATGAAATACAAACACATGGAGTATGTTATTGGAAACACATGCAGTATGTCATTACACGTAATATATAATAACTTCCTTGAAATTTTAATATACATGATTTTGCAATCACGTTGTGTTTTTGTTTAAGATATTATGCGTAGATTCCAATGTATACATTTTATTAAATTTCATTTTTGAATTCTATAGTTATGGCATTATACAATTATTAACACACTCCAAGAAAAAGACCGAGACGTTGATGAAAAATGAGCATTGCTGAATTCACAAGTAGGAGTAATCAAAATCCAATTCAGCCGATGAAATTGATTTGATTGGACTTGGTTCGTGGACAAAAATATATTTTTTTGGTCAAAAATAGATGTGTAATGGAATTGATTTGATTGGATTTGGTTCATGGAGAAAATTAGTTTTTTTGTCAAAAATAGATGTGTAATAGTGTGAGCTATTTCTAAACTGAGTTTTATACACATAAAAATGTTAAATTATTAATAAATCACTTGCACTAATAATATATACTTAAAAAAAGTTCCACTCACACATGCACTTTCAGATCTACCTACACACTTCCACAATTTGAATATGTCGATTTATTTGTAAAGGAAAAGAAAAAAAAATGGAGTTGATTTCTTCTCTATTTGGTTTCACATAAATGTGAATTTATTCAAAATCCTACGTTCAAACGTTTTAAAATTATAATTCTTTCCGGATTCACATAAATGTGAATTTATTCAAAATCCTACATTCAAACGTTTTAAAATTATAATTCTTTCCGGATGTTTTTAAGATCCGTTAATTACTTAGTATTTTGAAGAAGACCGTTCATAATATAATTTTTTCAATATCTGAATATATTTCCTCTAACAAAAACTCAATTGCAAAGTATCTGGCACATTATTTGGGGATACTATTATTATTGTATATCTTTCTCGGGACTGCATCTTTTGAAAAAAAAAAACAAGTTTGGACCATATCTTAAAAATGTTTAGATGTAAGAATAGGATCCTATTTTTTTCTTGCTCTATTTTTTCTATTGTTCCATACACTTTGTTTAATTTATTGATTATGTTTAGCAAAAATGATGGTGGTGTAAAACCTAGAACAAACCTTTTTAACCACACAATCAAATATTTCGTAACTGTCTATAATAAGTAGGCAAACAAATGACACGTGACATGAGAAAATCAAATTAAATCACAAAAAGATTTTAGAGAGGATGCTTGCCCTTTTAAGATAAAGACTAGTCCTGCTCGGTGGAAGATCCCGGTGATGCTTTATAGATAGTAAAATTGTTTGGCCTAACTCTAATTACAAATAAGATTGTCTCTCTGGCCAGCCTAACTATCAAGACAAGTATTACCTAGATGTCTCCCTTAATAAACTATTTGCTCTTTAAGTCAGTGAGCTCTATTATACTTATCAGACTTGTTGGATATAAAAAGAAAATATTGAAATAAGTTGTTCTCTTTCATTCTAACTTTCTACCCGTGTATTCAATGCTTGATTTTTCTTTAATAGAGTAAATGATTTGTATATATTAGGGGTATTTTCAGTTTTAGTTGGGATAGAGATTGGGGTACCCCAAACCCTCCCCAAATTTCAAAGTTCGATTTTAGTTTCGGTTTCCATACCTATAGAACCCAAACCTTCCCCAAATTATTCGATTTCGGTCCAATTCGGTCTCATTCGGTTTTGTAGTGTGAGATAATTGTTTATCCTATGTAGATCTATATGGAGAACTGAAACCTTGAGCACACCGACTAATTTACATTATTGTTTTATTAATTTTTTTCTACACTTTCCTTTGAATCAAAATGCTTTGCCGAGGTTTTGAACTACTTGAATTTGGTTGATCATGAATATTATATTTTTTTTATTAATTTTATGTTTAAGATAATTATCAATTGCTTAAAAGAGAACAACTGAAGTTTAGAAAAAAAAATCCTTGTAACAGTTTGCAAAAGAATTTAGTAGTTGTCGTGCTGCTATAACTTCATGAAAATTTCAATGGCACCAAGGAGGAACAACAATTATATATTTAGCAAATATTTTTTTTAAAGATTCGATTTTTTCAGTCCAATTCAAGTAACTTGAACCGACCTAAATCAATCAATTTTGGTTTATGTTTTTTATTTTAGTTTTGGTTTTTTTTTGGTTCGAAAGATTTCGGATCACAATGAATCGGTTCGGTTCATTCATTCAATTTTTGGATTTTTGATAATACCCTTGGTATATATAGTATAGCAAAAAGCAGGTTCATGGAGCTGTAGTAATTGATCCAGAGCTCCTCCATCATTGCAGTGGTTGATAAGTCAATGCCCATCTTTGATCTTATTTCTCCCTTTAATTCGGAGCATTAAATATAGGTAACATGTATTTAATGCAGTTGAGGTGGTCTATGCACCCACTTTTGTCTCATCTTCCAGTTGCCCATACTTTTTTCAACTGTTCTGACACAGTTGCGTCCGGTGCTTAGCTCGTTAGCATAGGCCTAGAGGACCAGGTCTTTGAAGGACCTTCTCGTTATATTAAACGGAATCCACTTTAGGCATTTAAAGGTGGTTTGTGCTTAAACGAAGTTTGTTTGTCCGATCTGGTTAAGGTGTCATGATGCATGTCTACATAACAGTTCATGTGTCTTCTTTGTTTATCTAATTGGAGTAAATTGATATTTCATCCCATCAAATAAGATTGTCAATTTTGGATACATCAAAAAAAAAAAAAAGTAAAATTTCTGATTTGAGATAACATGCTAAAACGAAAATATTAATAGAGGAAATTTAAAAAAAGTAAAAAAGGTATGTTGGTTGTACAACAAGTGGACTAACCTTAATGTGCATCTTTGTTATTCATAGATTGTAAAAAAGGAATAGACATAAATTTTACTTTATAAAAAGAAAAAATGGTTCTTGATTGAGGTTAAAAATTAGCGATGCACATGCACTATATATACACAAACCAAACTATTTTTCTTTGTACAACTACTCTCTATTGTTTTACACACATTTTTACTTATCAACTTTTTAAAAAGCTTTAAAATAATTAGATCCGCATTAAGAGTTTGGCAAGGAGACATTGAATCACAAGATGAAAAACTCAATGCGTTGTATCATTATTTGATTAATGACATTGTGATTGAAGTTACTCTTACCTCTTCGCATACAACTTTTTACGTTATTATTTTTTGTTCGATTATTAACTTTTTCAATTTTATCGTATTGTTCTAGATACGTTTACCCTGGTGTTCTACTATGGGGTACTTTAATATGCCATATCATAACAAAACAATTGATATAGGGGTCCAATTGAATCATAGAGAATGAATTTTTGTATAACTCAATCGGTTTAAATTGGATTCAAAAATTTTAAAAAAATAAAGTAGATTAAGGGGTTATTTGTTTCGACCACTTAAATCTGAAAACATTAAACCGATACGAACTTAATCGCTACGATCTCTACAGATATGCATACAGATAGCTACGAACAATATGATAGAAAATAGAAGACTCAAAAGATCAAGCAATCATCTTAGCTCATGAGAAGACATTATAGAGAAAACATTCTATTAATATGAGAGGGAATTACAATAAGCAAAAGCTTATAAACCAGGCTCTAGCTCTAAAAGTTTTCAAATTTAAGTGGTTTTAAAGTTGTTTATTTATTAAAAAAGTTAAGTGATTTGACACTTAAATCTCAAAACTTAAAACACCCTTTTATAAAATACCTATTATACCTTCTTTATTTCTTATTTTGCATGTGATATAAATAAACTAATAATGACAAACTTGTCATATTAAAAAAAAATTAATTTTCAAATATGTTATATTTAAATAAATAATATTTTTTCAGATATAATTTTTAAAAATAAACAAACAGCAAGCAAGAAGAGAAATACCCAAAATTACAGCAAGAAGAAAGAAGAAGATTTATTTTTAAGTTGTCAAAAACCTTGAAAGAAAGAGCCACTGGAGTCATTATTATCTACAAAAATCTAGGTTTGTGTTAGAATTCGGTATTATTTCCGACACCTGTAAGGAATGGGTAGATTCCCAATGGATGCGGCCCGACGAGCAGGTACTCAACTTCGTTCCTTCCTTCTCTGCTTTTCTTAGGGTTTATTTTGTGTGAATTCTCTTATTAAACTCTGCAATTTTAACCTTTTTTTTTAACGGTAAATGACTAGAAATTTTTGTTCGGCGGAGCTCATGAATCATCTCTCTAGATACTAGTTTGTACTAAGGTGAATAATGTGTTAAATTTTCTTTACCAAAATACTAAATTTCTTGGTCCTGTTGAGCTATATGCTTGTTTCCACTTCAAAATACCAGTTTTTGGCAACACACAACTGACAATGAGAAACACGGCGCCCGGCCCCCCACCCACACACAGCAACACCCCACAAATCCTCCACATGTATAATCATACAAAACAGGCTTTTTCGACTTTGCCCCTCATTTTATATGTGAAATTAGACTTACTCTGATCTTCTCGTAGTTGTTAGACTTTGCCTCTTGTATGCGGGGATTTACATAAAAATGGGGGCTTTAGTCAAAGGACTACGTTAAAAAAATTATACATTGCCCCCCATTTTTTCAGTGACACTTTGAGATTTCCCACATGCAAGGCCATAATCTACTTTTGCATTTTAAAAAAGGGGGCAAAGTAAAAATAATAAATAAAAAACAAGTTTTAATTGCATTGTAATGTTTTTCTGTTGCATAAATGTAGGTGTATTTTCTTTCAGTGTTTCTTGATGGAAGAGCCTTTAAACTTATAACTTGGTTCTTTCTTCACTATACCATTGGCATTTGGCAATGCTGCTTATATATTTGTATTCGATTCTTCCTTGTAATTTATTTTGACCTTTTCAAATTCTCGAAAGAGAACAGAGCTGATGTTTACCACAGGGAAAAGGGTTGAAGTGTGTTTGGAGAAAGAACATTATCGCGATGTTTGGTTCCCAGCACTTGTCCTGGACTCGGGGAATGAATCTTTCTTGGTGGAGTACCACAGCCCAGGGAATTAATAAGGAGGGACTTGTAGTAGTAACTGTTGATCACTGTCATATCCGACCTACCCCTCCTCACCTCAAGGATAAGAAATTTGGTTTGCTGGAGAAGGTGGATGCGTTCTATGATTTTGGCTGGTGGAGTGGAGTCATTACCAAGGAACTTCGTGATGGTAGGTACATCGTCTTTTTTAAGCATTCCAACAAGGAGAGGAAACACAGTCACTCAGAATTAAGACCTCATATCATATGGAATGGAAAGGGGGAAAATGGTTTACTGCTTCCCAGGTATTATACTTTTCTTTTATTGGTATCTTAAGTTTTGATGGTTGTCATTATCCATCATTTATCTGCTTCCTCTTTCCTCTTTCCTTATTTCAAAAAATGCTCCCATAAATTTTATGTGCATATGGTTAACATGAGTTTTACATTATTTGTTATGAGTTACCATATCAACAATTCAACAAATACTCTTTCTATAGCAAGTGGACAAGCATAAAATTTTGACCTGAACGGCTAAGCCCAGCGATCCATTATGTTGTTTTCATCATCCATTAGAAATCGTGTTGAATATTCTTAAACCAAATGTATTTGGTAACATTAGATGTTAGCCACGCCAATGTGATTAATTACTTTTGCTGGTGGGTTGCTTCTTTAAAACGTCAGAATGATCATTTTTCCTTTAATTGACGAAGTAAACTTTGTCTGTCTCAAATTAAGAGTCCCAGTTTGAAAGTCAAAATGAAAAAAATATGTTGAACTTCGATAAACATCCCTCATTTATTAAGGCCCGACATTAGGTTAATTGATAGTTATGGAATTGAGCACGCATTAAAATTGGACTTTCTCGTGGGTCGCTCAACTCTTTGCAGGACATCTCAAATCCATCATCAGATCATCAAGGGCACACGGGCAAGAACAATGAGACCACCGCTGCTACTCCTTGCAATGGGGAAGCATCAAATTCTAATCCTGCAGAGAAATACATAACGAAGCGGACAAATCCTGCTGAGACTTGTCATGCATTTCAAAATTCCTACAAAAAGTTAAAGGGATGTGTTGTGGAGAAGGCTTCATCTCAATCTCATAATACAACTCCGTTGAACAGACTTGGTAACAATACTATAAATGGTGGTTTTGCCAGCTCAATCAAAATCAATGGTGGCTCAGAACAAACCAGAGTTGTTGGTATTCAGCTTTCTGTAAAAAGTGGTCACCTTTCATGCAGAAAGAAAGTTGTGAGTGAATATCACCTCTCTAATTATTTCTTCAATTAAAGGTGCAATGGCCTACATATTCAAACCTTTCTCAAGTGAAACGAAAGGAGACATGAAAAGAGACATACTTATTCATAAAAATGAAAGACCAGGTTAATCTGCCGAGATGTGATGCTAGTTAGTAATAAAGTATTAATGTGATGGGTCTGTTAATTACCTTTAAGTTGAATGCCTAGCTCCACCTGTTGCTATCATGTATTTAACCTTTTCTTGACAGTGTGTGGGGAAGGCAGAGCACCATTGAGACTTACTATGAAAATTTGCATGCATGTTAAACCCTATTATCCAGCTCTATAACCATTGCTAACTATTGCTTCTACTCTAAAGGGTTTGTTAGATGGTTAAAGCAGGAGCATATTTTTTCCGAAAGGGTTTGTCTAGTATTTCCAAAAACTTATTTGATGGCACTTGCATTCTATGTCAATTGTGTATAATAACAATGATGCAGGAAATGAGTGATTAATTTGACGCTTTTATGAAGATAAATTATTTTGTAGTATTTTGTTTGATTTTTTATTAATCACTATTGAGTAATGGCCAGTGTTTTTTTTCAACTTTTTCGTCAGAGTGCACAAGAAGTAGGTGGTGAGCTTGGCAATCAAGCAAGTAATACTGTCAACAAGAGGGAAAGGGAACCAGAATCACAAACTAGAGTCCCACAAGCTTTGGTGAGACGAAAACTACAGCCTAGTAGCTCACAAGCTTCAGCAGGGGGTAACCAATTGTTTATTGTTCTAATCTACATTCTAAGACTGCTTTCAAAACTAGGGTAAATTCGCACCCCGAGTTTTGAAAAATCATGCCAGATGCCATATATTTTGTAAAATTCAAACCTTTGGAAATGATGAAATGACCATTATGCTTTTCTTCATTAACTTGGTGACTACGAAGCATGGACACTCTCTTTGAGGCCATGTGTCGGGCTTGACACGTGTCTGACACCTCGACACGCTCCGACACTTGGCCGACACACTAGTTGGGGAGTGTCATTTATTTTATTATTATTTTTTAATCCCAACACTCCTCAACACGTAAAACCCGACACGTTAGGGGTATTATAAACATTAAAACCTAAAAATGGGTCAAATCTGAAATAACAAAAAATATTAAGAGCCTGTTTGGTATGTCTCTATTTTTATTTTTTTTCTCAAATTTTAAAAACTCAACTCAAAATCAACTCTACTTTCATACTTTCCAAAATTTATTTCACTTTACTTTCTCTCTCTAAAAAAAACTTTTAAAACAACATAACTTTAAATTCAAAAATCAAAATTAAATAAAAAATATATATTTAAAACATACTCGTTGAGATCTATAAAATAAGATCCATTGTGACTATTTTTTGAAATTTTTTTATGAGAATTTTTTGTTGGTTGAAAAAAACTCAGACAAAAACCAAATTCACTTTTTAACATACTTCCAAATTCTACCAAACACCATATTTTAAAAACTCAACTCAAAACATACACCAAACACTACCTAAGGGTTCAAACAATAATATAAGAACTTAATAATAGAAGAAGTGAAATACAAATCTCATATCTCCCATAAAACCCTAGCCCCCAACTTCGCCATCGTCTTTGACTCTTCTTTCCCATAAAACTCTAGTCCCCAACTTAATAATAGAAGAAATGTAATACAAATCTCATATCTCCCGTAAAACCCTAGCCCCAACTTCGCCATCGTCTCCGACTCTTCTTTCCCGTAAAAATGTATGCTACTCTCTCTTTCTCTCTCTCTCTTCCCTCCCTCCTTCCCTCTACATATACACATGTATGTGTAAATAAATTTGTACACATCTTCTTGAATTGATATTACCACTGTTCTCTCTTTCTCTACGCATGTATGTATAAGTAAATCAATTTCAAAAATGAATAGTTGGTGCCTCTACATCATTAGTTGAGAATGGTATAACTAAGCCACTTTGGTTATTTGGATTATTAATGCAATCTAGTGTCATTTTATTAAATTCTTAAATATCTATAATGTTTATTGCATATATTTATAATTAAGAACATGTCCCCCCCACGTGTTGTGTCCTATGTTTTGTAAATATTGCGTGTCTTGTGTTGCGTCGAAATGCGTGTTGTATTTGTACTTCATAGCTTAGTGAACATGATCTCTTTGATCCCTTCATTTTCTATTAACAATATTATTTGTTTGTGAAAAAAATTTTAGCAAATAAGTAATGGAAGAAAACATCATTATTAATAGGGTTAACTACAAAAAAGTACAATGTACTTGCACTGATTTTGCAACCTTGACAGTGTAAATGTTTTAAAAAAAATAGAACAATGAACTTTTTGTTTGTTTTCATTTACTACATCTATTAGGGTTCCAAACTCACACCGTTAGTGATTGATGACGTGGCGCTAACTCATTAGCCACATCATATTTTTTTTATATTTTTTTTAAGGGGCTTGACAAATCATAATTTTTTTATTTTTTTGGTACTGGAAGTTTTACATTGGATATATCAATAGGTAATGGATCTATTGTGGGCCATTTACATCGGAATTATTCAAGTTTTGCTTTTATTTATTCATATTTTTAATTTGTAATGCTCAGTGGTGATTTTTTTTTATTTGTGTGTTTGGTACAAGTAATTTATATGGTTAAATTGTATCATCCTTAATAATTTAATATGATATGTCATCCTCCTAATAAAAGAAATATTATATTATAATTTGAAGCTGAAATATCATATTAAATTATTTTATATAAAAAAAATTATTTCTTTTTAGGAGTTTGACATTTTTTTAGGAGCTTGACATATCATATTAAATTATTGGTGATACTATTTAACCCTATAAAATTACTTGTATCAAACTCTTGCCATGGTTCAACTCCCACCTATGAAGCACGAACACTCTCTTGGATACCACATGTCGGGCCAGACACTTGTGGGACACTCCGACACTCTCTGATACTCTCTCCGACACTTGAATTTAATTATAGTCTCAAATCCTTGATGATTGATTTAGATGGCTACTACTCCTAGTGTTTCTTCATTGCAACATCAACTGAGGATGAGGCAACTAAGCTACTTTTTATACTCTCATTTTGTTTTCTATCATTCTATGGAACAATTTAGTCTATGTATGCTTTTTGATGCTTTAATTACGGAGCAATTTAGTGATCATGTTTTGAGTATTTGGGTTGTTAATGCAATCTAGTTTCATTTTATTGAATTCTTAAATATTTACAATGTTTATTGTATAGATAATTAATTAATTAAGAACATGTCTGCCACACATGTCGTGTCTTACATTTTGGAAAAATTGCATGTCGCGTGTCGAATCGTGTGTCGCGTGTCGAGTCTATGCTTCATAGACTCCCACAAATAAAAAAAATCACTATTGAGTATTGAGCAATACAAATAAAAAAGAAAAAAAATATAAAAGTAAAGCTTGAATAATTCTGGTGTTAATGGCTGGCAATAGACCATTACCTATTTGATATATCTGGTGTAAAACTTTCGGCAAAAAAAAATAAATTTGATATGTCCAGCTCCTTCAAAAAAAATAGAAAAAAAATTTGATGTGGCAAACCAAATAGTAGATGAGTCAGCACTACGTCATCAATCACTAACGGTGTTAGTTTGGAACCCTAACGGGTTTACTAAATGAAAAGAAAGAAAGAAAGTAAGAGAGTTTGTTGTCTATTTAAAAATAAATAAATTGTACATTGTCAAGATTGTAAAATCGGTGTAAGTACACTGTACTTTTTTGTAGTTAACCCTTAATAGTGAAAAGGAGATCCTATCCTTTAGGCATAGCATGTTTGGTCAATAGTTAGTTGACACTAGTATTCTTCACATTTAGAAAATATTTTAGCTCGAGTAACATCTGTGATTGAATAAGGGTTGTTTTTGGCAAAACCAGGGAAATTCAGTGGAGTTCTGCAGCAGTTCACAAGACAGGGGGTATGGCTGGACTTTTGACAATGAAAGGTTCCCAAGAAGAATCTAGCCTTGAACTAATATTTAAGTACTATTGTTGAATATGATATACAGGTAAAATACTAGGCGATGCAGCACGAAAGGCCACTGAAGACTTGATTGAAAAAGATTGTGTAATTAAAGAAGTTGATATCCATGTCATCCAAAGTTCGAAGAACAATGGGATAGGGGGCTCATGTGCAAGAAAACCTTCTCAGTCCCCTGATAAGGAAACGGAGACGCTTCCTAGAGGTCAGAAGCAGCTAGTAGATGATGATCCATCGACACAAAAGATCATGGTGAGCAAGATGGTCAGATTTACAGATTTTTATAGAAAAAAATGGAATTTAAAAGTAGAGCCTAGTGGTATACAGAAAATATCACCGTGCCTTCTTTTATTATCAACAAGGGATATATAAAGGAAGGGGAAAAGGCAACCACTACAGATAGCTTAGTGGCCAGGGCTCTCACCTCCAATAGGGAGGCCATGAGTTCGATTCCCTTCCTTTTATTTTATTGTTAGATTGTAAAAGGAAGAGACGTCGACCTTCCGTTTATTGGGGGAAAACAGGGGAAAAATGGATCCCAAGATTAATCTCATAAAGATTGATTATATAATTTTCTCTTATTTTCTCCTGATGGGGTTCTGTCTTGTGTAGGGGAGTAATGAATTAGAAGGTTTTGCAGAGAAGACAAAAAAGTGTTTGGGATCATCTATATTACCAGCCAAGAGCCCAGAATTTTCAGTGGAAGGTTTATTTCGCTACCTCTAGGTTACATTTTTTACCCTATATTTTGTTTATTATTAACAAAATGAACATCACGGTTGTAGTCGAGAAGCAGAATGGAGATGTTGCTGCAGTTGAACCGATGGTGAAAGATTGCACAAATGATGATATTCGTTGCTCTGTAATTGCAGCAAGTACGGAGGCTTCAATACCCAGTAAGGAATGTAGAAAGCTCAATGGGGATGGTGTGAATCAGTTGAATTCTCCACTAAAGCCGGAAAAACAATCAACCATTATGAACAAAACGCCTGTTAAGAAGATTAGAGTATTAGACCCAAAAGGAAATGCGTGTTGTTAGCTTCAAAGAAGCAACTAGATGAACAAAATACATCAAATAGAGGAAGGCGACGGACTATAAGCGTAAACACCAACTCTCCAATTCAAGGTGGGCATTTGACTTCCTTTTCTGTCATTCATACATAGCTGCAGGAGTTACATGACATTTGGCCTTATTGATAATTCAGTATTATTTATTTTTGTTATTTATGTTATTTTATTTGTGGGTAGAATCCCACCTTGATAGGGACTCTGGGTTAATTAGGAGTTGCGTTTATTTCCTATATAAGGTGCATTGTTCTCTTTGTTTATTATTATGGAATAAGAATAATAGTTCTCTCTAAATTCTATATGGTATCAGAGCTAGGTTAGGAACTGCATAGGCAGTGTATTCCAGCCAAAACCCTAGCCGCCAACAAACTATTACGTCAAACAAACCCTAGCCGCACAGTGTCGTCTCTAAATCTGGATACGTGTATCGTGTTTTAATCACACCACCCACACAGAGGCACTCGGAATCTTCAGACGATCTCACGCCGGAAAAATCACCGGGAACCGGCCCCTCACGCGCCTACATGCGCCACCTGCTCCCTGCGCGTGGGCCTCACGCGCCTCCACTGTAGCAGCGCGTGAGAGCGCATCGCTGCTCCGATCACCGCCAAACTTTCCAGTCGATCTTGTAACACCCGTAGGGTAAATGTATCACATTTTATGACCGAGACGCGAGAGTGTGCATGGGCCGTATCCGAATGTAGGAAATACTTCCACACTATTTTAGAGATGTTATTACATTCATCTTTTAAATTGGAAAGGGTTATGTAGAGTACCCGAGTCGAAATTTGCAAAATCTCACATTTTAAACTTACCCGACAAACCGACCTTCAGTCATTCTAGATATCATAACTTTTTCATTTTAGATCAGAATGGGACCTACTTTATACCATTGGAAAGGTATTTCAATTTCCAAGAACTTTCGTGTTTGGCCCGGAACCCAATTCCCACTTCTCGTTGGTCAAAATAAGGTTACAAGATCAGTTGGTGGCATAAGCAAGCAAAGCTGAGGATGAACCAATTTCCAGAACCATGTAGTCGACTACATGAACTGTAGTGTAGTCGACTACATTTCCCTGTAGCAGTCAAAAATGATATTTTTTAAGCTTTGACTCAATTTTTATACACCTTTAACCCTCTCTTCTTCTCCACTTCGACCTGAACCCATGGAGAGAGCTTGAGGGAAGTGAGGAATTGTAGAAATGAGTTCATAAGTGTAATTTTAACACATATTACCACCCAAATCAAAGATCAAACACATTATATCCATCATCTTCTTCCTTTCTTCACATCCACCAAGCTAGGGTTTCAAGCTCAACCATGGTATCTTGCGCCCCCGTCGTCTAGAGTTCGATTTGCGGCTCGTGTGGTGAAGGTTTGACGCTATCGAGGTAGGAACACTATTATTAAAACCTATTTTAAGAGTTTATACACCCAATCACCATTTTTATACAAATTTGGGGGTTTTCTAGGGTTACAACTATTGCTGCGTATATGTGCGCTTTGGGCCTATAAATTATGAGGGAAATGGTTGTTTATATCCTATAAAATGTAGTATATCATATTTCCTCAAGTATTTCTTCCATTTCCTTGATTTATGACAAACCCTTGTTCCTGGCCTCTAGCGCGCAGGTACTTATCAGTCCGTATAGTGAAGTAAACTTATGATACGCACTTCATATCACTTGATACTTATGAAATGGACTACTATACCTTTTTACATGATGTATATGATCTTATAATTGTGATTGGGAAAAATATGATTTTCCTTATACAGAGTAGTCAACACCGCTCGTACCAGGTAGATGGTTATTACCAGTAGCGTATAGCCTTAGTGGCTACGTGAGATTATTGTAGCGTATGCCTTTGTAGCTACGTGAGGTAGCGTATGCCTGTGTGGCTGCGTGAGGTAGCGTATGCCTGTGTGGCTGCGTGAGGTAGCGTATGCCTGTGTGGCTGCGTGAGGTAGCGTCTAGGTGGACCTGGTAGGTGGTCCCTGCCTTGGGCAGAAGAAACCGAGTGCCGGCTATCTCTGTACAGTAGATATGAAAAATCCTAGACGTGAGTATTATACATGGTTGATACGATGTAGGCCTGGTCGCGGTGTCTTGAGACTATATATACATTCCATTGTTTACATACATATTTATGACTTATGTACACGGACTAATTACAAACTCACTTTATAAAGCTTCTCCTACATATGCATATTTTCTCACAACTCCTATAGTTCCTACTGGGCCCGTTTGGCTCACAGATTTTCCTACACAGGTACTTCTAAGGATGGGACGGGACGTGCTGATAAGGGAAAGGTCGACAAGTCTTAGTCTCCTCTGATACTGTTGTGTGAGGGCCTTTCACTACTGAAAGGCCATGTTATCTATCTTATTGTACCATAACCCAACTTATATTATGTATCCATGTTTGTACTCTCTATGTAGCCTACTTGAGGTTATGGAGACTGTATTGTGTATGACTATTTTGTGACAGTTATATATTGCTAATGTATGTATTTTGCGGACATTTACTGTTCCTTAATTTTATTCTTTTTGGTTATTTTGTAATGGGTTGGAGGAACATGTCTATGGTTGAATGTTAGCCTAATGTGGACAAGTGACTTACATTTTAGTTAACCGTGCGCAACGGTACAGACTAATCTGTAAGGCACGAGTTAACAGGAGGGGAAGCTACAGTTCTCGCATGTTCCCAGTTGATTTTGTTTTATGTACTAGACCTTTGCATATTGGCCTTCCTCGCCAGAGTTATTTATCTTTTTACTCACTTCCGCCGTCGCGTACGGCTCCGTGATCAACCGTGTTCCGGAGGTTCTCCCTCCTAACGGAACTCGGGGCGTCACAGATCTCATCTTACTGTTCCGGACCTTTTCCAGCCATGGTTGAGTCGATTGGGTTCGTATTTAGCGTGGTTAGTTTATATCAGTTTTAGTTTAACGTGGTGATTAGTAAGTTAAACTGTTTTTTTTTGGTGTGGCCGTGGAGACCTGGGACCAGATTTGTTTAAGGCTAATCACTGCTGGATAGTTGCACCAGATTTAGTGTAACGGACTAGTTTGATTGCTTGCGGTGTTCTTGTTCAGATTTGGTTCTATTTAGTCCTGAGTTTGTTTAGTTGTTGATCCTCTGGCAATATGAACTATACACTTGTTATGGTGCGTGAGAATCCGGTAGCGAATATCAGTCACAAGTTGAATGGAAGAAACTATCTCGCATGGGCACAATCAATGAGGTTGTTTATTAACGGCAAAAGAAAATTAGGTTATGTGAATGATAGTGCCCGTCACAAGAAGGTTCAGCGATTTCGTGTGTTGGTCTTCTTGGTTGGACTAAATAAGGACCTAGACAAAGTTTGGGGTCGCATTTTAGGCAGTATACCCTTGCCCACTATCAGAGAGGTATTTTCTGAGGTAAGAAGAGAAGAGGCTCGACGGTCTGTGATGTTAAAAGACAAACGTGCACCCCGTACAGATGGTGGAGGCTCTGCACTGGTAGTTCTTGGTAAAGCCGTTGATAGTGATAAGCAGGGAGGAAAGCAGAGATTGTGGTGTGATCATTGTAAGTGGTCAGGTCATACTAGGTTTAGTTGTTGGAAGCTTTATGGTAAACCAGCAACTTGGAAGAAGCGTGATAACAAAACTAGAGGAGGTGCACGAGCATTTCAAACTAGCAATGCTGATTCAGAGCAACAGTCTTCCTCAGAACCACTTCCATTCACAAAGGAACAAATAGAGCATCTGTGTAAAATGGTTCAAAATCATTCCTTAGGAAACTCTGACTCCTCATGTTCCATAGCTCAGTCAGGTAATACGTTTACAGCTACAATTGCCTGCATCAAATCCCATAGCAACTGGATATTAGATTCAGGGGCTACTGACCACATGACTGGTAACTCGGAATTTTTTTCGTCATATACTCCGTGTGCAGGGAATCAAAAGGTTAAAATTGCTGATGGTTCTTTTGCTGCGATTGCCGGCAAAGGAACCATAATCGTCTCACCGTCTCTCACTCTTAAAGATGTCTTACATGTCCCTAATCTATCGTATAATCTTATCTCTGTCAACAAATTAGCTCTTGATCTCAATTGTCAAGTTAACTTTCGGTCTTCTCATTATGAATTTCAGGATTCAAATTTAGGGAAGACAATTGGGGTTGCTAAACAGGATGGGGGTCTTTACTTCCTCAATAATGGGTCTACCTCTGGAAGGCAAGACAGACAAACTTGTTTTAATTCTATTTCTGTTTCTAGTGATAGTCAGATTTTGTTATGGCATTATAGATTAGGACATCCAAACTTTCAGTATTTAAAGCATTTGTTTCCCAAGTTATTAATGCATAAAAATTTGCTTAAATTTCGATGTGAATCTTGTGAATTAGCAAAACATCAACGAATGGTTTTTCCGTCTCAACCATATAAGAAATCACAACCTTTCACCTTGATTCACAGTGATGTTTGGGGTCCTTCTAGAGTGCCCACTTGGTCTGGCAAACGTTGGTTTGTGACTTTCATTGATGACCACACTAGAGTATGTTGGGTCTTTCTTTTAAAAGAAAAATCCGAAGTTGGGAGTGTGTTTCAAAACTTTTACACCATGATACACACACAATTTCAAACCAAAATTCAAAATTTTCGAGAGTGATAATGGGAAGGAATTTTTTAATAAGATGTTAGGGATTTTTTTGTCAAAATGGGATAATTCATCAAAGTTCTTGTAATTATACTCCTCAACAGAATGGAGTTGCCGAAAGGAAAAATAGACATCTACTTGAAGTTGCTCGTGCTTTAATTTTTCAAACTAAAGTTCCAAAATACCTTTGGGGAGATGCTATTTTGACTGCTACTTACCTTATTAATCGGCTTCCAACACGAACTTTGAAATTTAAAGCCCCTATCAAATTGCTTTCTGATCTATTTCCCAACACTCGGTTATTAGGGGATATTCCCTTAAAAATATTTGGAAGTGTTGCCTTTGTTCATAATCATGACCCCAAAAATTCTAAACTTGATCCAAAGGCACACAAATGTATTTTTGTAGGCTATCCTACAAATCAAAAAGGGTATAAATGTTTTGATCCGATTTCCAAGAAATTATACATTTCTATGGATGTTACCTTCTTCGAAGGGCAATCCTATTACAACTCCCATCTTCAGGGGAGAGAGCACAAGTGAAGATGGTTGCGTTTTTTTTGATAATTCAATCGTTGATGTTTTGTATGAACAAGTACCTAATTATTTTAACACACAATCTGGGAAAACAAATGAATTAAATATTGAAGATACTTGTATTGGTAATGGTGAACAACCAGGGTTAGTGTCATGCCAAAATCTGATTACTGATGGACCAGAGATGTGTGCAAAACGGTATAAAGGTCTTGTTTATTCTAGAAAAAATCCAGAACAAGGAAGGAAAGAAACCATTCCTCTGCAATCCCAAGAATCTAACCTGGAGGTGGATCATGATACTCAAGATGACTCTTCCGAGATACTTGAAGGTAGTTCTCAAGCTAATATCGAGTCAACTCAGTCTGATCAACTTGATCTTCCTATTGCTCTTAGAAAAGGAGTCAGAGCGTATACGAAATCTCCCAAATATCCCATTTCGAACTTTGTGTCATATAAAAATATCTCACCCTCCTATTCTGCATTTATCTCTCGCATTTATCTCTCGTGTGTCGAATGTGGTTATTCCTAATAATGTTCAGGATGCTCTAAATGTTCCGGAGTGGAGAGAAGCGGTGTATGAGGAGATGAGAGCGCTGGAGAAGAATGCTACTTGGGAGAAAGTAAAGCTTCCAGAAGGAAAGACAGTTGTTGGTTGTAAATGGGTATTCACTGTGAAGTATAACTCAGATGGGTCAGTGGAACGGTACAAGGCTCGTCTGGTGGCTAAAAGCTTCACTCAAACGTATGGAGTCAACTACTCCGAAACATTTTCTCCCGTAGCAAAATTAAATATAGTTCGAGTTCTCTTATCAGTTGCAGCTAACTTGGACTGGCCTCTGAATCAGTTAGATGTGAAGAATGCCTTCTTGAATGGAAACCTAGAAGAGGAAGTCTATATGGAACCTCCACCTGGTTTTACTAAGGAATTTGGGTCAAAAATTTGCAAGCTAAAGAAGTCTTTGTATGGCCTTAAATAATCCCCTAGGGCATGGTTCGAAAGATTAAGGAAGTTCCTTAAGGGCCAAGGATATAATCAAGGGTAGTCTGATCATACTCTCTTCACAAAGATGTCCACAAGAAACGAACTTTCTGTTCTCATTGTTTATGTGGATGATATGATTTTGACAGGGGATGATGTTGAAGAAATGAATCGACTGAAGCAAAATCTTGCTAGAGAATTTGAGATTAAGGATCTTGGTAACCTACGATACTTCCTTGGAATGGAAGTGGCCCGTTCAAAAAGTGGTATTGTCTTATCACAACGAAAATATATTTTGGATCTACTGTCAGAAACTGGGATGAGTGGGTGTAAGCCATCGGATACTCCTAGAGAACTGGGTACCAAGCTAGGAGATGTTAAAGATGGTGTTCCAGTCGAAACAGGGAGATACCAAAGGTTAGTTGGGAAACTAATCTACTTGTCTCATACGCGCCCTGACATTGCTTTCGCTGTGAGCATGGTTAGTCAGTTCATGCACTCACCATGTGAAGAGCATCTAGAGGCTGTGTATCGTATTCTTCGTTACCTCAAAGGCTCCTCAGGGAAAGGTCTGTTCTTCAGGAAGAACGATAAAAGAGGGATAGAGGTGTATACCGATGCTGATTGGGCTGGCTCGGTTACTGATAGACGGTCCACGTCTGGTTACTGTACGTTTCTTTGGGGCAACTTGGTTACATGGAGAAGAAAGAAGCAAAATGTTGTCACTAGAAGCAGTGCAGAAGCTGAGTTTAGATTAATGGCTCAAAGAGTATGTGAGGTCCTTTGGCTACAAAGGGTCTTAGAGGAACTCAAACGGCCAATAAGTCTTCCGATGAAGCTATACTGCGATAACAAGGCTGCTATCAGTATTGCCCACAATCCGGTCTTACATGATAGGACAAAACATGTTGAGATTGATAGGCACTTCATCAAAGAGAAACTAGAAGGTGGAATTATATGTACTCCCTTTGTTCTGTCTAATCAACAAGTTGCAGATATTTTGACCAAGGGCCTGTTAAGGCAACCGTTCGAATTTCAAGTGAGCAAGTTGGGCATGACGGATATCTTCGCACCAACTTGAGGGGGAGTATTGATAATTCAGTATTATTTATTTTTGTTATTTATGTTATTTTATTTGTGGGTAGAATCCCACCTTGATAGGGACTCTAGGTTAATTAGGAGTTGTGTTTATTTCCTATACAAGGTGCATTGTTCTCTTTGTTTATTATTATGGAATAAGAATAATAGTTCTCTCTAAATTCTATAGGCCTTTGTTTTCTTTTGGTGCCATGGCATATGTTACGTTTGTGAACTGCTAGTGTGTGTATCCTATAACAAAAGTTATTCTTCCCAAACTAGAATTGCCATTTGAAAGTAAAACTTTAGAGGAAAATTTTAATTTTTGAATTTATCCTCCAAAGATCCATTAATTTGGGTGCCCTTCACTTGTGCTCAGCGGCTGACGTAGTAACTGGAACTTAGTACCTTTCATTGGATTTATGATAATTATTGCCCTTTCAGTTCCATTCGTTTAAACTTGATCATTAGTTTTGGCAGAGAGTAAATATCCACGTTTTCATCCATCTCCGACCAAACATAGCACTAGACACAGCTCTTATGCTCTTGTTTTCTAGCAAAAAGGACAATGTGACTAGTTAAAAAATTGGTTGGTTTTGTGATACAAGGTGTCTTTCCATACGTCAGATAGCAATTTGAAACAACCTCCCCATTGGGTTACCTTTTGTCAACACTTGCCTTTCCCTCCTCGTGATATTTGTTCTTTGTTTTAAGGAACTGATTTCTCCTTTTTGCATTCATTCTCTAGATTCTCAAAATGTCTCCTCCGTCGGGAAAGCAGCTGAAATTACTGAAAAAGATGTATCAGTAAAAGCTGCAGAAATGGACAGACCCAGCGATTGGTCTGATAATCAACCATTTTCAATGTTTATTGATGGAAAGCAGTCTCCGACAACTGTTGATGGCCCAAGTAAGTTGGTCTTGCTTTTCTAAGGCTCTCTATATTCTAGTTGCTTGTTTGATAATAATATATACAGACACGTGTACATCCTCTGCAGAGTGTTCCATTATTAGGACTGTGGATGAATGTATTGAGAGACAGAAAGAAACTGGAATGAAGCTGACTGCAGTCAATGATGAAGGTGAGAGTCAGCAAGATGAAAATCAAAGCATTCCCTTTGTGAAGAACACGCTACTTTGGAAGACTATTGAATCTATGGAAGTATTCCAGGTGATGCCCCAAAAGCCACACTTCCGAAATTTGTGTTCCTTTAAAGAGACTTCTAGAGAGGGGTTAGCTATAGGTAGTATGGTAAACTTTTCCAGTGTGGTAGAGAATACATCCAAATTGCAATATAACGATTCCAGAAGCATTATTGAGACAATCTGGACACTCTTGTTGAATTGGAAAGCTTTGGATTTGATGTTAGACTGGTACGAGATCAGTTAACGAGGTTGCTGCTGATTAAGGATAAGCAGGAAGAGCTTGAAGAGAGGTCGAAAGAGATTAAAAGCCGGATCAATGAGCATGATGTAGAGACATCCAATTTTGATAAAGAGATTGATGAGATTGATGAGCGGATAAAGGAGTTGCAAGAAAGACAGGCAGTGGCCGTGTCAAAGAAGGAGAAGAGGGGTTCTGAGATTAGATCATTGGAATCAACAGCCGAGTGTATAGATGATGGCATAAGGAGTGCCCGACTTGACTTTGTAAGCTTGGCTGCTGCTCCTTGGTGAGGGCGAACGCATAGATTTTGATGGACCTGTACTTTACCGTACTGTATATCTTTTGAAATGACAGTGATATAAAATGGTAGATTAGCTATTTTAGGTCCCGCAATGTACTTGAGAAAAATGTTTATGTACACAGGGGAGGTTAACTTTTATGTATCGATGTGAGTTTTGTGTGGTGTCCCTACTTGAAAATTAATCCACCTAGTATCAAAAGAATATCCTTGGTCAAAAGAAAACAATCTTTGAGCATTACTGGGGTGCTTAAGCCAATATGAACTTGAAAGCAGAATTCCAGACGAGTAGAAGAGGAAAAAAGAATGTCAAGAAGAGAAAATAGGTTGTAAGAGTTGTTCCTGAAATCTTTTCATTGTAATTTCACTTAGACACGTGAAATGATGATTTTTTTACATTTTGTTTTAGGCATTTTAACTGGTGCTGTTTGTTTGTTTGGAGCGAAGCGGTTGTGTATTTTTGGTTCACATAATAATCGATAGATTCGGATATTGGTTGTCGGTTGTAAGAATTTGTTAAGAGCGCTTTGGTTTCATGGTAACGTGCTTTACCAAAATGAGTAAAAATCTTAAAAGAACATACTCTTACGTCCCAAATTAAAATCTCAAATATTTCACCCCTGCGCGTTTAAAAATACACTAGTTAGAACAATGTTTGATTACTTCTTGAAATTAATGACATTAAAAAATGTTTGATTACTTTCTTGAAATTAACAACATTAATTATGTTTTAGAAAAAAAATTAGGTATCAGAAACTGCCTTGAGTAATTATTTACAAGAATTACTATTGATACACACCAAAATACTTTCTGAAATTCTAATATTGGTCGACCCTTTAAAAACTGAGTATGTGTATACATGCTTGATCATTAGGACCGAGTTAATATACACATACTTGATTATTGGGAGCTAAACTGATGTAATTTTTTTTTACTCGATTTTTATAGGCCAAGTAAATACAACGTAAATGTTAGCGAATATTTTGATTTTCTCCGTAGCGCCTACCTTACCTATATTATCGAAGCAGTATACAAATTTAAAAATTGTATATTCCCCCTCTCCCTCTCTCTCTCTCTCTCTCTCTCTCTCACTAGAAAACCCCCGGAAGAAAAACCTTCTGCAACTAGAAGAAAAAATAAATGGCGTAGGAGTTATTCAAAGAAGGAGCAACGGTGGAAGTGAGCCTGGCGGACGAGGGTTTCAGAGGCTCTTGGTACACCGCCACCGTCTTACGCCCACATGCCAAGAAGACCAACAATAATCACCTCTACCTCGAGTTCCACACCCTCACTTCCGACGACAAAGCCACCGAGCGCCTCCACGAGTTCGTCGACGTCATTTTGGCCGCCCTGTTCCCCCCAGAGAGTCTTACCGGACCTTCCGCTTTGACGAAGAGGTTGATGCCTTTCATAACGACGGTTGGTGGGAGGGCATAATAACCTCCGTGGTGGTTCTCTATGATGATTCCACCACTTACTTCGTCTTCTTCTGGAGCTCCAGGGAGCAGCTTGAGTTTCGCGGCTCGGAGCTCCGGTTGCATCGAGAGTGGATCTATGGCGAGTGGTGCCCTCCCTTGGAACAATAATAATAATACTAAGAGGTCCGTTTCTCCTTATTCCTTTTTCTTTTTCTGTTTGCTTCTTGGGAAAATATAACAGAAAATAAATACTTCGTACTATACTAACGCAATTTGTTGGTTGGATCCACGCAAATGCTGGCCTCTAATTTTGGCAACCAAACAGTACAGCGGTGTTCTTTGCATTATTAGTTCCAAACTCTAATTTATTTATTTTTTACTATAATTATTAGAGGATTTAGACAATGCAGGTCCATATGATATGAAATACCTTGCGCTAATGAAACATTCTCGAATAAATGTTCAATTGATCGTAGTCAAATGCAGTGACTCTGTTGATTGTATAGGAATTAAGTGAAAGGAACGAAGTACATACACCTGCTAAGACTAAAACTTAAACAGAAAATGGTAAAATCTTTTGAGTTCTATTTCTTTCTTGAAATCTCAAAGGGAGGAGGATGGATGGCATTGAATCTTATATGGCTACTTGAACAAACTTTTTTTAATTCCAAGAAATTCATAGATTTCCGAGGATTGATATACAGTATCTGTGATTCATGTCAGGGATAATCATGATGTAAAACCATGGTTTGAAAAGTGGCCCTGTACTGTGCCATGGTTAATAAAGGAAGTTCACACTGCCCGCCAAAGCCCTAGCAGGTGGTTGTTTTGGAATTTGCACTGGGCTAGGCCATCAACAATTTCGTCCCGAGGGTGCTGAACCAACATATATAATGTGTCAGGTCCGTTCTACCTTTAGAAAGATTACCTTGAGCAACAAGCCAACATAAGGTTACTTGTGATACCCATGGAATCGAAAGATTACCACAATGTAGCATAGGTTCATTGATTATTGTAGGTGCTTGTTACTAGTGGTTTAGGGCACTTGCGCTGGGATAGGATACTGGTGCCTCTTTTGTCCTTTGAATGGTTAGGATTTATCATCCAGCGAAAGCTACTGCTCCAGCCTCCAAGCCAATAACCTTGAGGACATTGTGCTTACTCGGTTTGTGATCTTTCAAGATCCTCGACTCGTAACTAATGTATGCCAGAGCCGTCGGCTAAGGTGCAGGGGGGTACTACCTTGAGGGATAGTGCCCCTTTCTCGAGAGGAGTCATACTTTCTTCCCCTGGGCAGGGTGTGCAAGAGAAGAGATAACATCTATTCAAGGTGCTCGACTCTGGATCAAATAGGGTACATGCTATGTTTTATGTAGTTGTAGAACCTCCAACATAAGGGAGTTTAGTGAACAACCATGTCCCACCAACCAGTATAGCTATGCGAGTCCTAGACTGGGGGTCTGCTAGATCCGGCATGCAATGCCAAATGTCACTACGTATATGGTATATCAAGCATCCTGTCCATCTAAGCAGATCAGAATTATCTTAAGCCTATTGCGCTGCAACCATCCAGTCTTTTATCAAAGTTCATAGTCTTATTTATTAATAATCAGTCAATTATAATCAAAATATTGAGAGTTCTGCAGAATGGATTACTCTTTTAATTGACCAAGTCATAATGGAAGTACAGTGTCACAGTCTACTCACTCTCCTCTCTTGGTCTGAGAGTGCCTGTTCTCACTCTTGTCCACTATCTTGAGGAGCCCCTCGTAGAGACTGATTAGGCATCAGAGCTACTGCCATTGAATGGGTTACAGTTACACACCACATTTTCTAGTACAGCTCACTATGCAGCAGCTACATCCCCTAAATATACACAACACCCTCACAAGGACAAGGTTTAACTTGTGATAGTTTCCAACTTACAAGAATCATTGATCTGAATAATTTCTCCTTGTGGAAATATCTAATTATTTTGAACTCATAATGCCCTTTGATTGTAGGTTTTTGCTGAATTTGCATGCTATGTAAAGCTTGAAGCATTATGTTGTTTGTTTTGGTGAAGGATTTCTGCACTGTCCTTGTTTCCTGTAACTCTGTTATTCAACCTGCTCATAACAAAAAGCAGAAAAAAAAATTACTTTGGTGAGGAATTAGTGTTATTAGTTGTTACTCTACAACCACAAAGAAAATATATGAATAGTTCATTTTGTATCCCAATTTGGATGTTTTCCTCCCCTCAATTAAGGTACTTGAGTTATTTAGAAACTAAATATGAATATGAGCTTTTAATGAGATAATACTTATATGCCCATATATATATATTCAGAATAGTGTTACCATATTCGGTATGGCTGTAACCGCAAGTTCTTGTGTGTTGTGTTATTTGACTTATATCTAATGCTTGTTAAGTTGGTTTGGTCAACATTCAAGGACTTCCAACAAAAGCCACTAAGCGTGCATGGTGTATTAAATCATAATTTATCTCGACCATAGGATGGAACTGAGGTATGGCAAAGTACCAGTCGAGTAAAATCCATATTTACCCCCTTAATTATTTCTGTTCGTCATTTTAACACTTAAAACTAATTCCTTTTGGATGAGGCAAGTTGCATCTGTTTCATTTTCACACTTCAGGCAAATTCTGTTAGTTTGACTAATGTTGAAGGGGAGGCAAAAAAGACACTTTCATTTAACTTTTACTTCCCTCCATTTTTATTAATTAAATTTGTGGGCTTGTAACTCTCTATTACGATATTCAAATGGCTCACCATTTGAGCCATTAGTTAGAACACATACACAATTACACCTTTCATGTTTTGACCAAATTTTGAATCATACATCTCAAAGATCTAATCAACGGTTGAAATTAAGGGTTTGCATGGATTAAACTAGTGGCATTTGCGTATGTAAACCCTTAAGTTTAGTGGCTGATTAGACCCTCGAAATGTGTGATTGAGAGTTCAATCAAATGCGAAAGTTATAGAAGGATATATGTTCTAACTAGAGGTGTCACTCAGGACAGCTTTTACTAAAACCGATCGAATTAACCCAAGCATAAAATGGTTTTTGTAACTCATATATGATTATCGAAATCGAATTTACCAAAAAGATTTTGGTTTGATTCTAGTATTACCCTTATAAAAACAGGAAATACCGAAAAGGTAAAATACTAAAACTACCGAAAAATAATACCGAAAATACTAATTTCAAAATGATCGAAAGTAAATCTACTAAAATGACCAAAATAAATTGTACTCCTTTTATCTCAAATTAGTAACCCAACTTTTAATTTAAGTGTCTGAAATAGCTAGTCCCATTTTTTCAATTAAGCTTTTAAAATATGAAAAGATAATCGAAAAATCGGAAGAACACGCGTTTTCGACGCCGGATCCCTTAAAGGAAATTTCTTCCAGTTTTCTGATTAATTTGGAAAAAAGTTTATTTTATTATTTTTAGAAAATATGATGATTTGTAAGAAAATTTAGAGTCGCCAGTTTGTTTTACTAAATAAACAAAAGTCTATGTAAAAGAGAAGCATTTATGAATTAAACGCTCTTTTAAACACAATTATTCGATAAACTAGATAATTCGAAGGTTCGGGGATTAAATTACGAATCAGGAAGGTGTTAGGCGCTCGATTCGCCCTTTCGGTCTCTAATAAAGTATGTGTGTAGTTATAGTCAAAAATTCACATGTTTCTTGATATTATCACATATCAGCTCACAGTTTTGAAAAATTGGGATTTTGGGATGGGGATTGAAGACGTGTGCTTCGTATTTCGCCCTTATCATTTTAGAAATCAGTGTGTGTGATTTGAAAAACAATTTTGATAATGATAGATAACAAAACAAGTGTTTTTAATAAAGTTCAAGACTTTTTGGAAGCTAATTCAATTTGAAATCGGATATCCAGTAATCCTCGAAATTCATTCGTCAAATAGTGCACCTCAATTTAATTGTTTAAATTGGCATTTGACGAATCCAATACTTTCATATTAGATATTTAGGTAAGCACCGTGATTTACAGATTAAATTGGATATAAGCGCTAATTAATTCCTCTATAGATTGAGAGTGATAAAACTAAGATTTTGTAAAATTAACTGATAAAAAATATGTTTTAAAAAATTGTTTTAACTCATTCCACACCTTTAGTTTTGAAAATAAGGCTTAAATATGAAATTTGAACTGATTCGGAGATAAACAACAATGTCTACATGCGATTAATTGAAAAAATATGACAGATAAAAAATTTAATTCAGACTGCGATGAAAATTACCTGAGAGCTTTTCTAATAGAAATAGAGAATTTTAGAGCCCTCTTTCTGAAGTACTGCTGGGGGACAAGGACATGTCGATAAACACTACTCGCTCCTGCCGATTTTTGTTGTATCAGTCAAATGATGTATCGGATTGATCTGATTTTTTAGTATGTTGTTCCCCATGATTACCCATCTACTAACCAAATTTAAGCTCATTTGGACTTCGGAAAGGCCTCCGTTTGATTACTTGAAATGAACTCCCAGTTTTTTGAATTTTCGAAGATCCAATCGTTGGATCTAACTGATTTTTGAGTATGTTTCTCCTTGTGGCACCACCTAATAACTCTCAAAAATTGAGGATGATCAAAAATCAGGAGCTATCACTTTTTATCTTCTCAAGAGTTTTGACGGCTTTTGGTTTCAGCAGTCTCTGGTAAATCTCTTAACATCTTGTACGGGTGTTCTTTTTGCCTTGTTCTTCGATTAGTATCACATATAAAGAGTATATGTGTATCTATGAATGCTTGTGTATGCATGTGTGTTCATAGAGCTCGAGATTCTTGTGAGGGTCGCAAAATGATGTGCTTATATTTCTACGTAAAAGAATTTTGTTTTAAGAAAATGAAATTACATTCTTCCCTAATAAATTAAAATTCCTTTTTTCCTCAGCAAGCAAGGAAGGAAATGTGACGACAATTAAGTAGTACTTGCAACTTAAAGTATCATTGGGAGGAAAATGTCCTATTCTTTCTTTATCTCAAACGGTGTCGTGGCGTCTAAAGCAAAAGAGTCTTGTTCATTTGGACGACGTACGATCTCGTGTGCTCATGCGCACCTTAGACAGGGTGGTTCTCGCAACTTCCCGCCACATGACTACTCTTTCAACCGCTAACCTCAACTACACAATTAACTGCAGCATTCGAAACGGAAATATAAATTATGCTCGCAAGCTGTTTGATCAAAATCCTGCTTCCAGAAATGTCATCTCATGGAATTCCATAATCACCGGATGCATCAGACACAACCAAATGCAACATGCCCAAGAGACGTTTGATAAAATGCCCGTTAGAGATGTTGTTTCCTGGAACACCGTGCTTTCTGGTCTGCACAAGATTGAAAAACCAGAACAAGTCTACCAATGCTTCTTACAAATGACTAGAGTTGGAGAGAGACCTGATGAATTCACCTTCTCCACTGTAATTACGGCTTTCCTAAATACAACATACAATGTTTTGATCCCACAGCTTCATGGGCTTCTACTTTGCTTAGGACCAAGTTCAAGTGTATTTGTTGCTTCAGCATTGATGAGGGGATATGCAGATTTGGGTGATTGCGAAGGTTTATATGGAGTGTTTGATAAGACATTCATAAAAGATGTCACTACTTGGAATGCATTAATATTGGGTTACATGGATTTAGGGCTGACTGGTGAGGCTCAGAGAGTCTTTGAGATGATGCCTGAAAGGAATATTATTTCTTGGACTACTCTGGTTAATGGGTATATTAAAAACAAGAACCTTAATAAAGCTCGGGCCATTTTCAACAGTATGAGAGAAAGAAATGTGATCTCTTGGACAGCAATGATAAAAGGGTACGTTCGACATGGCAAGTTTGTGTATGCTTTGGAGTTATTTCTCTTGATGCTGAACTCGGAGGTGCGCCCTAATCACTTCACATTTTCAAGCGTGTTAGATGCTTGTGCGGGTTGCTCTTCTCTTTCGGTGGGTAATCAAGTTCATTCATTTATCTTAAAGTCTGGTATACATCTTGATGTGGTCTTGTCAACATCCCTTGTCAATATGTATGCAAAATGTGGGGACATTAAAGAGGCATTTTGTATTTTCGAGTCCATGGAAAAGAAGAACTTGGTATCATGGAATTCAATTATAGGCAATTACGCAAGACATGGACTTGCGAAGAGAGCACTGGAGGAGTTTAATAGAATGATAAAAGGCGGTGTCAAACCCAATCGAATCACATATGTTAACGTATTGTCTGCATGTGCGCATGGGGGACTGGTTGAAGAAGGTGAAAGGCACTTCAATAGTATGAAAACGAAGTGCAGAATCCACGCAGGGTTGGAGCATTACGCTTGCATGGTGGATCTGTATGGGAGAGCAGGTTAGTTAAAAAAAGCAGAGAAACTGATTAAGGAGATGCCTTTTGAGCCTGATGCGGTTGTGTGGGGTGCATTGATTGGGGCCTGCGGTTTGCATTCGTGTCTGGAAGTTGGTGAGTTTGCAGCAGGAGGACTTTGTAAGTTGGAACAAGGTCACCTCGCTGTTTTTTCAATGCTGTCAAAGATACATGGTGAAAAAGGTGTATGGAGCAGTGTGATTGAAATAAGGAGGATGATGAAAGAAAGTCACACCAAGATGTAAAAGGCAGGTAGTTGGGTTGAATCTCGGTCCGTTGTATGCTGAGACTTGGTTCTTTTGGCAACAAATTTGAGAAGCTCCTTGACAGGGGGACAAATGTATGTTCATGAAGGATAAATGTTGTTATATATGTTGTTACAAGTGGAAAAGGCAACATCTTTCTAATAGTCGCAGATACAAAATGCTTGTAGTAACGGTGGAAGATCTCTGCATCAAATGATTTGGATCAAATAATGCAGTTGTATCCGGCAGATATGTGGTTTCTTTACATCAATTGAGCTGCCCACCTCTTAATTTTTCTCAGGAAATTTAAACAAACCAAAAAAATTTAGAGCTTACAGTCCATCATCGCCTATATAATTGGCAGATTTATTTTATACCAACTTTACACTTTTTTATGTAAAAATAATGATTGATATAATATACTATACTATAAAATTTAGCAAAAATCTGCGAGAGGCAATGCGGTTATAGTGAGTTGAGTGATAAAGGATGGGTTAAAGCCTGATTGTTATGTTTATAATACTATTATTATATTATTATGATGAGGAGTTTTCATTGAATCACGCGTCCATAATAATTGTATTAGAAATGAAAATTGAGAAATACAAATACAATTAACATTGCTTCTTATTTTGTACAATTTAACTTGCGGCCCAAAGGGGTTTTTCTTGTACAAGTTTCAAAAGAATGTTTTATTTTAGTTCCAAAACCGTAAATCTGAATGTCGGCACACCCTTCCTCTGGGTGGCATTATTTCAGACCAGAAGCCCTGCTGCTGCACCATAGTCCACACCCGACAACATCATGATCATTGATTTCATCAAACTCTGGATGGAAATTCTAGAGATTTATATATAATAATACTAGTCAAATTGCATTTATGATGACTCACAAATAAATAATAATAATAATAATAAAAAAAAAAAAAAAAGCTTTACAATTAAAATTGTAAATGCAAATTAAATTATTTTTCTAAAAGATATTGGCTTTTAATGAAAATAATTTTACATAAATATCATGTTTAGAAGAAACAACATAATTATAATAAATATTAATTTAACCTAGCGAGTTAATACATCTTGTTTTCTTTCTCTCTTTCTTTCTTTTTCTGCCTTGGAATTTATTGTATTTAAATTTAGTTAAAAAAATAGTGCTAAAGCACTTCATACCTTTACCAAAGTAAATTATGCATCGCATGATCGTGTTTACTTAATGCTTTACATATAACATATTTCTTGGGCTTGGATAAGCTTGTTTTGAGAATATAAGTACCCTCTATTTTAAAAGATTTGTTACATCCATAGAGCAAATTCTGGCACGGAAATTTGAAATTCCATGCAAAAATTAATTCATTCTTCAAAAGAATACGAAAAATCATTATATTTTAGCACCCCATAAGATAGATACGGTTAATAGTAGAATTTTATGATTTTAATTTATTTGAGCGTACATGTTTTTGTCAACAAATTAATTGACATAGAAATAATCACAATTTAATTGACATGCATGTGTAGTCAATATTCTGATACCAAAACAGTAGTAGAAATTACTTATTTGATTGCCCTCTTTTTTAGATTCATCATATGCTTTCAATGTATTTTTTTTTTATTCTTTTGCCTTTATATGGATAAATAAAATATGAATTTTTTTAGCTAAGTACTCCTATATTATAAGTATAAATCTGGGGGTTTAAAGGCTGTGTATGCCGACCGCCTCCTATAGCCCTCTTAGCTCTTGTTTTCCATTGCCTCACATGGCTTATGAGGATTTCTCGTGAGTCTTCCTCAGCTCTCGTGAGGGTTTCGTTTGTTGGTGGGTTATCCCACCTTTGAAAAGATTATCTTTGTTTATGCACAAACCCCCAAGGATCGGAAGTTCCTTCCTCCTCCCTGTATTTGCAAGTTGCACGGAGGATGGATTCGTGGTTCAGTCGACTCGAGGATGGATTCGTGGTTCAGTCGACTCTTGTTGTGACTCCTCCAGTGTTGCTTTTTGCCTTTTATTTCGGCTTTAGTGCTCTATAATTCTCGTATATATTTATGTTGTTGTTTGATTATGTTTTATTGTGATGTTTGCTGTTGTTCATTCCCTTGCTACGTAGTGTCTCATTGTTAGCACGTCAAGGAGCTTGCTATCCATTTTGTAAATCATTCAGGCATGGAGGTTTTTCATTCCAATTTATCTACATATACAGATCCTGAGGCTCTCTTCGGAACCAAAAAAAAACATGCATGAAGCTAAAAGATACTATAATTTCAAAAAAGATAAAAATAAATTCGCATGCACAAATATAATTTTAATACTACATATATGAGTAGTGGGATGGTTGGCGGGAATTTACGAATAAAAATATATTGTGCCATTACCTTAGGCAATTTGCATGTCAAAAAACGCAAATAATAATTCGAAACAAGCAAATCCAGAACAGAGATTAAAAAAGGGGTTCATACGGTACAGTGCTAATCACTATTACTAAACTACGCAAAATGTTAATGTTACACCATCAATTTTTGCTACTAGTTTCTCCAACTACTTTCCAATGGATCATTTCCAAGTTTTGCAAAACACCGCGTGCTTCGGATATTGAAGGCCTTCTTATGCGCATGAGCGCATCAGATACTCAATGATACATCCAGAAAATAAAGAGTCAATATAAGCAGCAGCGAATGAGAGAGATTCCTCCTACTTTCTGTTTTTGCTATCCTCCTCTCTCTCCCGTTTCTTATAAAGCTTCTCCAGGGCTCGCTTTGCCTCACAATTCGGAAAGTTCGCAAGATCGTAGTAGTGTGGTGCAATATCAATCAACCTGTAAATTAATTTGAAATGCCTAAAATAAGCTCCCAGTTTCATCTTCTGCAACTTAAGGTCATTTACCCATGAGGAGAGTGTTCCAATTGCCCAGTAAAATAAATTTGAAGCAATTAATGGGGATTGATATTAAGTACATATTTGTCTAGCTTTGATGTAGCACAATAAAAAAATAGGCTTGGTAAATTTATTGCATCCCTCGTTCTTCCCCTTGAAGCTTGGATACCAAATTTCCATTTGCCCATTACTATAATTACTAGAAATCAGGAAGCAGTAGCACTTGACAAGTGTGACTGTTTGTAAAGGAGAGGAGAGGAGAGGAGAGGGGAGCAATGGGAGCGAGAAAGGGCCAATTGGTGGTTATATACTTGTATGGTATTATGGTTGCAGAAACTAAATCTCTTTTACAAGGCTTCATCTGTGCTCATAAAGACTATTTCTCAATGTTGATGTTGAAGCACATTCACAGGTTCACATTAACATCTTCAAGACCAATAGGAGAAAGCCCATTGGCTATTATCATTGCTTATAAGGAGGAGAAAATTAACCTACCTTGGTGAGTCTAATAAGCTGGTGCATACTTTCAGGTAGAATAATCAAGCTGCGGACTTTATGGCTAATCAAGGTTTTAACGCTCCTAACAACCATTTTGTGGAATCCTAAAGCTAGACAGACCTGGTGAACCAAATCTTAGGAGTTTGAGTTCGCCCATTTCATTTAGCATTATTATTAAAAAAATTACGAGCTTCTTGCCCCCCTTCTTCAGAATTAAAAATAAAATAAAATGAATACCCTAGAAAGAATGACAATTACATATCACAATATGACAAAATCACATAGATGGAATGTGATACTGACCATTCACCACGAACATCTGTTACCGTACGGATGAAATTCCTACTTGTCAAGACATACTCATTATAAATGACCCACTCCGGCTTGTGGTCCAAGCAATTTGATGGGTGCAAGTGAACCACCTGCGGGTACCAAAAAACAAAACATACATTATTAGAGGAGGTTGCAAAATATACATCATAAAAAAAAATTACTGCATGCAGCATAAAACAAGTAAGAGACTTGCTTGATTGTCTTTCACAGTCAAATAGTGCCCAGTACGCTCCAGGTGAGCAACCTGCATGAAATAACCAGCTAACATAGCCTTTCTGATATTGAGGTAGTATTCCCGGCTGTTAAAATCTGTGCTGCATAGCTTGATGTTAAACCTGGCCATGATCCGAGCTAGCTGTTGTCTCACACTATCCGCAGATTTAAGTGCCCTTTGGTTCACAAAATTTTCGTAGCACCATGATTGATCCTCATCTACAACGCATTCAAATAAATGTAAAATATTATAAAGCTATGGAATTATTAATGGCCTCAACTGAGAAAAGAGAGAAAATTAAAGAAAATATAATTAAGTACTTACTGTTTTGCTTGTATGCATGGTATACATTCAAGAGTGTGAGGTGATCCCCGTCAATGTGCCCAAACCGAGCTTTCGCTTCATCTGCAGCCTTTTGAGCCTCCCTAGGCCGGACAAAGCAATTGGGTACTAAAGAAAAAATTGGTTATCACAGACAGAGGAGGTCCACGGTAGGTCAGCAGATGCATAGAGAGAGGCGAGACGACACCATTTGCTTCATGAGAGAATACTGAGAAACTGCAACTATCGGCATCAGCACTTACTTAGAAATTCTATGGTGCATGCCAACCGGGGGCATGGACCCCAGACAAGAGAGTTGCTGATGACAACCTAAGCAGACACATACATTTAACCACACACACGCCGACACGTGTGCAGTTAAATTATGCATTATATGCATAGAGAATGTCTATGCAAAAGCCCAAATGTATGGGCATGCACTTACGAAAGCACACATCCTCAGCCTGAGAGGATTTACTTCTGCAAAGAATTAAAATGACTCGAGGACAGAGAAAGAAAGCAAGAAAACAAAATACAATACCTGAAAGCATAGCAGATATCGAAAGAATTTCATTTGAACAGTTGAATTCAGCGCTGACAACAAGCATCTTAGCCATCTGAGGATCTAGGGGAAATTCACTCATGATCTCACCAAGCTTGGTCAAGTTTCCCTCATCATCCAGTGCTCCCAAGTAATTCAATACCTCCAGTGCTCTCATCAGTGTCTCAGGGGCAGGAGGGTCCATAAAATCAAAATGTACAAGGTCATCTATCCCTAGTTTCTTCAGAGTGAGAACCGTATTTGCAAGGTTTGACCGAAGTATCTCTGGGTACGTCTGTGGCTGCAGATCGTTATGGAAACTTCTCTCTGTGTAAAGTCTGAAACATTTGCCGGGTTGAGTTCTTCCAGCACGCCCTGACCTCTGGTGAGCACTTGCCTTTGATATTGGGGAGACCAACAACGATTCAACACGTACTCGTGGGTTATACACTTTCTGTTTAGCAAACCCAGGATCTATGACATAAACTATGCCATCTATGGTCAAAGAAGTTTCTGCAATGTTTGTTGACACTACAATCTTCCTTCCAGCCGGACCACCTTCAGTAATTGGAGGTGGAGCAGGGTCAAATATCTTTTGCTGCATAGCAGGAGGAAGTGTTGAATACAGAGGCACAACTTTCACAGGCCCCACGGTATCTCCCATATTACCAACTTCTTTTGTTATTTTGCGACATGCATCCTCTATCTCCTCCTCTCCAGTGAGAAAAACAAGTACGTCACCAGGGGGCTCATACAAGTGTATCTGCACAACCGTTCGAATGGCTGCTTCGAGATAATCCCTCTCCGGATCTTGCGTGTAAAAAATCTCGACAGGATGAAGCCGTCCAGGAACTTTCATGAGAGGAGCACCATAAAAATAACCCTGAAACTTTTCAGCCTCAAGAGTAGCACTCATCACAACTAGTTTCAGATCAGGTCTGTTTTTCAGCACTTCCTTCAATAGCCCAAACAAGACATCTGTTGCCAAAGTTCTTTCATGAGCCTCATCAAGAATTATTACTTTATACCTTTCCAAAAGTGGATCGGTCATGGCTTCTCTTAAAAGCATACCATCAGTTAAATACCTGCAACATGAGTGAATAAAAATAAATGAAGATGCATCCTAAATCAAATCAAACTAGAAACTAGAAGCCACTCCAGATATGAGCAGAATCCTTGCAAAAAGAATGAGCTTACTTCAAAACAGTTCTTGAACTACTGCAGTCTTCAAAACGGATGCTATAACCTACTTCCTCTCCAATAGTTACATCCATCTCTTCAGCAACTCGACGAGAAACGGACATTGCAGCCACTCTCCGAGGCTGGGTGCATCCAACCATAAACTTCTTGCGCTTATCTGCGCTCTCCACCTCTATAGCTTCCAAAACAAACTGAGGAATCTGTAGCAGTTCCAACAAGCATAAATTACTTCCAACAGTGAATGTAATTGCTTGTGCAGTCAGTAACACAATACTAGCATACAGTACAAATCCAAAAAGGGAAGGAATAAAAGAAAATATTTGTCACAACCACAACAGAAATTTAAGGAGACTAGAGACATTCATGTTTTCGAAATACCATGAAGTAGCAAAAAATAAATAAATTATCTACTTCAAACCACAATATGGGAGAACCATCAAACCAAAATTACGCCATTGTAACTCTTGATGTCCGCTTCTTGAATACAGGCTTGCATATTCATTTCAAAATTTGTTTTCTAGAAAAGGTTCTTCTATTTTCTATATATATAAAAGAAATAAAGAAAGAGTAATAAAAGTAATTGTACCTGGGTGGTTTTACCACTACCGGTTTCGCCGACAAGGATAAGGGTTTGATTTTGTTTTAAGACCTTCAAGAACTCCTCTTTCTGGTGCCATACCGGCAGATTCTTCCTTACCTCCAGTATCTCGTAATACCTCTGCGAGTAAGGCCTACCATTCCACCTGTTCATCGTAGACGAAATCGTCGTCGTGCTGTTGGCCGTTCCTCCGTTAGCAGCTGCTTTGAGTGCCTTCGCCGCCACTGAGGAACTATCGTCCACCACATCGAACAAACTTATCTTCCTTTTCCTCTCTGAACCCATTTACTTCTTTATTTAATCGACCCCTCTCCCCTTTTGATAATCAATCGGAAAACAAGTCTCTCTACCTATCGGAGCCCTCCCCTTTTGATAATCAATCAAAAAACAAGTCTCTCTACCTATCGGAGTGGAAGGATTTTTATATTTACCTTACAAGTCGGAGTGGAACCCTAGAACGCGGTCGGAGTGGAACCCTAGAACGCGGTCGAAGAGGGAACAGAAAGCTGCGGCGTGCAAATTGGTAATACAGAGGAGCGGAGATATAACATTATATATTTGCCTTACAAGTCTCTCTTTTCTTTTTAATTACAACTTTACCCTCTATATCCATATTACAAGATACACTTTTCTCTTTATTTAATTAATGTTCTAAATTTATTTATAAATCACAAAAAAAAATATGAACCTTTAAATGTGTTTTTAGAATATCAAATCATCCAATTAAATTATATTTTTTTATTTTATTTTTCTCCACCTTAATTTAATGATAAAAAAATACAATTTGAATTTCAAATTTCTAAATTTCTAACTTTTTCTCTCTCACAATTTTTTTTTATAAATACTCTCTCTCTCCCTCACAAAAAAAAATACTCTCTTTTATTAAGATTTCTCATCTTCTACTTTTTTTTATTGTTTACTCTATTGAATAATATACTCTTTTGTTTTATTTTTTGAAGAACGTATGTATGTATGTTATTTCATATATTTTTTTTTCATGTATGTATGTGAGTTTTATTCTTCTTTAATTAACACCAGGTATTGCCCGTGCCGAATGGCACGGCGACTAAAAAATAATAATTAAAAATAATAAAATTGAGTAAAAAGTACTAATATTTAAAGCATGCAGCCCGAAACATATATTTGAAAAATTATATATACAACCTATTTAACGATTAAACACATGAGGGAGGAGTTTGCTAAAGTCTAACTCGAGAGACCAAAAGATATATTGAATTCGACCAGATTGAGGTGATTTTTAATTAAAAATTTTGAATTTGTCTCCGTTTCACCATTTCATTAAGGTCGTGTTGAGTTAATTTATCATCACTAATTATTCACTAATATATACAAAAATTAATATATCCCATTATTATTACAATGGCATTATATATTTTCTAATGTCATTGTAAAAGATTAAAAAATTTCAGAGAAGGAAGGGGTGGGCTATTTGCATTTATAACATTACATATTTTCAAATTTTAATTGTAAATATATGGTACCATTGATAGTAACATTGGTTTACAAAAATAATATATATTTTTTTTTAAATAAAATAAAATAAACTATTTAAGTTTGTAAAAGATTAAATAAAAACATATATCTTTTTATATTTTTAAACTAAAAGAAGAATTAGGTTGAACATTAAATAAGTAATATATATATATATATATTTTTAAACTAAACTCGTATATATTTAACATTAATTTTGAACAAAAATTAATCTAAATATAAGGTTTTTTTCAAGTTTTTAATTTTTTTTTCATCATGTTAACACTAAAACCCATATATATATAACATTCATTTTGAATCCAAATTAGTTAGGGTCCGTTCGGTAGCGTTTTTAGAGACCCGTTTTTGTTTTTTGAGTTCAAAAACGGATAAAAAATGCGTTCGGTGGGATATTGACAAAAACACGAAAAACATTTTCGGAAAACGAATTCAAGTTTAAAGCATAAAACGCAAAAACGCCAAAATGATGTTTTCACCATTTTCAGTCTTGCAATCTTCATTTTCACTATTTTCATTCTCGGAAAATGTTTTCACTATTTTTGTTCTCGAAAAATTCATTTTCTCATTTTCATTTTCTAAAAACATTCTCGGAAAACATTCTCCGAAAATGTTACCGAACGGGCCCTTATTTTGAACCCAAATTTCAGATTTTTGAACCCAAAACTATATTAGAATAAAAAAAATTAAAACACACACACTCACAGGTGGACTTACATCTTAATTTTCTACATCTTCTTCAATACTTACTCTCTCTCTCTCTCTTCATGTATGTATGTTTTAATTTTTTATTATAATAATAGTTTTGGGGAGTTTGGGTTCAAAAGTATGAAATTTGGGTTAAAAAAATTACTAAAAAAACCCAGAAAAAATCCAACCATGAGTGCACATGTAATATTTTGAATGTTAACGTTAACATAAGGAATTTTTTTTTGAAAAACTTGAAAAAAAAAACTAACCGTAAGTGCACTATAGATGTTAACATTAATATTTTGAATGTTATATTTGAAACTAAATAAAAACTTATCAAATTTGGGTTAAAAAAAATCAGAAAAAATCCACCTATGAGTATGTGTGTTTTATTTTTTTTATTCTAATATAGTTTTGGGTTCAAAATCTAAAATTTGAGTTCAAAAAAACTAATTTGGGTTCAAAATGAATGTTAAATATATATGGGTTTTAATGTTAACATGATGAAAAAAAAAAAACTTGAAAAAAACCTTTTCATATTTAGATTAATAATAATAAAGAAATAAAAAACTTTATAATGAGATGGAATTTGACTTTACACATAGATGTTATAAAAAAAATTGAAAAAATCCAATCGTAAGTGCATTTTATTTAATTTGTGTTCAAAATTAATGTTAAATATATATGAGTTTTAGTTTAAAAATATATATATTACTTATTTAATGTTCCAACCTAATTCTTTTTTTAGTTTAAAAATATAAAAAGATATATATTTTTATTTAATCTTTTACAAACTTAAATAGTTTATTTTATTTTATTTAAAATATATATATATTACTTTTGTAAACCAATGTTACTATCAATGGTACCATATATTTACAATTAAAATTTGAAAATATCTAATGTTGTAAACACAAATGGCCCACCCCTTCCTTCTTTGAAAATATTTAATCTTTTAAAATGATATTAAAAAATATATAATGCTATTGTAATAATAATGGGATATATTATTTTTTGTATATATTGGTGAATAATTAGTAATAAAGCAGTGAAACGGGAACATATTTGAGTTTTTTAATTAAAAATCACTTCAATCTGGTCGGATTCAATATATCTTTTGGTATCTCGAGTTTGACTTTAGCAAACTCCTGCCCCATGTGTTTAACCGTTAAATAGGTTGAATATACAGTTTTCTAAATATATGTTTCGAGTTGTATGTTGTTTAAATATTAGTACTTTTTACACAATTTTATTATTTTTAATTGTTTATTTTTTTACGTCGCCGTGTCGTCCGGCACGGGCAATACCTAGTATATAAATATATTTAATAGATGAGTTTTTAATGATTACCTCTCTCTACTTATCGATAGGAACTGACTATAATTAATTCACAATGATAAGGTGGCAAATCTTTTAACTTGTTATAGTAAGTTAAGGTCACTTGTTTTATTTTTATTTTTTTTAATTAAACTTTAGGTGGTATTTGATTGAGATTTTAAAATCAAGTTTTTAAAATTTGAGGCAATTAAGTATAAAGGCTCATTATAATAATAATATAATTATAAAGGACATTTAAAAATTAACTATGTAAATTAAGGACACTATACAAAAAAGACACCAATGTCCCTTCCTTATAATATCATCTCATTATAACACCAACAGCAACCAGAAGGTGCTAAATGCATTTAACACCCCCTGCACAGCAACCAAAGGGTGCTAAATGCATTTAGAACTACAACCAAAAGGTACCAGAATGTGCTAAATGCATTTAGCAACCCCTGGACAGCAACCAGAGGGTGCTAAATGCATTTAGCAACCCCTGAACAGCAACCAGAGGGTGCTAAATGCATTTAGCACCACAACCAGAAGGTGTTAAATGCATTTAGCACCACAACCAGAAGGTGCTAAATGCATTTAGCACCCCCTGAACAGCAGCCAGGAGGTGCTAAACGCATTTAGCACCACAACAAAAATGTGCTAAATGCATTTAGCACCCGCTAGACAGCAACAATAAGGTGCTAAATGCATTTAGCGGCACAACCAAAAGGTACTAAATGCATTTAGCACCCCCTAGAGAGCAACCAGAAGGTTAGCGGCACAACCAAAAGGTACTAAATGCATTTAGCACCCTCTAGAGAGCAATCAGAAGGTGCTAAATGCATTTAGCACCCTCTGGACAGCAACCAGAAGGTGCTAAATACATTAAGCACCACAACCAGAAGGTGCTAAATGTATTTAACACCATCTGAACAGTAACCAAAGGGTGCTACATGCATTTAGCACCATTTATACAACAACCAGAAGGTGCTAAATGCATTTAGCACCTTCTGAACAACAACCATAAGATAACATCACTTGAACAACAAATCAGAAGTTGCTAAAATAATTTTAGAACCATTACAAAATAGAGAACAACAAAATTGATGAGATCAACATCCATTCAATTTATTTATATGTATATAGATATGGATCGACGTAGGGTTCTTAAAAAAATAAAAAAAAAAGAGTTACAATCATATTTTTTTTTCAAATCCCGCTGGGCTGTCAAAATTGATCGATTTCGATAGCAAAACGACTTCTGATCGTCTTAATTTTTTGCATAATAATAGTAACTTTGTCTTCCGAACAACATATCCAAAAATCAGCCAAATCCAACAGTTCGATCAAAAGTTATATATGTTTTACTATTGTAGATCTAGAAAAAAAGAATAAGAAGATGAAGAAGATGAAGAAGAAGAAGAAGATGATGATGATGAGAACGATGATCCTCTAGGAGATACGATCGGAGAGTAAGGTGGTGGTGGTGGTGGTGGTGGTAGTGGTGGTAGTGGTGAGACAACTTCTCTTTTCTCTTATTTTTTGTTTTCTCTCTCTAAACTATATGTATGTAAGAGAGAATAATATGTCTTTTGTATAATTAGAATAAATGATATAGTATGGTAGTTTTGTCCATCAATATTTATCATTTTCCTTAAAATAAATTAATATTATGAAAAGTGTCCTTATTGTAAAACCAAATTATGAAATTAGTACTACTTCCCTTTATTAAACATGAATCCGTCCTTAGAGTTACAAAAAATTACGGAGCGAGACCTTATAACTCATTATCTCTTAAAATTTCTACCAAAAAGTCAACTTTACTTCACACTTTTCAAAATTAATTTCACTTTACTTTCTCTCTCATAAAATTTTTAAAATACCATAACTTTAAATTGAAAAATCGAAATTAGATAAATATATATATATATATATATATATATTTGAAACCCAATCATCGAGATCTATAAAATAAGATTCATTGTAATTATTTTTAAAAAAAAATTCATGAGTTTTTTTTTGAATTGGTTGAAAAAAACTTTAACAAAAATTAAATTCACTTTTCAAAACATGTTTTAAAATCTCCACCAAACAAAATTTTTTAAAGATTTTATTTGCCAAATAAATTTAGGATAACCCAATTTCATATTATGATAAGTGTTTACATGTGTTTTCATCATTTCAGTTTTATAGTTAATTAATAACATAAATTTATAGGAAATAACACTTTCAAAATATATTTTATTTTAAATTTCCATCTCTATATAATAGGTTTACAAATTACATACAACTCAACTCTTTCAATAATCTTTCAATTTAGTCATTTTATTATCATTCGTGACAAATCATATCACAATAAAAACCCAAAAACTAATTTGAAGCATCTCATATAACCTATGCTACTAGTTTTATCAGTCAATATTCAACTAAATAATAATTTCAACACAATAAAATAAAATAATATTAAAAGAGACGTATTTTCTTAATTTAAGGTGTTTTAAACAAACTCAACTTTTAATAATTTAATCAGATACGGAAGTATGCGTACGACTTCCTAAATAACACTTAAAATATATCTTATGTAATATTAAATAATTAATTATTTGGTTCAATGATCAATGTGTTGTGTTTGACAAACAAATTTTGTACCCTTTTCAAAATTGAGGAGTATGTCCACCAATTAAAATTAATTTATAATTGTGCTAATTTCGATTACATTTTAATTTAGATTCTTAATCGAAATCTACTTCTATTTTAATTTATTTCCTATTTTCTTTTAGGGTGTGTTTTCTTTCCGTGCAAATTCCATACTTATAATCAAATGCGCCCTTATATTTACTGTGGGAGGTAAAAATTACAAGCGGACTTTTAATTAGGCCCAGTTTGGAAAGTCCATATTATGACCGACCTAAGGCGCAGAGCTATTAAGCTTATTATATTTTACACAAAAGAAGGTAACGAACCGACCAACATGTATTTCTATTTTGGCCAACCGCTAAGTCAGTCCGACCATAAATGAATAAAGATTTACATAAATAATGAATACCACCAATAATGGTCAGCCAACAAGTAGAAGGAAAGGCAAATTAGAGGATAAATAATGGAAAATAATTACTTGTATATACGTGAAAAGGGTTAGGGACAACTATTACTTTGGAGTAGTGCCCAAGTTTGCCATTCATATATAGTAATTTTCACATTCCACCAACCCTAATGTAACCATATATCCTAGACATATAAATAGGAAGGAAAAATTCACTACTCATTCATTCATTCTTTTTTTTTCTACTCTTACTCCCACACAATCTTCTTATTCCCTTAGCCAAACATAAATCTCTCTGCAATTGTGCTACCACTTTAAACTTTTAAGTCAATACAATAAACATATACTTATCACGAGATGATGTACTACCGGATTGGGAATTAAAGCCACCAGAAGAACCTACGTTAAACAAATCTGGTTTTACTTCCATCTTTTTCTAGTATTTTGTTGTTGGTTGTTATTCTTTATATCCTAATTTTCTAGTTATTAATTAATCTTATTGGGTTGATTCTCTTCAAATTGGGCTTGTTTAACTTTTAGCTGCCTACATTTACTCTTGGGTACCACTACAATATATATATATATCATTTTCTAAATTGGAATACAATTATAAACTTATCATCATTTTCCTCTCTGAACCCATTTATTTATTCAATCAATCAATCAAAAAAAGCAAAAAAAATGAAGGATTTTTATAATCAAAAGTCAAAACCTAAGAACGTGGTCAAAGAGGGAGGATATAACTCTGTATAAGATATTTTTTTATACATGATTGAACCCAAAAATTGCATTTTTAATTTTTAAATAAGGCTTAATTAGCTTCTCGTTACTGTCTAAAATCGAAAATTGCATTTAAATTCAATTTAAGCATCAAAATAAGGCATTGCATTGTATTTCTGTATTACTAAGCCATTTTGCAGGCCTAAAGTTGCTAAGCAACTGAGGTGGGATGCAAGAAAGAAGGTTGAATGCGAAAAAGTGCAAAAAGAAGGCTCAAAGAAAAAATAAACTTCCATTTCGAGGCTCGAAGTAAGGAATACTTCGCAAACTACTCTCAGAGCACTAGCAAAAAGAGAACAAGCAAGTTCCTAAGCATGAATAAAGTGAATGCAAGTGTTTAAGAGTGATTCCAAGATAAAATATGCTCAACCAAATCAATTATGGAAGTTTTCAAACAAAATTGAGAACTGCTGTAAAAAGCCCGAAGTTGTAGCCGATTAGAGTTTTTATCCATTGAGAATTTAAAGAAATCTTCAGAAATAAAAGTTGTAGAGTTTTAAATTAACTATGTGTAGACGAAAACAGTATGTCAATCAAAATTTAGAACAAAAAGTTATGAACAAAAGAATAAATCACCAAAAAGTTATGCACGGGGATTGATCCCCACCCACTTTTTTGGCCCATTTTTTATTTTTAGCTCTTTTGACCCGTTTCTTCAAGGTTTATTCAAGTCATAACCCGAGACACTTGTGTAATATATAAAGGGTCATATATCTCATATTTTAGGGTACGCAACAATTTAAAGTCTATTAACTGAGAGGCTGAAAGCACTATGACTTTCTTAGGAGCTTTTGCGTTGCATCTGAAGATCGAACTTGAGAGATCCTTTCTTTAATTCCTTAAAACAATTGTTAGTTTAGTTTATTTATGATCTTTTAAGGATATAACATTATTTTAATCAACATCCAGTTCATCGTTCAATTCAAGTCTCAATTGTTTACCGGGTAAACAATAGTTTTATGTTTTCTTTCAAGTCAATTGCTTTTAATTGTTCGTTTACTTTGCTATTCACAGATTAGTTAGTTTAGATCATAAATATTCTGGAATAAGCCTTAAATACACGTTTTTAGGGTAGCTTCTGGGGTTTATAGGTCTGGTTTGTCGATTTTTTGGTTTTTCGTCGATTTATGCTTGATTCTTGTTCCGTATGCAAATAGTTTGTAGTTTTTTCATGATATCCATATTTGATTCATTATTGATCATTAAGAATCTGATTTTTCAGAATTTTTAGGGATTAGGTCAATTTTGTTTAGTTTTTGACAATTTTGAGTTTGTTTACTGTTTCTACCGTAAAATTTTTGTTTTAAATTGGAATTGTGAAATTCTAAAGTCAAAAGTTTTTAAATTTGACTTTCTACATTATTAGGTACGTACTTACTATTTTTTATGATTTTTAAGATTAATTGCATGTTTTGTTTGATTATGTCTAGCTAAATCATTTGTTAAGAGTCCGTAGTGAAAGATGCGTAATTAATCTTTAAATATAATTCAATTTAGGTTTAAATTTGATTTTTCTATTGGCTATAGATCACCTACTGAATGAATGAGTATTTTCTTATCTTTGCATGCGTTAAAAACATGTTTTCATAAGTTAGTTCAAAATTTTCATTTGATTAAGAATTGTAAAAAAGTCGATTCACGGATTTTTGCACCAAAACTCTAACGTAGCTTATTTGATGATGGTATTTATCCTCTAATTAGTCGAGTTAGTTTCTAAAGTAAATTGATTGATTTGATGATATTTTGGTATTTATTCACATAAGTGCCGAGAAAGTGCCGGTTTTGATTTTTGGCATTTTTTTAAAGACATATTTGCTTTGAATCACGTTCAAATCTTATAAGAGTGTTAAGATACTGATTTTTGAGAATTTTAATTAGCTTGGATTGTTTTTGTCACGCACTAGCAATATTAGGTTTTAAATTACACTTTTTTAAAGTCAAAAGCTTCACCGTTGAATTCTATTACACAAAGCTAGTCCATATAGTCTTTATCACGCATGGGTTATTATATACTTGTAGTAGCAATATAATTAAATGATTGAAGAGTTTAGGAGCTAAATTTTAAAGAAAAATCATGTTTAAACTTAGATTTGGATTACCCGATTTGACTAGTTTTGTATTTTATAATTACAGATGCCCTTAAATCAAACTAGAAACTAAAAGCCACTCCAGATATGAGCAGAATCCTTGCAAAAAGAATGAGCTTACTTCAAAACAGTTCTTGAACTATTGCAGTCTTCAAAACGAATGCTATAACCTACTTCCTCTCCAATAGTTACATCCATCTCTTAAGCAACACGACGAGAAACGGACATTGCAGCCACTCTCCGAGGCTGGGTGCATCCAACCATAAACTTCTTGCGCTTATATGCGCTCTCCACCTCTATAGCTTCCGAAACAAACTGAGGAATCTGTAGCAGTTCCAACAATCATAAATTACTTCCAACAGTGAATATAATTGCTTGTGCAGTCAGTAACACAATACTAGCATACAGTACAAATCCTAAAAGGGAAGGGATAAAAGAAAATATTTGTCACAGCCACAACAAAAATTTAAAGAGACTAGAGACATTCATGTATTCGAAATACCATGAAGTAGCAAAAAATAAATAAATTATCTACTTCAAACCACAATATGGGAGAACCATCAAACCAAAATTACGCCATTGTAACTCTTGATGTCCGCTTCTTGAATACAGGCTTGCGTAGTCATTTTAAAATTTATTCTCTAGAAAAGGTTCTTTTATTTTGCCGAAGGCATAAAAAACTTCTCCCTCCTCCAAATAATAATTAAAGCACCAAAGAAAAGGAGGCTCTCGTTTAGGGAGGCTGTTGATGGAAATTATAATCTTCCCTACCAAATGGAACATTATATCATAGGGTAAATCACACTCTACTAAAAGTGTTCACAAGTCACAACAAAACGTACATGACTAGTTTGGGTAAGCGCTTGGATGTAAGTGCATACCTAAACACATATGATATTTAGGCAAAAATACGTTGTACCTTATAAATAGACTCCATGGAAAATTTGGAATAAAGATAGAAACATAGTATTTGAAGCAATTAACATGGGAAGAAGGTGCACTAAGTCAAGAACAGACATTCTTATAGCCCAAACATCAAATTTGATTCTCAAGCAGTCATAAAGGTATGTAAACAAGAATGATAAATCAGCCCCAGTGCACACATTGAGGCACCAAAACCATATATACCCTTTGGCTTGAGCAGGCAGCAAATAATGGAGATAAATTATATTATCCTTAATGATGAGAAGTAAAGTATTTCTATTCTCTATATATATAAAAGAAATAAAGAAAGAGTAATAAAAGTAATTATACCTGGGTGGTTTTACGACTACCGGTTTCCCCAACAAGGATAAAGGTTTGATTTTGTTTTAAGACCTTCAAGAACTCCTCTTTCTGGTGCCATACCGCCAGATTCTTCCTTACCTCCAGTATCTCGTAAAACCTCTGTGAGTAAGGCCTACCATTCCACCTGTTCACCAGAGACGAAGTCGTCGTCGTGCTGTTGGCCATTCCTCCGTTAGCAGCTGCTTTGAGTGCTTTCGCCGTCACTGAGGAACTATCATCCACCACATCGAACAAACTTATCTTCCTTTTCCTCTCTAAACCCATTTAGTTCTTTATTCAATCGATCCCCCCCTTTTGATAATCAATCGGAAAACAATAATTCCAAAAGAAAAGAATGATTTTTCGGAGTCGAAACCCTAAAACGTGGTCAAAGAGGGAAGAGAAAGCTAGGGCGTGTAAATTCGTAATACCATTTTTTGTTTTTATACCAGACATAGGGGGAGCGGAGATATAACTTTTTATATTTGCCTTGCAAGTCCCTCTTCTCCTTTTAATTACAACTTTACCATCTCTCTCTCTCTCTCTATATATATATATATATATTTAATAGATGAGTTTTCAATGGTTACCTTCTCTCTACCTATCGATAGGAACTGACTATAATTAATCCACATTGATAAGCTGGCAAATCTTTTAACTTGTTATAGCAAGTTAAGGTCACTTGTTCTATTTTTATTTTTTTTAATTAAACTTTAGGTGGTAATTTGGTTGAGATTTTAAAATCAGGTTTTTTAAATTTCTACCAAAAAGTCAACTTTACTTCACACTTTTTAAAATTAATTTCACTTTACTTTCTCTCTCATAAAATTTTTAAAATACCATAACTTTAAATTGAAAAATCGAAATTAGATAAATATATATATATATATATATATTTGAAACCCAATTATCGAGATCTATAAAATAAGATTCATTGTAATTAATTTTTAAATTTTTTTCATGAGTTTTTTTTGAATTGGTTGAAAAAAACTTCAACAAAAATTAAATTCACTTTTCAAAACATGTTTTAAAATCTCCACCAAACAAGATTTTCTAAAGATTTTATTTGCCAAATAAACTTAGGATAACCCAATTTCATATAAGGATAAGTGTTTACATGTGTTTTCATCATTTCAGTTTTATAGTTAATTAATAACATAAATTTATAGGAAATAACACTTTCAAAATATATTTTATTTTAAATTTTCATCTCTATATAATAGGTTTACAAATTACATACAACTCAACTCTTTCAATAATCTTTCAATTTAGTCAATTTATTATCATTCGTGACAAATCATATTACAATAAAAACCCAAAAACTAATTTGAAGCATCTCATATAACCTATGCTACTAGTTTTATCAGTCACTATTCAACTAAATAATAATTTCAACACAATAAAATAAAATAATATTAAAAGAGACGTATTTTCTTAATTTAAGGTGTTTTAAACAAACTCAACTTTTAATAATTTAATCAGATACGGAAGTATGCATACGACTTCCTAAATAACACTTAAAATATATCTTATGTAATATTAAATAATTAATTATTTGGTTCAATGATCAATGTGTTGTGTTTGACAAACAAATTTTGTACCCTTTTCAAAATTGAGAAGTATGTCCACCAATTAAAATTAATTTATAATTGTGCTAATTTGGATTACATTTTAATTTAGATTTTTAATCGAAATCTACTTCTATTTTACTTTATTTCCAATTTTCTTTTAGGGTGTGTTTTCTTTCCGTGCAAATTCCATACTTATAATCAAACGCACCCTTATATTTACTGTGGGAGGAAAAAATTACAAGCAGACTTTTAATTAGGCCCAGTTTGGAAAGTCCATATTATGATCGACCTAAGGCGCAGAGCTGTTAAGCTTATCATATTTTACACAAAAGAAGTTAATGAACCGACCAACATGTATTTCTATTTTGGCGAACCGCTAAGCCAATCCGACCATAGATGAATAAAGATTTACAAAAGTAATGAATACCACTAATAATGGTCGGACAACCATTACTTTGGATTAGTGCCCAAGTTTGCCATTCATATATAGTAATTTTCACATCCCACCAACCCTAATGTAATCATATATCCTAGACATATAAATAGGAAGGAAAAACTCACTGCTCATTCATTCATTCTTTTTTTTTCTACTCTTACCCCCACACAATCTTCTTCTTCCCTTAGCCAAACATAAATCCCTCTGCAATTGTGCTACCACTTTAAACTTTTAAGTCAATACAATAAAAACATACCTATAACGAGAGGATGTACTACCGGATTGGGAATTAAAGCCACCAGAAGAACCTACATTCAAACAAATCTGGTTTTACTTCCATCTTTTTCCAGTATTTTACTGTTGGTTGTTATTCTTTATATCCTAATTTTCTAGTTACTAATTAATCTTCTTGGGTTGATTCTCTTCAAATTGGGCTTGTTTAACTTTTAGCTGCCTACATTTACTCTTGGGTACCACTACAATATATATATATATATATCATTTTCTAAATTGGAATACAATTATAAACTTATCATCATTTTCCTCTCTGAACCCATTTATTTATTCAACCAATCAATCAAAAAAAGCAAAAAAAAATGAAGGATTTTTATAATCAAAAGTCAAAACCTAAGAACGTGATCAAAGAGGGAGGATATAGCTCTGTATAAGATATTTTTTTATACATGATTGAGCCCGAAATTGCATTTCTAATATCTTAAATAAGGCTCAATTAGCTTCTCGTTACTGTCTAAAACCGAAAATTGCATTTAAATTCAGTTTAAGCATCAAAATAAGGCATTGCATTGTATTTCTGTATTACTAAGCCATTTTGCAGGCCTAAAGTGGCTAAGCAACTGAGGTTGGATGCAAGAAAGAAGGTTGAATGCGAAAAAGTGCAAAAAGAAGGCTTAAAGAAAAAATAAGCATCCATTTCGAGGCCCGAAGTAAGGAAAACTCCGCAAACTACCCTCAGAGCACTAGCAAAAAGAGAACAAGGAAGTCCCTAAGCATGAATAATGTGAATGCAAGTGTTTAAGAGTGATTCCAAGATAAAATATGCTCAGCAAATCAATTCTGGAAGTTTTCAAACAAAATCGAGAACTGCTGTAAAAAGTCCGAAGTTGTAGCTGATTAAAGTTTTTATCCATTGAGAATTTAAAGAAATCTTCAGAAATAAAAGTTGTAGAGTTTTAAATTAACTATGTGTAGACGAAAACAGTATGTCAATCAAAATTTAGAACAAAAAGTTATGAGCAAAAGAATAAATCACCAAAAAGTTATGCACGAGGATTGATCCCCACCCACTTTTTTGGCCCATTTTTTATATTTAGCTCTTTTGGCCCGTTTCTTCAAGGTTTATTCAAGTCATAACCCGAGACAATTGTGTAATATATAAAGGGTCATATATCTCATAATTTAGGGTACGCAACAATTTAGAGTCTATTAACTGAGAGGCTGAAAGCACTATGACTTTCTTAGGAGCTTTTGCGTTGCATCTGAAGATCGAACTTGAGAGGTCCTTTCTTTAATTTCTTAAAACAATTGTTAGTTTAGTTTATTTATGATCTTTTAAGGATATAACATTATTTTAATCAACATTCAGTTCATCGTTCAATTCAAGTCTCAATTGCTTACCGGGTAAACCATAGTTTTATGTTTTCATTCAAGTCAATTGCTTTTAATTGTTCGTTTACTTTTCTATTCATAGATTAGTTAGTTTAGATCATATATATTCTGGAATCAACCTTAAACCCACGTTTTTAGGTTAGGTTCTAGGGTTTATAGGTCTGGTTTGTCGGTTTTTCGTCGATTTATGCTTGATTCTTGTTCCGTATGCAAATAGTTTGTAGTTTTTTTATGATAATGATGTATGATTCATTATTGATCATTAAGAATCTGATTTTCCAGAATTTTTAGGGATTAGGTCAATTTTGTTTAGTTTTTGACAATTTTGAGTTTGTTTACTGTTTCTACCGTAAAATTTTCGTTTTAAATTGGAATTGCGAAATTCTAAAGTCAAAAGTTTTTAAATTTGACTTTCTACATTATTAGGTACGTACTTACTATTTTTCATGATTTCTAAGATTAACTGCATGTTTTGTTTGATTATGTCTAGCTAAATCATTTGTTAGGAGTCCGTAGTGAAAGATGCGTAATTAATCTTTAAATGTAATTCAATTTAGGTTTAAATTTGATTTTTCTATTGGCTATAGATCACCTACTGAATGAGTGAATATTTTCTTATCTTTACATGCGTTAAAAACATGTTTTCCTAAGTTAGCTCAAAATTTTCATTTGATTAAGAATTGTAAAAAAGTCGATTCAACGATTTTTGCACCAAAACTCTAACGTGGCTTATTTGATGACAGTATTTATCCTCTAATTAGTCGAGTTAGTTTTTAAGGTAAATTGACTGATTTGATGATATTTTGGTATTTATTGACATAAGTGCCGAGAAAGTGCCGATTTTGATTTTCGGCATTTTTTAAAAGACAGATGTGCTTTGAATCACGTTCAAACATATTCAAACCTTATAAGAGTGTTAAGCTACTGATTTTTGAGAATTTTTATTAGCTTGGATTGTTTTTGTCATCCACTAGCAATATTAGGTTTTAAATTACACTTTTTTAAAGTCAAAAGTTTCATCGTCGAATTCTATTGCTCAAAGCTAGTTCATATAGTCTTTATCACGCATGGGTTATTATATAGTTGTAGTAGTAATATAATTAGATGATTGGAGAGTGTAGGAGTTGAATTTTAAAGAAAAATTATGTTTAAACTTAGATTTAGATTATCCAATTGGACTAGTTTCGTATTTTATAACTACAGATGCCCTTAATGTTTGTTCGCTATAGTTTTAATTTTATTTAATATTTAGTTTTATTTAATTAGTGTGCTGTTTTATTTATTTTTAATTTAATTGCATATTCCCTTAGTGCAATTAAGAAGCTTTTTAAGAAGATAACTTACACTTGCGAGTTCCCTTGGCTTTTGCACCATAGTATTAAATTTTTCTTTAGTTTTAGTTTAGTTAATTAGTAGTTTTAATTTAGTTTCAATTTCCTTTCTTATTACCCAAGTTTATCATCTTTTCCATTATTTTCTCAGCTTCCTCTTAAAAGAGATTTTCCCAACTCAAAGAATTATCCCATTCCTCGTGGATCGACCTCGGATTTATCAAATATTTATTACTTGACCGACCACCTACACTTTGGTGTAACAACTCGCGTTGTTTTTGCCAAGTCAATACGAGACATAAAGGAGGCAGAGGCATAACTTTCTCTTTTTAATTACTACTAGATTATTGCTCACACGCGATACTTATGCGATATAGATATAAGTAATTTAAATGAACAAAAGTTAAGAAAGTAATAAGTGGTTCAGGGATTGAAGTCATAAAAAGGCAAATATTACAAATTTTTGTGAAATTAAAACATATAAAAATGTAAAATTGAAATATTAAAAACTTAACAATGGCCAACGATGATAAGTTGTTTGCAATCCTTAGCATATGTCAATTTTTGGATTATTTTTTATTAAAAAACAATTTGCAGACAATAATCATGCAAAACATATAATATCAATTAACGAATAAAGTCTATCATATCCAAGCAAAGAGCATCTAGTTTGCAAACAACAAAGATACAAAAGAATCTCACAAACACCTAGCTAAACCTCAACAAACTCTTCATCATCATCAACTATCATCTAAACATGGACTTGGTTTTCAGTTAAAAGAAAAAAACACATGAAGTGGCTTAGAGCTTTGAAGCAAAAACTCTTATGTGATTGAAATAACATGCTATTAAGTTTCGAATTAACAAAGTAATAAGCCACATATATCTTAAATTATGCATTTTAATAATAAAACTCAGGATATATCTATAAATAAAGTAATTAAAATCACACCACATGCCAGAACACTGGTTTTAAAACACATCAGTCATGCAAATTATGCAACCAAACATCCAAAGTCAAAATCCAAAACACATAGGTTTGGTACTTATGCAAAGAATTAAAATCGACAAAAGTCACAAACTCACCTAGGACAACTGTGGCGCCACCGCCTTAATTAACAGGATAACACTCGAAATTAAGACCTGGAGCGTCACTAACCTACCTTAAACGAGCTAAAGTAAGTCTAATATGAATAATGGAATCATGAATCCATGTTTTAATTTCAAAATTTATAATTATTACTTAAACATGTATAATCATATGTTTGATGAGTATTTAAAATTTTAACAATTTAAAACACAAATAATCATAACTTATACATGTACAATCATATATTTTAGTAGTATTTAGAATTTTAACAATTTAAAACACAAATAAACATAATTAATTAATTAATGATTGCCTGATTGGTGATAACCAAACACATTACTTAAACATGTATAATCATATGTTTGATGAGTATTTAGAATTTTAACAATTTAAAACACAAATAATCATAATTTAGACATGTACAATCATGTTGTAAGGTCAATTTACGTTCCCTTATTATCGTAATTTCAACTTAGCGTAATATGTATGCCATAAATATTAAGTATGGTAGTATACATGAGCCAGGAGGAATGACTTAGTGTGTGAATCCGCAAATGCGGCTCTTGGGTCTCAACCTCTAGTTTGGGGGTTTGAAATATCGAAAGAAGTTCTGTTGTTCCATTTGCTTTTTTCTGGTGATAATTCATCTCGTGTGTCCCTTTATCCTATTCTAGATGCTGAAGAGTTCGTTCAGAGTTGCTAGTATATTTTACGAGAGAACAGACAGAAGAGTTATGTAAGGGAAAATGCTACAGATAAGACTTTTCCTTACAAGCTTGTATGCGAAATCAGGATTCTACAGGGTTCAGGAACTATATTACGGATTTAGAAGGTGTTAAGCATCCGTTCCACCATTTTGGTCTTTAGTGGTATTTATATGTTTACCTGGCAATGGTTAATACACTCCCCTGCCTTCCTCTAGTCCCACTCGATTGAGAAATTGAGATGGGGCCAAGGTTTACCTCAGTATGAATCCAATCCCAAACATTCCTCAAATTCTTAAACCCACATATCGAAAAAACACAAACCTCAATTCCCTATACCTAATCTCATATATACCAAAACGTAGAAGTAGAGTTGAGCAAGGACATTAGTAAGCCATGGTGGTTATTTTTGTGGTTTTTATTTATGTGGCGGAGTGCTTTCAGAATGTAATAATGAGATTGGTGGAGTTTTGGTCGAATTTTAGAGTAGGAAGGCGGCAATGCAATTTGGAGGTAACTGAAACCACCATTATTGGCGATGATATTCATATAAAAAAATAGGAAAATAGGAAAATAGGGTGAATTGGAATCCATCATCCGATCATACAAAACATTAATGAATCTAAGAGCACAATAAAATCTCCATACATGGTTGGAGAGAAAGAGAGCATTCCTTGTTTTTGTCAAGTGATGAGAGAATTACACATTATTATAGTCAAGTGGATAATACTTAAGATTCATAACTAAAGGCTTAAAAGTTAGGCCATTCAAGTCACCCATATAATACAAAAAAGGATAATTACTTTTTGAAAAACATAATTAATATTTGTGAAACTCTTATAATGCCCCCACGATCTTCAGCAAATGGTCCCAACCACAATTATTAACAATTATAGCTTTTTTTTTTATCAATAAAGAAAACATCGTCAAATTACCATTAAATATTCAAAATATCAAGAATTTTTTTTTAAAAAATATGGGCTAAATACAAAAAATTGGGTTATTCATTAATTAACAAAATGTCATGGGTTTGAGTATATAAAGCCTCACAATTTTGGGTTAAATCCTAATTTTCTATTCAATAAAATATGGGCCTACAAACTAATGCAAAATGACAACACGTTTGCAAATGATTAGTATAGCAGAAACTCGGACAAAGGGAAAAATACTAAGTAATATATATAAAGCAGAACACCCATGTATATTACACCATATTTTTCCCAAAACCCCCTTTAAAATTTATCCAATATAACTAACACAAATAAAACGTCTATGCCACATACATTTGATGTTTTAAAAACACAATGTATGACCAAGTATTTTAAAAAAGTTTGATCAAGGATTTAAAAAATGATAAAAAAAATCATATATGATGCACATCCGAATATTGACTGTGCTAAAAACCAGGGATACTAAATTGGTTACATGAGGGCAAAATTGTGAACATAATATTTAAATTAAAAAATAATAACAAAGGACAATACACAAATGGTGTGTTTGGGGTGAAAGGAATAGAAGAATTTTTGAAGACAAAGCAGAGTATGTTGAGGATATTTGGCAGAGGGTTAAATCGTCTGCTTCTCTATGGGCCTATTCGTCTAGTTTGTTCAGTTCATTATCACTTGATGATCTTAGTCGGGACTGGTGTACAGCTATGAGTTAAAGGATTCTGGATGAAATTTTAGTCTGGTGGTTTTTGGGGAGCTATTTAGTTGCTCGTCTTTTTTCTGTTTATTTTCCAGCTTAATGTTTATTGTGTGTTTCCTTTTCTTCCTCTGGCGCTTTTGGTAGACTACTTGTAAACCATTAGCCCCCTTACTCTTGTATTGATCATTATTTTCAATATAAGATTTGTTTCTGATAAAAAAAAAATGGTGCTTATAATGAAGGACGCTCGTTTCAATTCATTTATTTGCAGGACTTTTAATTAAGGACAAAATATTAATAATTATATTATTTTAATTAATTAAGTTGAATTTCAACACTACCATTCTTAAAGATAAATACAAGAAAACAAATATACAATTTAATTTGGAATTAAATCAAAAAAAGTTAAAGGATTTAAATGTCTTAAACGAACTTTACATAATATGAGACTGAAGCTGCAAATATGTCTGAAACACACTTCTCCCATGATAGCAAGCAAACATATTAAGTTACATTATTTTAATTAATTTTCTAATAGACATATTAAGCAACATCTTTTAAATTTTATGTTAGACATATTAAGTTACATTTTTTTCAATTTTCTGCCAGGCATATATTAACTTTAATCTTTTCAAGTGTCTACTTTTTCAAAAATAGAACCCTTAACCACTCTGTGGCTTGATATGCCTTACTGAGCAAAAAGATATTATTCATTCAATTTTGTAATTCATTTAATTCATAAATGTATCTTCTATACCTATTTGACACAAGGCTCATTAAGCCCGTGATTAAATGATGATACATTTTATTGAATTTTAATGGGCTTACGGATCTAGAGCCCAAAACTTGTTTCCTTTGTCATTAATACTTGACCTATTAAGGCAGTATGCTTTAAGGTTACCAACACAGCTGCCTGCAACTTCATATCTTAAGACATATTCCGAGATGGACCTGTTATCACATGCTTTGTGCTATGACTTTTACAAACATTATGGCATCACAACATAAAGATTTTGTTTTTGTTATTATCATGGAACAATGGTTATTCAAAATCAAATCCAAGGTTATTACGTTTCTGTTACAATGTTATATTCTACATACACTTTTGTTGCTGTACAACGTCATATGGACTTACAATGTATTTTTTGTAGCATATATATCATTCATTCAAATCCAAATAAGATTAACTACGTTTATCTCCATAATATTTTGAGTTTAGTTATTTAATCCAAGTCTATCAAACTGCTTATAATAATTGTTGATCATAAGTTTTCATTGTTAATGTTATCATCATCTGATTTTCGAAGATTTCCTATTAATTTCTTGTTATTACGTTGCTTAAGTTGTTTATGTCATTTGATTCCATACATTTCCTTATCATTAATATTCTCATGTGAATTGACCATGCATCAGGGATTTGTTTCTCACCTAAGGGCATAGATATTTTGAATTAGACATATTTGGCATAGTGCATGTGTTCATGTAAGTCTCCAAAATTCGAATTTCAAATGTTAGTTGACTTTTTTGTGAGTTTTTGATTACTCCTAAATATCTACATTACTATATTTGATATCTCTATTTGCATTCTTTTGAAATTCGTTTGTTAATTAATTATTGATTTCTTATTTCTTTATGGCAGTTATCTATATTAATGGCATTTTTGGAATTGTTTAATTATTATTAAATTAATTAATTAAATATCATTTCATCCTTAAATAAAAAGTTGTCTTCCAAACTAATAGCTTGAAAAGATTATCCTTTATTAGAAAAATAGTGTGACATTTATCCTTTATAAAAAAAGCCACTATTTAAATCCTGAAGTAATAAAAGGGACTTTATCCAAAATAATGTCTTTTATTAAAAATCATGAATTTATAATAATAACTAAAAAAAACACATCCTTTAACTAATTTGGTTGGGTTTTTAAAAAAATATTTTAGATTTGTTTAATTGTATTTGGTTCATCTATTTTAAAAACTTCATTCGAGTAAAATAATCTTTTTTGTTTATTTTTCTTTTGTTTTTAGACATTTTTTAAGAAATGAATGAAAAACAAAAATCATATTTTTTGTAAAATTTTAAAAATAATGTATCCTATATATATCAATTTTAAAAAAATATAGTTAAAAATGAATTTTAAATTAAATATTTAAAAACTCCAATCAAACAAAACATAAATTTTTATTTATTCTGGGAAAAATTATAAAACGCCAATATATTTGTATGCTTTTAAAATTATATATTAATCTCGCAAGTCACAATAACTTTGGTAATAGTATACAAAAATTTATATTAGGCGGTGTATTCAATTTATATTCTACATGATTTTTTTTAGATTGTAAAATGTCTTTTAGAATCGTATATAGTATTTAATGAGGATTTTAAAAAGTCTTTTAAAATCTTGTGGTATTCAATTGAGATTAAAAATAGTCTTTAAAATCTTATGATATTAAAAACTCAATAAACTTTAAAGGATTTTATAAATTGATATTTTTAGATAGAATTGAGAGTATTCTCTTAAACCTTTGTATTATTTCTTCTTAGTGTCTATAATCTTATTAAATCCTTCCACTCCATTCACTCTATCTAAAACATCTTATTTTTCTCAAATCTTATGTATTATTTCTTCTTCGTTTTTATAATTTATTTAAACCCTCACATCATTCACCCTATCTAAAGCCTATTTTTCTTTCTATATTGTTGTTTTCAAAGTTTTAATTATCTAATTAATCATTTTCTTCTCAAATATAGAAATGTCATCTCCTTTATTTTTTTCTCCCCTTTTATGAATTTTTTTAAACAATAGATGAAAATCAAATAAAAAGGGTAAAAAAACCGAATCCACTAGATTTTTAAACTCAATCAGAACCATTTGTGGTAGATTTATAATTTGCTTATTACTTTAAAGTCGTAATCAAAATTCTTTTATTATTTGTCTTTAATGTTTTTATTATAATCAAAAGAATTAATGAATTTATAAATCTATATAAACACTAAAGAATCCATTCCTTAAAATACGTTAAAATCTGCTAAACTCTACATAAATTTAAAATAATCAGATTATTCTGAATCTACAAATTTTAAGAATTTCGTAAAGATCTTTTAAATTGTCAACAAATACACCCTCCGTATAGAAAAGGGTTGATTCTATTTCCATCTCCAATAATACTTAGTTTCACTCTTATTTTTCCTTCGTTTTTTTTGCATTGAGTAAGGAGACGTTATTCAATTCTTGAAAATCGAGTAATATTAATATTCAGCCCTTAAAAATTAAATAAAAAACTTTTACTCGGTAGTCAAGGTATGGGGCGGGTTTGGCCATTACCAAACCCGACCTACATGTACACTAGCCCGCCCCGTGTTTTAAAACTAGCGACTCGGGACTCGATCGGCGAGGTGGGGAGTTTTCAATTACTCGGGGATTAATCAGAAAGAATTAGATAGGGTATATTTTAATATAAATAATATTCTAAATAATATAATATGATCAAATAGTTTGCAAAATGACAAGGAAGTCTAGAATATCCATGAAAAGCCAAAGTACTAATATTCTAATAAAAAGAAGAAAGTCTAGTAGCAACAATAGACACAAAAACACAATGACTCAAAGTAATCAACTAGAGCTCTTGCTCTTCTTCTCCATATCCTTCATTGACCCTCTCTTCATCGGACTAAAAGTCATAGTCATCGTTTTCCTCATCCTCCGACACAAACTTTTCCTCATGTAGTTCACGTACATGAGGTACGGGTAATGGTGCTTTGGCATTTCTAGCACTTCTTCTAGTCTCTAGGACATTATCTGCCCCACTTGCTTCTCCAACTTGTTCCCAAGTTAATCCCAAACCATCCGAAGTTTCTTCATCCTCGCCACCTTCAAGTATCTATGATTGCGTTTTACTAGCGTCGCTTGCTAGTAAGACATCAATGTCTTTCTCCTTTCTCTTTTGCCCTTTTTCTTTTTGTTAAGAAGGTTGGAATTAAATTGAACATAAACGAGATTATTCAACCTTGTTGAATCTAGTCGATTCTTTTTTTAAGTATGTATCTACATAAAGTTAAAAATTTAAAATATTAAAGAAAACTACTTTAAAAAAAACCACTTAAAAAAGTTAAAAGAAACTACTTACGCCTTTAAAAGTACTCTAATTTCTCTCGCACCCAGATGAACTAGTGGTCAACGAGAGGATCTTCAAAGCCATTGATTGCAAGTTAGGAGCTTCATTGCCATATATACTCCACCATCCAACTATTCATTAAAGAGAAACTACTTAAATATTTATAATAAAAAATAGTAATAAAAACAATAAAATATTAAATAACGTGTAGAATATTTACTAGGAAACTACTTACGCCTTCAAAAGTACTCCAATTTCTCTCGCACCCAGATGAACTAGTGGTCAACGAGAGGATCTTCAAAGCTATTGATTGCAAGTTAGGAGCTTCATTGCCATATATACTCCACCATCCAACTATTCATTAAAGAGAAACTACTTAAATATTTATAATAAAAAATAGTAATAAAAATAATAAAATATTAAATAACGTGTGTAAATTGAAGAATATTTACTAGGATCAAAATTATCATCATTCTTGTTGCATCCATTAATGGCTATTTGTTTCCCAAACATACCCTATTTTCTTAAATACTTCCACATCTCCACATTGCTAACTAGAATTTGTTTTTCAAGATTATCTTTATAGAAGGTCTCAATATAAGTTAAAACACCTTCCATGACAACTTGGTCTTTTTGTATGTTAGCATCTTTGTGGTGGTAGTATGGATTCAATAAGTAGCTTGCCAAGTGTAATGGACTATCAAGCCAACCTCAGATTTTGCATCAATAATTGCTAGTATTGGGTGATAATTAGTCTCCTCATTCTTCAATGCCTCTTTGATGTCGTTTTTTGCCTTTTGTCACTCATCATATAAAAATACCATTGTCGATTTTTTATCTTCATCCATAAGATGAAGTACTTTGACCAAAGAAGCAAACACCTTCAAGCACAAAGACACCCTATTCCAAAAAACCACACTTAAAATGGTGGCATTTGCAACTTTCCCCTTTGCCGTTTTTTGATCATTTGTAACCTCCCCATTTCTCACTAGTGAACATTAGTCACAACTTATTTTTTTTTCCATTATACTTTGTAAATTGAGAAAAGAAGTAACAAATCTAGTAACCCCTGGCCTAATAATATCCTTCTTTTGGTAAACTCCCTCATTAGTGACAAAGTATTAGGATGTGCCTAAATGAAAATGGTTAACGTCTTTGCCTTCTCAATCAATCCTTTAAACCTTGCTTGCTTGCCAATTCCTTCAAGCATGAGGTTCAATGTGTGAATGGCACAAGCAATCCAAAATATGTTTGGCCTTTTCACCTTTAGCAAGTCCGCCGCGCCCATATTGCTTGAAGCATTGTCCGTCACCACTTGAACAATATATTGTGGGCCAATTTCATCAATAAATTTGTCAACATAATAAAAAATATACTCTCCCTTATGTGTCGACTCTGAGTCTTCCTTAGAAGAAACAAAAGTGGCGCATTCTTTACAAATAACACATAAATTCACGACTCCTTCTTTTTTGATCGCTCCAAGCATCGGTTATTATTGAACAACCGTTTACTTTCCACTTTTCTTCCTGTTTCTTGCATGACAATTTAGTTCTTTCAACCTCCTCTTTTAGTAATGGCTCTCTCAAAAGGTATTGACTTAGATGTTGGTAACTCGGGTCAAATTGACCGACTGCTTTGCAAAATCTCTTGAAATTATCATTATCAATTGTATTAAATAGAATTCCGGATTTGTACACCCATCTAGCTAAAATTAGGTGCACATCATATGTTCTTTCTTTAAAAAGTGATTCATTCAAGTTCGATTGTCGCATCCTCTTCCCTTCACCCATTGAAGAATTCAGATTTATTTTATTAACAAACCTATCAATTAGCCCAAGGAAATGAGGATTTTTCATTGACCCTAACTCTCCTTCAACATTTTCTTTGTCAATAACATTAATTTATACCTCTGACCTAATTTTATTTTCATGCTTTCTCTTCTTCAACTTCTTGTTTTTTGAAGCCATTAAGTCTTTTAAACACTTCTTTTGATCTTTTTTAGTAGACTTTGGATACTTGGATACATTACCAGATATGTGAGCAATGTGTTGTTTCATTCGATGTATCCCACTCGACATTTCCTTCGCACATAATTTACATTTCACAAAATTACTATTCCCTAGTTTTACTTCAGTAGCATAATCCCACCCAACATTATTAAAATCGTTTCAAACGGATGTTACTATTGGCCGATGCCATCGATGAATTAGACGCGGCCGACGAAGACATATTAATGCTACACAACCAAATTAATAACAAAATTCAGATTCTAAATTTCTAATAAATAATTTAAACATTCTTTAAACTGTTTATTAAATAATGTTTAAACAATTTTTTTTCTTTCTTACTTATCGAAAGAAGAAAAAAAATCTCCTTCCTCTCTTTCTATTTCTTAATCTACTTATCTACACCTGAATTTAAACATTCTGGTTTTTTAAAATTCAAAAATTATTTTATTTTTCAACCCATGTTTTCATCGAAATTACGTAGAAATTATTGTAAAGTGAGAAGGTCAGAAGGAAGACGAAAGAAAGAGAAAGAAGAAGAAACTCGAAACAGAGATAAAGAAAACAAAATAGAGAGGATAGTGACTCAGTAAGATAAGATGAAAGAGAGAGAAGATGATGGATGCCTGGCTGGCTGCTGGACGAATCGATGATAATGATGATGTGAGAGTTTAGGATAGTTAAGACGCCATTTTCGAGCAACAAAGAGCAACGAACGGGTAAACGGCAATGTGTGAGGGTTTATTGTTTGTCCTCGGGTTAGTAAAAGAAAAATCTCGTAGGAAAAAAAAAACACTACTAAACGACATCGTTCTCTTCTCCCCTTTTTTTTTAAAAAAAATTTCAATACTCGCCGAGTCTAACAACTCGAGTTTTACCGAGTTATGCCCAAGTATTTCACTGTCCGAGTTAAGCCCAACGAGTAGGCAAAATCGACTCATCTTGTTGCGAGTGCCTAGTACTTGGCGAGAAATCGGCCTAACTCGCAGAGTTTTAGAACACTAAGCCCGCTCCAAACTCGAGACGGTTTTTTTTTTAAACACCCAAACCCGTGCCTACAAGCATGCTTAGGTCACCCACCCTGCCCCGAATTATTGTTATTATTATTTATATATATAAAAAAAATATAAAAAGGGAGGTGTTAATGTATTAATGTATATACAATGTGTTAATGTATATAATCTAATGGTCCACATTTGGTAAAAAAAATATCTATTTTTTTTTAAACAAATACTATATATGCATATATAATTTTTATATTAATATATATGTAAGGGCATCGGGTCGGATTTTTAGTAGGTAAAACCCAAACCTACTCCGAACCCAATCCAAGTTGTTTTTTTTTTAAAAGAATACCAAATCCACTCGTGTCTCTGAAAAACCCGCCCATCCAAGTTGGGTCGGGTCGACCAGGTTGTTTTTTTTTTCCATCCCTACAGCCACATGGGACGGAAGCACAACTGGGGCATCAGCCACAGCAACAATAGTGGGGGGGAATATACGCTCGGCAAGAATACCCAACAGCAACAGCAACAGCAACAGCAACAATGGCTACTGCTAATACACCCGCTTCCTACTCATCTCAACCCTACCACCAACCCACCACCCTCGAAGAAGTTCGTACCCTTTGGATTGGCGATTTGCCCTACTGGGCTGACGAATCCTACCTCCACACCTGGTTCTCTCACACCGGCGAGGTTATTTCTCATCTCCTTCTCTATATATATATGCTTTACATTCTTTAGGGTTTCGTTTATTCTGTTCAATTTATTGGGCCTCCCTGTCGCGAATAGTTTGATATAATAGAATCGGCGGCACACGCGATGCTGGTGCAACGTAATCACTAATAGTTGCTTATGTATAAATTTTTAAAACAAAAGATGGTATTTGACAAATAGACCTGGCGTTCAGGACGAGTGTGATATACTAGAATCGGCAGCACATGCGATGCTGGTGCAATATAATACCTAATAGTTCCTTATGTATAAATTTTTAAAACAAAAGATGGTATTTGATAAATAGACCTGGCGTTCGAGCCTGAGGATGGGGGGAGCCAGGACTTTAACTCGGGAGTGATTGGTTATAAACCAAGGTATTAAGGTCGTGAGTTCAAATTACTGTTTAAGCGTTACATTTAGTCCTCGTTTCGTTCGAGCTTTTGTGTTCGTTCTTGAAATGCTAAATTGTTAAATTCACATTAGCATTCTTTTATAGTTTGTCGTATGTTGATGAGACTCAAACTTTCTAGGTGAAATTATCATTTCGAATTTTAGGAACGAACCATTACTCAAAACGATCGAGCACTAAGTTGTAATTTCTTTTGGAATTGTACTTTCCATTTGTTTGAGGAAGTAACATTGCCATCGTAAGTGGAAGGAAACTTTAAGGGACTTGTAGTAAAAGATTTATAGCACAAGAAGAAAACCAAGATAATGAATCAATCAGAACTTTAGATACATGTCTCTCTTGCTCTATATATATTTGTGTGTATGCATATGCTTCGTTGGTTTCTTTAGGTTCCATCTATTCTCTTCAGTTTATTGGTTCTCCTTGGGGTGATTTAGTGATGTATTCTCTTCATATTGGTTTTCGTTGTCATGTTGTTCAACTAATTTGAGAATTATTTTACCCTTTTCTTTTGGAATTATATTTGCCATTTGTTTGAGGAAATAAATATTGCCATCAAATGGAAGAAAACTTTTAAGGGACTTGTAAAAGATTTGTAGCAATATTGGAGTGATCAAGACAATTTATCAATCATAACTTTAAAACCATTAGGCAAACAAATGTCTTGCTCTCCTTATTATCCCCCAAACAACCCATTAACTTCTCTTGATGGAACTGTTTAATCTTCACTAGATTTTCAGCATCATCAGCACTCAAGAAGGTTTACCTCAAAGGATGGAACTGTTTATTGCTGGAGTTTTTTACTTCCTTTTCTTTTATGTTATTTCTTTCATGTCTGAATTACGAAATATATTCTATTAATGCAATCTTAATGTACTTTTTAGAAGTATTGTTTTTGGCATTATATTTTTAAACAAAAATAAATGAATAATCGGCCCTTGGCCCTAGCCGCCTAGTCCCCACCTAGTTGCTAGGTCCCCTCTTAGTTGCTAGGTCCCCTCTGGCCACTCGAATCTGCGTAGCGCTTTTTAGGACATTGCTAATTAGAATTATTAGTATTGTTTTACTGAAATGGAGTTTGAACTTGGAATCATAGGGGTTCACGCTAAACCATCTAGTTACAGTTCTTTTACTTCTTTTTCCTGTGACACAGAATCACAGATTCCAACTGCAAGGCCTGCATGGAGTGGTTTTTTTCTTTTTTTAAAATATAAATATTTGATATGTTACTATAGTTCTTGCCGTTTTTGTCCTTGTAAACTTGTTACGAGTCGAGCGTCTGACTCAAAAAGAAAAGCCTAGTATGTTATTAGACGGAGGCACCATACCATTCATAGGCCAAAGGCATACGGTATATCCATTCACTTCTTGGTTTGCAATTTAGAAGGGTGAGATTCACTAAGATGACACACCAGATAAATACTATTCACTAAGATGATTGGTCAAAAATAGAATTGCCACTAGGCCGATGCGTATTAGTGCAGCTACACCCAAGAAGACTACTGGTTTTCAACAGCAATATACAGCTACTAAAGGTAATATTAGGGTGTTTGATAGCAAACATGGAATTAGGATAAAAAATGTTTCAAATTCTAGGCAATTGAATTCCAGGGAAAATCATTTAAAGGTGTTTGCTTGTATTAATTTTCTAGGTTGAAAATATGTACTTTTTCCAATGATGACATGTTTTCCAACATTTGGTGTATAATTGCCTGCTTTTTATATAGAATTGAACTGTTTTGCCTTTGGGCTCCTTTCCACCTTACCTATGATTTGTTTTCGTTAGAGGAGGGTGAGAATTGAAGTTCCTAGTGTTATGCATCATTCACTTGTACCATGGAATTATATTGCATTGGAATTGCCTAGAAAACTAGGCAATCAACACTGCCAAAAGATGGAGAAGTACATATTTTCCAAGTTTTGTATGGAAATTTTTGCCGATCAAACACACCCTAATATTGATTCCTTTGCAGTAGGCCGTGAGGGATCTGGTGGACTATATACTGTTGTAATCAGCTCTATTTTATCATCTTATTGGAAAGTTTCCATATTTTTCTTTTAACTTCTGTTGTTGTAACCAAGAATCTGAAATAATTTATCGCTAGGGAAAGAACTTATATAAAGGCTAATTGCTATCATGGCTTGGAAACTTGCGGTGGATAAGTAGCATGGTAAGTGTAGTACGTTCCTGAATACGCCCTGCACCAACCCCCGTGCTTAATAACTGGAAAACTTGTATTATTATTGCACAGTGATATCATTACAATACTTGAATGAACTGATTACAATACACAAACACAATTACAAAGGAGGGCAGCCTGTAGAGAGAGGGAACATAGGCACTTGAAGAGTTGAAGACAAAGAGAGCAAGCGAGCGAGAGCGAGCGAGCGAGCTAGAGACACCATAGTGGTTTTTGCCTTTTGGTTGAGAGAATGTGGTAATCAGTCTGGTCAAATGTGAGTTATTGGATCCTCTTAATGACAAGTTAGGACTCGTATTTATAACCTTAAAATTGCTGACAGCAGGTTTAATCATAATTAATGCCAATGATTTGACAGCGTAATGATGACAGGTTAACTGGTGCACATCATAGTCCTCAGGGTAATACAGCTGTCTTATCTCTTTATTTTTCAAGTGGTTTGGCCCATCGTGGGTCCACTGGTTCCTATGTTCCTTCCTCCATATATATTCTCCGAGTCCCTTTGGTCGGATCGGCCTACCGAGCCCTGCTCTTCCTAGTCACTTGCCATGTAATTCATTGGTGAGATGTCTTTCACCACTGTACCCCAATAGGGTCCGCCGGTGGGGGTGTATCTACAGTAGGATTTCTAATCCAATATAGGATTGGTCTTTCAACATCATATTATTTTACCTACTTTAGATTACAATGGCTTTCCCACAGAAAAATGATTTGGGGGGCCCTTTGTTGTCACGTTAGAAATTTGGGGGCTAAGAGTATGAATATTGATTTTTTTGTTCTGAAAATATGTATATAATAATAAAAAAAAATTCTCAGAATTTTCGGGACCACGGGCACTTCTCCCTCCCTCCCCCAATAAAACCGAAATTTCTTTTGCCTATGCTCATATGTTTATATATATATGCGTGTGTGTGTTGCTCAAGGTATCTATTGAACTTATTGGAGGATATATTGACATGTTGGCAGAGATGCAAGCCTTGAATAGAAGATAGGTGTGGTGCACATATGTTAATTCTCTTACTTCTCAATGATAGATACCATTGGTACTTCGTTTTGTTTGGACTGAATATGGACTTAACATTTGCTTTGTTTTGCCAGCCTTATATCCAGCTCCAGTTTATACTCCACCTGTGCAGACAATCCCAGTAGATAATGATATAAATAACACTACGGTGAGTCAATACTTGATACTCCATCAGTCTCAAAAAGATAGTCCACTTTGACTTTTGGTACTTTTTATGGAAACAACTAATTTCAACATAATCAATGGTCACAAACACATAGTCTATTGTGAGATATGATACATTGATTATCTCTTGAAAAGGAAATGGGTCTATCATTTTGAGACATCCTAGAAAGGGTAATGGCACTATCTTTTGAGACGGAGGGAGATTGTGGTTTTACATGTCACTGTATCTTTTCCTGACTATCTTTCTTTGATGCAGATTTTTATTGGTAACCTGGATCCTAATGTCACAGAAGAGGGACTGAGGCAAATCTTTTTCCAGTTTGGGGAAATTGTCTCTGTTAAGATCCCTGCAGCCAGGGGTTGCGGTTTTGTGCAGTTTGGAGCCAGGTATGTTCTGCATGTGAAACCTTTTCTTGATTGCCCAGAAAATTATAATCCCTCCATCTCAAATACAGAGCCCCGTTTCAAAAGTCAATATTTTAAAGGAAGTGACTGTTTGACTTTGATGTGTTTGGTGGCTAAAACTAAATATTTTCTAACTATCGTAAGATTTGCTACATTGATTTGGAAATGGGATTCTTAATTTGAGGAGAAAGTAACAATGCAAGAAATTGAGCCACCTCCCTCCCTCCTTCCCTCTCTCTCTCTCTCTCATGTAAACGTATCAGTTGTAATGCATGCCAAAGGCAGTAACAGCCCTTAAGAAGGGACACCTTGCACCACCGCCTTTAAAAGAAGCACATCTTGCATTTATGTCTTGAAAAAACATCTTGCATCTCGCATCTCAAGTCTCAAGTCTCAACCATCCAATCTTTTATCCCTTGTACATTTTTAGGATTTAAAACCATTCTCCCTTATTATATAGATATTCTTATTGTTGTATCCTTTCGATACATGTACTCCAAAATTTTGTGGTTTGGCATGTTGTATCAAGTATCCTACATCTTAAATATTTAATTGTTATTAAAATAGATTGAGCAAAGAAAATTTGTTTTGAAGTAGTATGATAGAATAATAAAATTTTTCAATGGAAGTATACTTGTAAACTAAGTAAACTAACAAACTTTGACATCAATACATGCAGGGGCGGAATCAAGAATTTTATTAAAGGGTGGCAAATTTAGCACTATTTTTTGGGGGTGGTTTTTTGGTTGGGGGGCGTGGGGGCGAGGTTAGTAGTGCTAGCATTTTTTTCCAAAATTAAAGAAGGGGTAAAGCAGCTAACATAACCTCATCTTTTAATTTTATAAAGATAATTTAGCATTAAAACACCAACTTTTAAAAAATAAAAGGGGGACAATTGTCCCCCTTTAGCCTCAAGTCCCTCTGCCCCAGGATACACAATATGATCCGGATACGAGGATCTGGATATGCCCAATTTGTTAAAGAGGAAGTATGTGACTTATTGATTATTGGTGTGAATCAATGTTCTCATTATTTATGGCATTAGATTAGATTATTATGGTATTTGTTTTATCGCCTTTGGTCAACACACACCATAGATAGGGATTTTATCGAGTCATGCATTAATTATTTTTTTTTCTTTCCTTTCCTATATTGTTACCTTGGGGTTTATTTTGTGTTCTATTTATACTCACTTTGGGAGTCTAGGATGACAACAAGTGTTAATATAATTTCATTTGTCGCTACAAGAAGGATAATGGGAACCCCACCATTAATATTATGAAATTTCAGTATTAGTCTATTACCAATTCACACATGGCATATAGCCATATGCGTTGTCCTTGTTGATTTTTCTGTTCTTATTGTTCTTTGTGGGTGAGAGAATGATGCTTTGTGGATATTATAGCAGATTGCTTGATATTTGTTCTTGCAGAGCATCTGCCGAAGATGCAATCCAGAGGACGCAGGGAACTGTGATTGGTCAACAAGCTGTCCGTGTTTCTTGGGGCAGGAGCCCAACATCTAAGCAGGTGAGTTTTCTGATTAGATGGATTTGGAAAATCATTACTTTGTTCATTTATTTATTAGGTAATCTATCTTTTTTATTTCCCATAAATAAGGGATCTTGTAGATCTAGTATTAAATCAGGATTTGATTGCATAGATTGTTGTCCTTTTATTTATTTTGATTTATCATTGTAACCCTAATTTTTATATATACATATAGACTCGGGCGCTCTAGTAAGACAAAGCCACTAAGCATTTTCAAAATTCTTCTGATTGCTCTCTAGGAAGTAAAACATGCAGAGTGAGTCCTAAAAATCACAAAATGGTGTCATCTGAGTTATCAATATTATTAATGGAATCTTGTTTCTTATCAAAAAGAACAGTTATCAATGTTTCAGCTTTTGAAAGTCCAAGCTCTTTAATTAAAGAATGTGGTAAAGTACATTGTGCTCATTGGTCAGAGTCAATGGAGTGGCCGGAGAACATAGTGGTAAAGGTCGGAATCAATGGAGTGGCTGGAATGGAAAAATTGAAGAGAGAGAAAATGAGTTGGGAAGAAGAGATTAAATGCCACGTCATTATTATTATTATTTTTTTAAAAGTGCCACGTCAATTTTTTTGTGCCAACTCAGCATTCCGTTAAAAATAATTGACAAAAGTTACAATTTGGACCTAAGTGAAATAACGGGAAAAGTTTAATGGTACTTTTGATGGAAAATGGAATTCATTGGCATAATTGAAAAACGGGGTAAAGTACATTGTGCTTATTGGTCATTTAGCCTTTTTTTTTTTTTGATAACCATGGGTATCGGGGCCCCACCCCCACTAATCCCATGAGGCCCTGGTTGCTTGACCGGGAGACGCCCCTAGTGGCCCTGGTAGGAGTACTATTAAGAGACATGGACATTGAAAAATACTTGAGCATGTTGACATTGGAAAAAACAGTGTAGTTGATTTTTTGTTATCTGCTATATTGAGTTGTATTATATCCCTAGATGTGTTCATGCTACAACAGAACATGGCCAAGAAAACGATTGGATTCAAGAAAAAACATCATTTTTTTAGTACAACTCAGTTTAAATGCACTATGGTTTTCAACTTCTTTTTGTTATGAATTTCAGCTTCCTTGGTTCCTTCATGCTCAGTTCCACCCATGGTTGTCAAATTGTGAATCATATCTTAAGATTCGGTGAAAAAAAAATGGCAATATATGTATAAATATGTTGGAAAAGCACATTATATGAAATAATAAGACAATATCATGTGAAGTCAATTTTTTTTTTGATAAGAAACAAGATATTATTGCAACAAAAACAATAGAATGTACAAAGTAGAGCTGGAAAACCCAATGGATGAGGAATCCATTGAGACTAGAGCATCTACTGACTGCTAAAAAGCCACAAAAACAACAGACCCTTGGCACAAATAAAACATCTACGACAAAAAGCTATCACAATCCAGACCAAACAAGAAACAATTAGCAGAGTTAAAAATATTCAAGGCTCTAGCCCATAGCCCAACTAGGAAAATACAATGACTCCACACTTCGTCCGGGGAGCTATATCTATCAACACAGTCTTCTGTTTCTCTCTAGCCAGACTGTCCATGCTATTGCCATCAACAAAAGCGCCTCCAAATGCACTTCAATCTTCTACTATATTGCTTGAAAGACCATTTAATACCCACAGCGTCGGCCCATTTCCGAGGACGAACACCCACTGAACCAAACAAACTAAACAATCTACCATAGAACTTGAGTAAATTTGCAATGGAGCAAAATATGATTAATGTCCTCTCCATGATTCTTACAAAGAACACACCAAGAGGGAGATGAACACATATAAGGCCTCCACTTTTGGAGTAAATCACATGTGTTCACTCTACCCAATAATGCAGGCGAGTGAACACCGTAATCTTGGATGGGACTCCACGCTTCCAGATGAAGTTAAATTGTGGGAAGGGACACTATCTTGCAGACTTGAAAGTAAGTCAAAGAAAGATTTACATGAAAACTCCCTGGAATGACAAGCGGTCCAGACCCTTTTGTTTGACATATTTTGGTTGAGAATAACGTCATGTAAAAGGTGAAGTAAAGATAAATATTCCAAAAACTCCCTATTATTGGAGTTTCTAAAGAAGCTAAGATCCTAGTAGAATATAGTGGCCGAAGACCAAGAAACAACGGAATGGATTGTCATATTGTGGTTATTTGAGAGGTGGAAAATTCTGGGGAAAGACACTTTCAAAGGACAAGGCCCAACCCATGTGTCTTCCCAAAATTGAATTGAATCTCCTTTCCCCACCACAAGCCTAATGTTGTGCACAAAAGAATTCCATACTTCTGCAATTGATCTCCAAGGAGAACGGACAGTGCATTTGACATCAATGTTGGCATTCCACCCGTTAGCATGGAGACCATATTTACTCTCAATAATTTCATGCCAGAGTGATTCTTTTTCACGTGGAAATCTCCATAGCCATTTTCCAAGTAGAGCCTCATTTCTTTTCACATGAAGTCAGTTTTGTGACATGATTATTGCATGAATTAGATAACTGAAAGATACTTGTCTTCATGACAACAGAAAAAAGGTAGGTTGAATTCCATTATGACCCCAATATCAGGTGTATTTTTTTTGATAAGAAACAAAATTTATATTATTAATTAAGGGAAAATAGTACAAAGTTTAGGTAGCCTAGAGAACAGAGGATAAGATATCAGCTGAAGCAAGAGGCTCCATAAGCATACAATTGTGAAAAACAAAAACCCAGAAAAAGGAAAACACAAAAGACCAAAAATCCCATGAAATCAGCACATAAATCCTTCCCAATTCATACAAAGTAGAGCTGTGTCACTGCTACAAAAATATTTAGAAGATGCTGTCCAGTTATAAGTCATCAGGCAAATCTGCTCCCACAAAATCTGCCTAGCTGCATTTCTCTTCAAATATTCTGCAATTTATCTCTTTCCAAACAACCCAAGCACATGCAAGCACCGCACACCTCCAAAGCACTTTAGCGTTTTTACCATTTCCACAGAAACTCCAATTAGTGAGGAGGAAATCAGATTACTTTTCAGGAAGAACTCCGACCACACCGAATATCTCAATCAATCTAGACCATATTATGCTTGTGAAATTGCAATGAAGCAAAATGTGATCAATACTCTCACCATTCCTTCTATACAGCGAGCACTATGATGGGAATAAGCACATGCATGGCCTTCTAATTTGAATCATATCATATCACAGGTGTTCACTTTCCTCAAGTGGCAACCATGCAAAGACTTTGACTTTAGAAGGAATATCCCCTTTCCAAACTATTTTAAATTGAGGAAACAAAGGAACGGAGGAGGAATCTATCAAGATATCAAAATACGATTTACAAGAGAAATTACTGGAAGAATGACCCACCCAAATTCTACTTTTCGAAGAATTTATATTGACCAAAATACTTTCAGTGGAACTCAACAAAGAAGATAAATCCTCACACGCACTATCATTGAAGTTTCTTGAGAAAGACAAATCCTAAGAATGACTAGAGGAAGAGGACCGGGAAAGAATGGATTGAATTAAAGCCTCTCGGTTATTGGACAATTGAAATAAATGCGGGAATTTTTCTTTTAAAGATTTATCAACCACCCATATATTCTCCCAAACACGAATCCTGTCCCCTTTTCCAACAATTAGTTTGGTATGTTTTACAAAATTATCCCATCCTTGAGCAATGGCCCTCCAAGGGGATCGGTGAGAAGATTTCACGACATTAGTATTCCATCCATTTGGATGAAGACCATATTTGCTCACCATAATTGAGTATCAAAGTGATTTTCGTTCCATAGGAAACCTCCATAACCATTTTCTGAGTAAGGCCAAATTACCCACACCTATTCCCCCTTTTTTCTTTGATCTAGATGCTATCTCCCAATTGACTAAGCAATCACTCCTCCCTTCCCATAAAAATATTATCATTAATTTTTCCAAGGATTTTGCAACATTAATTGGAAATTTAAAGAGAATATATACGCTCCCAAGAACAACCTGAACTAAAATCAACCTACCCCCTCTAGATAAGCATCCTTTGTTCCAATCCTTTAATTTCCTAGACACTCTATCAACAACTGGATCCCAAAACGATGTGCATCTAGGATTACCCCCAAAAGGCATTCCTAGATAATTCACAGGCCGTGAACGGTTCCCACAACCCACCCTAGATGCAGTGCTAGATAATTCCTCTGGATCAACGTTCACCCCAACTACCACTTTTCGCCATGTTGATTTTCAAGCCCGATATCTTAGAAAACAACTCCAAGACATTCACCAAGTTATCTATGTTCTTGACTTCTTGTCGCGGTTTGACAAAAAGAAAATGATATCATCCGCAAATTGTAAGTGAGAAATCCTTACCTTATTCCTCCCGATTTCAAATCCTTCTATCAACCTGGAATCACGAGCTCTTTTTACCAAATGCCTTGGTATATGGGCCACCAATATGAACAAAACGGGGGATTATGGATCACCTTGCCTAACACCCTTGATACTCCAAAGTGACCTCTAGGTCAATCATTAACCATGTCGGAAAAGTTAAAAGACTCTAAGCACCCATGGATCCAACTCCATTTTTGACAAAACCCTTTTTTCTTTAAAACAAAGTGTAATAATTCCCAACTAACATGATTGTACGCTTTCTCAAAGTCGATATTGAGCACAATTCCTTATTTCTTTCTTGATTTGTACTTATCAACAAGTTCATTTGCTATTAGAATTGAACACAAGATTTGTCTACCCTCTGCAAAAGCCCCTTGAGATGAATCTATTGTTTCCCCAAGAACCTCCTTCAATCTTAAAGATATCACCTTTGCCAAAATCTTGTACAAAGATAGCACCAAACTGATGGGCTTCAAATCCTTAAGAGATAGAGTTCAGTTTTTTATGAATCAAGCAAATATAAGTTGCATTGGTCCTTTCTCCTTCACATTGGCAAATTGCATTTTTGATCTCTTTCTCCTCAAAAGGCCTTTCCAACCGCTTGTTGCTATTATTATTGATTAGACTCCACTCCAAACCTTCCACTCCAAAACCCAAACCCCCACCACCATTGTAAAGCTTCTCAAAAAAAGAGGTAATCTATTCAACAATCTTTTCCATCAAAAAAATCTTACCATTCGAACTTTCTGTCTTATTAATCAATTTATTGACCTTCGTTCTACTTGCATCCTGTGAAATAACTTCAAATAGTTATCCCATTCAGCGACAACCTTAATTTTCACATTCTGATTGCAAGAAATTTCTTCTCTAAGTATTAGCTCTTCCAATCTCTTCCTCAAGTTCCATCTCTCTTTTCGCTGAACATCATCAAGACCATTTACTGCTTCTTCCTCATCCAAGACAAAATCAACCTTTTAATTTCACCTTTCACCAACTCCAATTTCTTCATAAACTTAAAATCTTCCCACCCTTGAAACAACATTATTTCCCCACCATGCGTAAATTTATCTTCGAAATCTTTTATGCCTTAGCCACATATTTTCGAACTGAATAGCCACATATTTTCGAACCGAAACGGATTTGGTCTCCATTCATACATTATCTATAATATATCATTGAGTGATTAGAACAAAGAGTCAAATAGACTAAGATGGTTAAAATACCATGACCAACGTAAAATTTAAGTTATTTTTAATAGAAATAACTTTCTTTACAATTTCCTTTTTGATAAAAGTATATGTGAAAGTTGAAATGCAAGTGAAATCCAAAATTCATTGTGATTCTCGATACATTTGATAAAACAGAAAAGCCCTCATTCATGTTCATTTTAGATTTGCAAGATTAGAGCTGATTCAGCTGAGAATTGGCGTATCATATTCTTATTGTGAATTATATGATTCTTTTTTTTTTTTAAATTGCGAGGGATTCCTTTTCAATTTTTTTTTGATTGGAAAAGTCTTGGAGCTGAAAGATGGAGTCTAGTGGAACAGTCTAAATCATGAAATTTTGGTCATACGAGAGTCCCATTCATAACAAGTGCCGTATTAGAAAGCCGTACCTTGAAGGGGTTGTTTAGGTATCGGTAGGAAGATTGGGTGGACTGGTGGAAGGTGGGATGGGGTGCCCTCGGAAGGTGGAACCATTTCAAAGAGGAGAAACCCTTGGGAACCTTGGAAAAAACCCTATAGAAATTCTAGTGAAGTAGGTCGATAGACGTGTAATTCTCACTAGGAGTTCCTACCTTTATTGAATTGCCCCCCCTTCCACCCCCAACAAAATAAATAAATAAACAGAGGGAGAGAGAAAAAGAAGGCCTTATTTTCGAAGGATTACGAAATTTGTTTGGTAAGTTCTGATCCCTTAGGATTATTAGATTTTCAGCAACTTTTGTGTAGCCCTAGTCATACTGGTAGTCGTCGTAGGAGTGCTATCAATAAGTTTTTAGTATTCTGACGTCCGTTTGATAACAAAGCTGGAATGATTAGAAAAACAATTGATTTTTATGAGAAGTTGGAAAAGTGGATTAGTGATTTGGAGAGATATCCTCCTATATTTTCCTTATTTTTCATGTAAATTTTTTTCTTGCCCACTGCCCAGATACTTTTACTTCATGAAAAACCAAAAAAGTAAGAAAGCATCTCACTAAATCACGCACATCTTTTTCCAACTTGTCATAATAAACAATAGTGCCTCCAATCATTTTACATCTTTTCATCGAACAGACTCTAAATTAACTGAATTGATTTTTAAAATTTTCAATATCGGTGTTCAGTTGGCCTAGCCCGTCAACTACTTTCCTGTTCTTTCATATCTTTTTCCAACTTGTCTTAATAACCAGTAGTGCCTCCAATCGTTTTCCATCTTTTATCGAACAGACCAAATGAATGGAGTTGATTTTTAAAATTTTCAATATCGGTTTTGAGTTGGTTTAGCCCTTGAAGGGTGAAAATTCCTTCCACAGCTTTCCTGTTCTTTCTTTTCTCTGTGTTCCCTTCTTTTCAATGGGTTTGTAATTTTAATTTATTTTTGCTTTATTACACAAAAAGGAAAAAAAGTGGAAAACAGGAGTATCTGATATGGATTTCTCATCTGCCCAGTTCAATTTATCAACTGCTGCGTGTCCTATCTAAATTCTCTCTCTCTCTCTGTCTCTCTCTCACTCTCTCTCAACTAATTGTTTAATATCTAACTAACCTGAGAAGAATATTTGTGTAGGATGTAGCTGGAGTGTGGGGTCAGCAGGCTGACCCAAGTCAATACAGTGCGTATTATGGTTATGGACAAGGTTATGATGCTTCTTATGCTTATGGGGCAACAGCTCAAGATCCTTCACTCTATGCATATGGTGTATATGCTGGCTACGTACAGTACCCCCAACAGGCAAGTCAGTTTTTAAATTGGTTTTGTTTAGTTATATTTGTCGTGTAATGTGTAACCCTTTAAGGATGTATTTGACCTTGAATTGATTTCCTTGGAATTGTTTTACCTGAAATTGGTTGCTGTGGAATTAATTTCCTCAAGTTATGGGGTTGAAAATTTATTGAAATCTGTGCCAGTGTCTTTTTCTTAGAAAAAAATAAAATAAAGAAAACTCTAGGCTGGAGCACTAGTGTAATGCAACATGGAAAGATGAGGATGGATTTAGCACTTTTTTTAAGTATACAAAAATTACATCAGTTCCTTTTTGAAAAGAAAAAAATTAGGATGCATTCCTTGTAGATACTGTTTTTAAAGGATGCAGTCCTTGTAAATACTTTTTTGTGGTATCTCTCGGTGAAACATACTAATTTTCTTGGTCATTGATATAGCATCTGCGCTGAGAACATTAATATTCATGACCGAAAAATTAGTATGTATGACCGAGAAATACTGTATATGTTTCTATTGAATAGTATCCATGCATCTAAGTCCTCGCCACAGGCAGATACTATGGTATCTGTATCTATAGGAACCGTACCCTTTTGAAAAAAAAGTTTTGGACCGCATCCTAAAAAGTTTCTATCTCAGGACCGGATCTTATAAGCCCCGTATTACCCACCTACAGGCAGAGTGAAGTGTTGCCCCTTGATCTCTCCTGAAAATTACATCAGTTCCTTCATCTCACTTATTCTTGTGATTTTTTTTGGCGAGAATGAAGCGAAAAAATCTCGGGTTTTCTGGAAGAAAAGCACAATCAGTGATGTGCAAGACAATCTATTTTCAGTTACTGTATTTTATCTAGTAGGTCAACGAAGGATATCATTTCTGGTGGGGCCCATTAGCTGCAGAACCATCTGACTGTATATTTATGAGTTTTATTTATATATTTTTCATTTACGATTCATTTTCAGGCTGAAGGTGTTCAAGACATGGGAGCTGTGGCCGGCGCAGCACCAGCAATGGAACAAAGAGAGGAACTATATGATCCCTTGGCTACACCAGATGTTGACAAGTATATCTTTCTTTCTCCTTTTGCACCTTTATAATAGATAATATTCTACTGCGTTTATCCCAAATTTACATTTTTCAAGAATAAACTAATTTTCGACATAATAAATGAAAAAATTGCATTTATCTATCATGAGATTTTGATACATCAATTTTAGAACTTGGCTCTTAATTTGGAACATCCCAAAAAGGAAAGCTGGGCTCTTAGTTTTGGACATTAGAGTATACAGGAATATGAGAGTGCCTATATTTGCAAGTCTAGTATAGGAGGATTATATTAAGGTTGGGTATAATTAGAGGTCTTTTTTTTTAAAAAATAAAATAAAATTAAAATTAAGGATCTCAAGTCTCTCCCTTAATCCTGCAAACAAATAAAACCCCCCTCCCACCCCATGAGTCGAACCCTTGACCTCAAGGCAAGGGTGGAGGTTGCCTACCACTAGGCCAATGTCTCTCCTCATATAATTAGAGTTTAGACCCTTGTGTTTTAGGTTAATTACAAACACCACCCCTGCCTTTTGGGTTTGTTAATGGTGGTGATCTACCTCATCCTGTGAGATAGATAGTACATCAAGCTCACTTTTGTTTCTAAAATTTCTTTTTTTTACTTCTTATCTATTATCAAACATGATGGGCTTTCCTTGCACATTAAGATTGATTGAAATTGCCAAAACTGATTGAAAATGGAACAAAATTGAAAAATGCCGCTCGCTTGTGGGGGAGGTCATTGCAACTTCCAAAAACACGTGGGGAGATAACTGTGAAAAGCCCAATAATCACCTAGCTGAAAACTGTTTCTTCTTTTTTTTTTTTTTTTTTCAATAATGAACTTGTTGTTTACTAAAGCTCCGTTTGATAGCAACACGAAAAATGAAAAGAAAAATAACTAATTTGATAGCAACATGAAAAATGAAAAGAAAAATAACTAATTTTGATGAAAAGATGAAAAATAAGTTGAGGCATGTGGTGAGATTAACTCTTGCTTTTTAGCTTCTACCATGGAATTTTTTTAAGGATGGATGACATATACTCACAAAAATGAGTATGAGATGGAGAGCATCTCATCGCATGCCTCAACTTATTTTCCATATTTTTATCCAAATTAGTTGTTTTCCTTTTCATTTTCTATGCTGCTATCAAATGGAGCCTAATTTTCTTTAAAGTTGCTTAATTACACCGTGTAGATTGATTCATAATCTTATTACAAAATTGATATACTGAAATAGGTAGAAATTACTTCTCAACCATCTTCCTATTTATTTCACCTGTAAAAAACCAAAACATGGGTTGTCTTTCGCAGGTTAAATGCGGCTTACCTTGCTGTCCATGGGAGTGCCATTTTGGGGTGGCCACTGTGGCAAAAGACATCGTCTTTCACACAGCAAGCTTAGAAATTTTCTAAGGCTTTCCAAATACGCGACAATCGTCTTGTGTTCCTAGTCCTCCCCACCCCCACGCACGATTTTGTGGGGCCTGATATTTTTTTTTCAGAAAAAAGGATCGTGTTACACAGTGTTAAGTACCGGTGTGGAGGACCTGTCCGTACAGGGGAATTCTATATCAGTTTTAGGATTTTGTAAATTCATTTTAAGATATTTCGCAGTTGAATTGTTTCAAGTGTTTGTATACCTTTTACGATTTACAAAGGAGAGTAGCAACAATTCTCTGCTGATGTATAAAATTATATTGAAGATGTATGCATGCATGCATATTCTCGACATCAGACATTTTTTTTTTCCATTTTTAACTTTTGTGATTGGAAATATTGACAGAAAAATGTGCGAATTTAAGTGAAATACTCTGAGAATCTGAATCTAGATTCTCCTTCGCATCTTGAATTTGAACGTTGGGTTGAAGTTTAGCAAAACAAAATCCCAAATTTCTTGAAAAGAAGGATTCTATTGTGACTTAATTTCAACAATACCAAGACATCTCGTGTTATACTTTTAATAATAAATTTTTTATTTTATAAAACTACAATAAATACAATTTTCATTTTAAAAAAGTTATCTTCAAGATCCATCAAATAAAATTTATGTTAAATATAATATTTAAAAATGAAATTCAATAAAAGGAGAGAAATTAACATTAATAACACAAATGGAGTTGTCAATGAATGCAAAATGTTTGCTTACTAGAGGTGAAGATTGTCTAATTCTGACATAGAGTATCGGGTTATTAACCTTTAACCCTCTATTTATTTAATTTTATTCCCCTTTGGTGTCCAAAGTTAACAGTATTTTCTGTTTGACGCTCATTTGGAAGGTTCCAACCGGTCAATGGTTTGATTTTCGTTTGACGCTCATTTGGAAGGTTCCAACTGGTTAAATGGTCGAACCGTTAACATTCCGTTAATGTTTCTTTACTAAGTTCTTGTGATGTACCCAAAATGTCCTTGTGTAGCTTTTTCACTAGATTCAAATGACAACGAGATTATCTTCACAAGGCAATATATATAAATCAATTCACATTTAAATGATGTGATTTACGTTTAATTGAAAAAATCTTGCAACATAAATTACATGTATGCTAATAACATTCAATAATAAGCACTAACTTGTCATCTATATTTTTGTTTAGGGGTTTGTTTTACAAGTCTTGTCCTCGTCAGCAACCATTGACTTTTTTAAACTGAGGTGACTGAAAGGTTTAAATTACACCAACTAAATGCACTTTAAGGTTGATATAACTTCTGAAATATCAAGGGAAATATAGCAACTAACCAGATACTTGAGAGTTTAATTTGGAGTGGAGATATTGGCAACCCAAAAACACTTGGTAACACTCTTACTTTTATTCCGTCATTCGCAACTGAATAAAGTGTCTGTTAATTAGTTCTTTAGGGCTGAGTATAAGTCTATATACTTGGTCCTTGACAATCGAGTAAGACATTATCAAGTTTATACTCGGTCCTTTATAACAGAGTACCATATACCTTGGTTGTGAAGGACCAAATGAAAATAGAAGTGCTACCAAGTGTTTTTGAGGGTGCCAATATTACCGCCCTTAATTTGTTTAGTACCTAGAGGCAAGAAATTTGGTTCGAAGTAGTTATTCCCAGCATCATCATTACCAAACAGACAGCAGGTGTGCATCTGATATATATATATATATATACACCAAATAGACAATTGATCTTGTTTGAATGGTCCGTTGAGTAGAAACTTAATCTAACTTGACTTTATTTTTCGCCTAATGGACATCAATGTTGTTGGATAGATTTATCAAGTTTTCACTGCTGCTGTGGATGCTCTATATCTTTTAACTTCTAGACGGGTAATACTAGAATGTGCATTTGATAGCAGGCATGGAACTAGACAATCAGCTTCCATGCAAGAATAAGGTGCCTGGTGTCTTTTAAACGGTCCATTTTTGCTTACGAACGTGCACTCCAAAGACGCACGCTGAAGGCGAAATGGTGAGATGGAAATACGATGGGCACGATGTTTGTTGCAACGTGTTGGAGTTTGCACCATACCTGATTCACGGTGCGGTTGGAACGGAGCGTATGATTGTCAAAATGAGTGGTTGTTACATGGTTACCGATGAACTACCAGAAAGGTATCGCGAGGTGAAGGAAAGGGTCAAACACATAATGATGAAGACAGACTTTGTTTGAGGGTGAGAGGGAGGGGAACAAAATTCGCAGCTTGGATCTTCGACAAAAATAGTATTCTAAAAATCAGGATTAATCAGGAGTCGACACTCCACCTGAATATTAGAACTAGTCTTTTACGGAGAATCGGGGATTACTCGGATGCTGGGGGATTAATTGGATTCCACGGTCTGGAAAATCATCACGGACAAGGCATCTTGGACGCAAAGAAACAGGTACGGGGACAGAGGATCTCCTTGGCGAAGACGCCAACTAGCTACGTACGAACTAGCATCTATGTGATCCATTAACCACCACAGAAAAGGGCCGTGCTCAAACGCTGATAAATAAGATCAACCCGTTTAGAATCAAATCCCATTTTCAGAAGAACCACTCATAAGAAGTCCCACTCGACTCAACCATAAGCCTCATTCAAGTCAACTAAATCGCCATATCGCCCTTGCTTCCATATCTGTCAGATTTTAAAGAGTGGAAAGCCTCGTGAGCGATAAGAGTGCTATGTTGGATCTGTCTATTCAGAACAAAGGCGGACTGGAAATGAGAGATGATAAAGTCCATCTATGGCTTCATACGATTGGCCATCACTTTGGAGATAATCTTGTGTGAGAAATCGCATAAATTGATGAATGGATTTTTTTTGTATTTTGGCCCCATACTTCAACTAGTTGATTCTCAACCTTTGGTGTGAAAACATTTCTTCGCGCTTCAACAAAGAATCAATTTCCTTGATTAAAAGCTTTTGATGATCAATATTAACAATCGACGGCTCCTCTCTTTGAATAGCATGCAGCTTCTGCTTAATTAAGCTGAACCAATCTATCAGCAGTGTTGCAAACCTCCTTTTTCCCCCACGAGCTCAAACCTGCTCTGCATTGTTTAATGCATACGTTGGAGGCAAGATTATACATGTCTGAACCATTTCCGTTTAACCCCAACTATCCGCTACCGCGGACTTGGGATTCAAGGTGTTCAAATGAAGTGAAAAAGTGGGACTTTGGTCTGGCCTTCTTGTGATTTTGTTATCATTCACACAAATTAGTACTCAAATAGTCGAATTAAATAAGAATAGTTTCATAGTACATATGAAAATATATAAATTTAACTGAATTACAAGTAACCTAAATTCATGCCTAATCTTATTCAATACTTACATAATCTAAATAAGTGAAAATTTTCATTATACAACTGATGTTCCTTCAAACGTTGCAGTGGTTTGAACTTTAAGTTGAACTAAATTTTTATGGTACCTTTTAACCTTTTAATGAAGAACATATCATTGTTTTCTTTGAAGATGGATGGAAACTCAAAATCCCAACAAAACATGGGGTGAGTTGTAAGGATTTCAGTTGACAAAAAGTGTTGACACCATTTAATGGATTTCACTACCTTCGAGGCGCAAACACAAACAAAAAATAAAATACAGGTGCAAACACAAAATAAAGCCTAAAACTTAAGGTGCAAGCCATAATTTCTATTTCAATTATCTATATAAAGGTAAGAAAGGCCCTTTTATGATGATCTTTCGATGATTAATGTGTTTAGTTTTGGAGAAAATTTATTGGAATGCTCCTTCCGAAATTATATGGGAGGAAAGGTTCTCTTTCTCATAACACACCCGGTGTTTTTTTACGATTTGTTTTAGTCATAAGGAGACTTTTCAATGTTTGTTCGTCTATTACAAAATGTATTTAATCTTATAGAAAATATTATTACTAAGGGTGTGGGTGTAACAGCACAAGGTATGATAAATATTAAATGGTGACCGAGAGGCATAGTTAAAATGGACAGTAAAAGAGTATAATAGCACAGGAGTAGTTTTTTATGTAACAATCTTTTATTTAGTGTTTGAATATAAATAAAGGGAAAAAAAGGAGGTAGATGCAAAATCGGTCTAATAGATTTGGGGTAAATTATCAAAAAGTGATAGTTTAAGGAGTATATGTATATATATATAACCCTTTTTAATTAAGTTAAAAAGTCATACAACATTTTTTCTTCTTCTTATAAAGTGATAATTTCATACACAACTTTCTTTATATAATATAATTTTTTTTCCATACAACTGTGAAATAATAATAACCACAATAAGGGAATAACAGTGACATACAACTACTACAATAATGATGGGCTAACAGGGATTCAATAACCATATTCATGTGGATTGAACCTAAAACTTCTTTGTTATGAGAAAAGAAAGGACGTTGATAGACTATAAAGCCGTTGGTAAAAGTCGTACGAGTTAAATAAAACTAAAATCGGCGGCACACGCAAAATGGGCATACTTAATAGCTCCTCGCATTATATATAGATTGTTAAAACAAAATAATAATCACATGTAATAGTATTGGGTTGGTAGTAAGATCGTGAATTACGAAATTATCCTTCACTTTTCGTAAAATAAAATAAATACATGATATTCGGACAAGTAGTAGGATTTTTTGTAGACTTGTAAAATTATGAAATTATCTTTCTGGCTTAATATGTTTTTGTAAACTAATGTTTAAATGACGATTTGAATTAATGGTGAAGTCAAGAATTCAATCAGGGGGAATTTAAAGCACACAAAAACATAATATTAGGCTCCGTTTGATAGCAACATGGAAAATAAAAATAAAAACAACTAATTTGAGTGAGAAGATGGAAAATAAGTTGAGGCATATGGTGAGATACTCTCCATCTCATACTCATTTTTATGAGTATATGTCATCCATCCTCCTTTAATATTTTGTGGAAAAATTTTCTCCATTATCATCCAAAGAAAATTTTGTCATGGAAAAAAGCAAAAAGCAAGAGTTAATCTCACCACATTCCTCAACTTATTTTCCATCTTCTCATCTAAATTGATTAGTTTTCTTTTCATTTTTCATGTTACTATCAAACGGAGCCTTAAAGTCATGAAATTTTGACACTAACACAGTAGTAATAGTACTTCATGCAACCCAATATGAACGTCGATTACAAATTACAATAACGTTGTACAATATTTCTTATGTTGAATGTATTGCAAGACTCCTCCTTTTCAATATTATTGAAAATGTTTTATTCAATGTATGTCACCAAATAATTATTCACAATATTATGCAGTTAATCAATAAAATAGACCTAATATTAAGCAATCATAAGTAATTATTCAATTAATCTAAAATAGACATGATATTATGCAATTAAATAAGAAATAAACTTAATATTAATCAAAAAATAAACCTAATATTAGAAAGATCAAGAAATAAACTTTGAAGGTGGAACTCAGGAGCCAGAGGGGCTAACGAAGGTAGAAGAGCTGTTGTGGGAGGCGGGGAGTTTAAAATAGATCATCATCGTGTGGGCAGGGTTTTAATATGTTTGACAACCTTAATTCTATGCCATAAAATTGGAATTTGGGTACAATTTTAGAATTATATTATTTAGATGCACTAAAATATCATATTTTTGGAATTTTGTTGAAATTCTAAAACCACCAAGTCTAAATGATTGAATTTCACAATTAGAGTAGAATTTTTTAATTCCAATTTTTACTAAATTTAGACCATACGGAGTTAGCCTAACAGTTTATTAGATCCTTGTGAGGGATGATGTATTTAGTAGGAGATTCCGTATTTGAATCACTCAAAGTGTAATTATTCAAAATTCTTAATGAATTCATAAAAAAACACCCTCAATCATCACCACCCTCACCCAACCCCCCCCCCCCCCCCCCCCCCCCCCCCCGGCCGCGGGGGGGCCCGTTGTCTATAACCCACGCAAGCCCATCACCCTCACACCCCTCTCCAAATAACCAACATTTTTTTAAAGCAACCAACAGTTTTATAATATATATATATATATATATAAAGAACCTACACCAGCATTGTCCATTGCCACCACACGTTGACGAAACTCTGGAGATCTCAACGGAGCTTTAATGATTGTTGTTGAAATTTTAGCAATCTTACCGGAGCTCCTTGGAATATGCCAAACAAAGAATTTTAAATGAAAACTTGATGTGCCAAGAAATTGATATATTTTAGTTTAGTATTTTTATACATTAAAAAGCACATATTAATAATAATTTTTTATTTTTTAATGCTTTTTACATGCTAGAAAAAAAATTGGAAAAAACTGAGAAAAATAGAGAAATTAAAGCAAGTGATGATACTTAAAATAGTTCAATATTTCGGGACGTATAACATTTTACTTGAAACTCTAAATCATGCGATTCTTGAATCTAATTTGAAAAGAATTTCAATAGTTACAACTTTGCAGTTCAACAATTTTTCAAATTTAACTACCTTAGGATCCAAAATTACGACACAAAATTCAGCAATTTTAATTAGGCAAAAATTCAACAAATTGTATTCAAATAAAGCCAAGCCTAATTGCCAGCAAACTCTTAAAAAAGGCCCAAATCCATTTAGCACTCATCCAAGTAAAAAAAAGCCCAACCAAATTTAATTAATGAGCAACCCACTAGCCTTTAAACAAACAAGCCCTAATTCTTTTGACTGGAAAACACATAATTATTTAAAGGGAAGAGCTGTAGCAATTTAGAGATGGGCTGTGCACAGTGCCGCAGGGCATCTTTTTCTCTTCTCTTAATTTTTTTTTCTCATTTTATTACTTTATGTTTCATTCGAGATTTGAAGATTGGACATTTAATTTTTTAAATTAATGTCAAATAAGTTTACTTTAATTTTATTATATTTTGTTTATTTAATTCATTTTATGCAAACGTAAATTTGTTCTGTGGTTAAAATGAATATATTTAATTGGTTCCGTGATACGTGTTCATGTCAATAAACTTTACCAATTTAATATTTCAATGTTATGTGCGATTCTTCTCATTATATGCCTATTTTAATTGTAAGTTTATGACATTATAATTTTTGGAATTGCAATACTATAGAATTACAATTTTAATATAATTCTAAAACCGTGAAACCAAAAGCCTAAGTGAATTTCACTCTATGTATAAACTGTTACACATAAATAACTTAAATATGAAGTATAAAATTTTGCACATAAGTTCCTATATTATTACAAGTGTGTAACCCATCAAATGCGTGAGCGTTTCAATTACCAAAATATGTAAATGCTTCAAATTACATAAATATTAAAATATAATGTATAATGGTAAGCAAAAATAATCAAGTAAAAATACCCACGTAATGTAACTACAAAAATATAAAGGTTAATTACAAATACGCAAGTAATTCAACAACCCAATTATATAAAATAAAAATAAAAATAAAAATTGATATGCATAATAAAACTTTTGAATTAGTGCAAAATAACTAATATACCTAGTTGAGAGAAAATGATAGAATTATAAATAACGAGAAGTTAAGTACATATATGTATATAATCATAATCATAATTAAGACAAAAGAGTTATAAAAATAATTAAAGATTGCATTAATCGGTATATTTCGTCCATTTTTTATTATAGAGTAACATATTTTATTGAAAAATTACCCATATTATAAAAAATTTAACAAGGATATTTTATTGAAAAATTACCCATATTATAAAAAATTTGAAAATCAAGGAGTTAATTGTCTCCAACTCCCCATTGGCCCCTTACTAAAGACGCCGCAGATTTGGTCCCCGGACTTTTGCAGGCTAGTATAATATTGATACGTATAATATTAAGGGTTTTGTAAAAAAAAAATTAACAAAAAAATATATTTAGGGTTTAGAATTTTAGATTAGCATATGTGGGAGAAGCTAGCTAATTGGAGAACAGTAAGGCAAAATTATTGAAAAAGATTTTGAGTCTTTTCAATTATAAGGTTAAAACTCAAACACTCCTAAGCCATCTCGGGCAACCACATTCAGACTTCTGGATCAAGGTTTTTAAATCTATCATCTCTTATACATATATATAACTATACAATTATCAGACTTAGCTCAATGGTTACTATCCTGAGTTCAACTCTGGGGTCGATCGAAACCTTCTTACGAAAAATATTTTGTGGCCAGCAGCGAATGTAGTGTAAGCTATGAATAAACAAATATATATATATATATAACGACACTAGTCTAAAAGTAATGTTTCTTAAGCAGTACGGATAAAAGGTACGTTTAGTAATATTCTAAAAATGAAATTACAAGATATTTATTATATCAGCAAATTTAGTACATAATTTTTCTATTACATGTTTATGGAAAACTCATAATCCTCGAATATGATACTAATTTTTTAATTTATCCATCATCTTACAAGGTTATCTGAAAAATAATTATGATAAGGGTGAGTTTCACAACCTCCGTGAGAAATACTCTTTTTCTATTATAAGGGGTAAAATATCATTAGATCATAAAACATAAATTTAAAAGGCATTTCAGAATAATTTATCACATAATTATAAATATTGAAATTATTTCTTATATAGTATTTCACTTCTAAACTCAACGAATAACTCCCATTGACTGGGATCCAATATTCTACTTTTCAATCAAATAATTGGCCAATAATAAATTAGTTTAGAACAACGGCTGTGTTCGGCATGCCACCCAATTATCCCAGAGTGGTACAAATTAAATCATAAAAGTGGTTTTTCAATATGTCATCTTTAAAGATAACATTGCAAACAATAATTAACCGCGGAATTATAAATGTACACAATAATATTTTATTTAAAACTTTAAAATAGATAATATGTATTACTCATCTTTTTGCACTTAAAATTTTTCTTGATACGTAATTCTTGATCCTAAAAATTAATATCGACTTATAAATTAGAAGCTTAACGAAATTCTAAATTATTATTATTTATTTTATAATTAAACCATTAAAATATCTTAAAATGAATTAAGTAACACTAATAGTTATTTATTATTATTATATATATATATATATGCAAAGATGTGGTATGTACTTTTGTCTTAAAAGTACACTTAATTATATATATATATGATGATTTCAGTAATCGTGTGTAATTTATATATGTATGCTATGTACTATATTATTATTATTATTATTATTATTATTATTATTATTATTATTATACACACGCACATATATATATATATATATATATATGAGAGAGACAAAACAAAAGACATCCTTAAATCTTTCTTTGTAATCCCGCGAAAGCAATTATCTCTCTATTTATACTGTGTCATTGGTGGTCTCAAAATTGTTCCTTATATAGTATTAATTTTGGCCTTACCAATCATTACCTAAGGTATATGTTGGCAAAAAAAATGCCAGCATTCATATGTACTTGACACTTCTCTCCTTTATATTTTCATTTGTTGACATGTATGATTTTTTCATCTTTCTTCATTTATCTTTTTGTATACCCACTATTTATCCAATGTGTACAAACAAATGCACTAAATTTTAAGAAACTAATCATATAAATTGTGCTTTCAGTAGAATATACATTATTTTAGTGCAATCAAATTTCATAGTATAAATTTCTAAATTTTTCATCTACTACTAAGTTTGTGTACCCAAATTTACTCTTTTTTTTATTGGGTATTACATATATATATATATATATAAATACTACTTTATAAACCGTATCAAAATACTATTTATTTTTAAAATATAATTTTTGTAATTTCAGTCAAACAATTTCATATCGGATTATCTTTATAAACCTTGTTATATAGATATGCTATGGTATTTATTTTTCTAAGAAATGGAGTAATTGAGGATTATGTTTGTTTGCATTCAAGATGCTGATCCTCCATGTTCATAATTGTAATTCTCTAAATAAAGGCCCTGTTTTCATGATCTCAAATGATTGTGTAAATGAATTACCAACTCAACAATGTTTAGAACCAGAGCCGGTTCTGGCCAATTTTAGGCCCCGGGCGAAATTCTAGAATAATACCCCTCTTATAAATAAATATATTAATTTTTTTTATATTAAAAAAACTAAATAATTTTTGTATTCCACCAAAAACACATTACAATTAAAAATTGAAAGTATTTACGAACTTCATGTTAAAATTTACGAGTTTACATGTCTTCAAAACCAATACAACGATAATTCAAGCACCTATATGATATATTTTCAACCTTCATGTGCATTTTTATCTTTCAAAAAGCTTCTAGATGCTCCAAAATAACGCCAAAAGGGTAATAGGCAATTGCAAAAGGAAGAGCTAAAGATTGAAGAATAATAAAAGAATAGGCATAGCTCTATTTTTCTTAATTTTGGTCAATAAAAACTAGGCAAAAGCGAAGATACCGACTTTGAAAATTTGCGTCATTTTATTGAAAAGTTACCTTATTAAATAAAGATTTTTGGAAAGATATTTTATTTATTTAATATATTTTTAACATATACATATTACAATATTATATATATATACATATACAAAAAAAATTGTGCCCCTTTTTATTTTTCGTCCCTGGGCGATCGCCCTGCCTGCCCTGCCCCAGGGCCAGCCCTGTTTAGAACTTACACAATGCGTATTAACGCGCTCCAATGACTGTTTAGATCACCTTGCCAAATAATATTTAATTTTATAAATATTATTTTATTAGTAATTTAATATTAAAAAATTCAATAAATTAATAAATACATCCACTTTAATTAATAAATAATATGCTTAGAATTTCTCCTTTTGTTAGAATAGTATCATAAAAGTATTGAAATATTTTAAAACGTCAAAATTACTAACAGACACTAGGCGTCACATGTTGTTTAATGGGTTTTAAAAATATATTTTTGGTCATTTTTTTTAAATATTTTAAAATGTTCATTCAAGTAAAAAAAATGTTTTATTTTTTTCCTTTGTATCCTAGAAAAACTTTAAGAAATGACAAAAAATAAAAAATTATATATTTTAAAATTTTTAAAGTTAGTGTACCATACACAAATCAAATTGAAAAATAGTTTTAAAGAACTATACTAAATTTTAAATTCAAAATTTAAAAACTCCAACTAAATGGGACCAAATGGTTAAATTTTATTTTCAATATATGAGTTTTCTAATTCAAGTCATCCTCACTTCTCTGTCCCCATCTAATTAAGCCACAAATCTATTTAATAATTTAAGAAAGTAATTCTAAAATTTTTACATTTAACTAAAATGGATTTTTTTTATTATTTATGCAACGCACAAAACTTGATATTATTGGTAACGAAAAAAGGTGATTGGCAATTGGCAAAAGTTAAGATTGAAGCGAAAAGAAATAACAATGCCAACAATTGGTTAATAAAAAAAAATGCAACGGTGGTTGTTATACAAATAGAAAATATTTTGTTTGGAGTAGAATTGTGATTTGAGATTTATAAATATATTTAAATCTTGAAATTTGATATTTAGCTTAAAGTTGTAACTTTCAAATCTTACAAATAGAGTTGTTATTTCCGGATCCCAAGCTCTCGAATTTTAAAAAAATAATAATTAATTTTTAAACAAGTTATTATGTAAAATGGAGGAAGTACCTCCATTAATGACATCATTTATTATCTATATTATTAATTACAGTAATAAATATTTTTTATTATCAAGCCTTTATTTACTTCTTAATTTTTTAACTCTTTCATTTCCATATTTACATCTATACTTAATATATATATACATTAGTATCTTGGAAGGAAGAAGAACAAGTGGCCTTATTTATTGGACCTTGTAATGTTTCCTTTTTATTTTTCAAAATAATTTTTTTTAGCACAAACTGCATCAATTTTTTTAGCAAAAATGCATTAGTTTATATGCGTTATTTTGGCTATTAAAATTTTTTATTATTTAAATTAATTATGTGTTTCATTGTATAGTTAAGGCTCTTGTACATGGATTTATACCAATATTATATTATTTAATATATTTTTTTCGTTATTACATAATTCTTTTCAATAATAGTTTGAATATCGTCCCGCGCATTGCACGAGTTTGTAAATAGTTTGTTATTATTATAACTACACTTGTAATATTAATTATAATAATAATATTTCGGATGGCAAAGGGTCGTGTTTGTCCAAACCCAAACCCGACACGCTTATAAACTCGTCTTAACCTAGTGCCGATTGTATTTTTATTTTTTTAAATCTGAACCCGTCGTGAATAGTGTATGCATAAACCTTCCCTCTTCCTGTGGTAATTATGCTATATTATAAGAAATAAAATACTGTAATATTGGCGGGTTGGGTCGGGTCAAACGGGTTAATTATGTGTAATTCCGACCTCCGCCACAGTATCAACAATAAAAATAGCCTGCTAATCAACTAAATATAGTTTTTAGCGGAGTAATATTTGTTAAGAAAATACAAAATTTTAAATTCTTATATTTTCAAATATATAATTTTTGAATCTTAGATTTATAAATTTTAAAGTTAAATTCAATTATGCAATCCCAACATACTCTAAAAGAAAATAGAAAATAAATAAAATAGAAGTAGATTTTGATTAAGAATCTAAATTAATATAATTATAAATTAATTTTAATTGGTCAACATACTTTTCAATTTAAAAAAAGGAAATATTAGGGTGCGTTTGATTGCAAGCGTGGAATTTGCATGGAAAGAAAATAAATTACCGGTAATTGAATTGCCTAGAATTGAGTTGCATGGAAAATGAAGTGTAGTGTGTTTGATTGCCTTAATTTTCTACCCGGAAAATATTGGTTGTATTGTGGCATTTTTAATGTAGAAAAAATTATGGGTATTTTTTTTTACATAATTTTATAGTCATGATGGATCTTGTTTAATTGATCTTGATGAGTAGATTTTAAATATAAATTTTTTATTAAATTTTGAATTTTGTAGTTTAAGTTATAGCATTTTTAGTGTAGAAAATGGGTAAAATGTTGTCTCGAAAACCGTGCAATTGCCTGGAAAATAAAAACTAGCCCCCCCCAAAGAAAATATTTTCCTTGTTTACAAGGAAAATGTAAGTGTGTGAGCCAAAAGTGGGAATTCAATTGCCTAGAAAAAAAAGCCAATCAAACACCTTAAGTTGTCAAATCAAGTGGAAAATGGATATTTTCCATGGAAAATACTCCCAATCAAACACACCCTTAATGATAGATAAACTATAAGATATTGCGGATAGAAACGGACTCTTCTGGTAGGAATCCCTTAACTTTTGCAGGCTAGTATAATATTGATACGTATTGAGAAAATATTTAGGGCTTTGTCAAAAATAAATTTCACAAAAAAATATATTTAGGGTTTAGATTAGCATCCGTGGGAAAAGCAAGTTGGAGAACAGTATGGCAAAATTGTTGAAAAAGATCTGAGTCTTTTCAATTATAAGGTTAAAGCTCAATCACTCCTAGTCCATCTCGGGCAACCACATGCAGACTTCTGGATCAAGGTTTCCAAATCTATCCTCTCTATTTTATATATATAAATATATACTAGTTTATAACCGGCCCAAAATACTATTTACTTTAAAAAAATAATTTTTGCGGAATCAGTCTAATAATATTATATTTTTTATACATTTTTATGATTCAAAAACTATTGTACCCTATTATATAGATATGCGATAGTATTTATTTTTCTAAAAATTGGAGTAATTAAGGATTGTGTTTATTTGCATTTAAGATGCTGATCTTCTATGTTCATAATTGTAATTCTCTAAACAAAGGCCCTGTTTTGATGATCTCAAAGATTGTATGAATGAATTACCAACTCAACAATGCTTTCACCAATGTTTATAATTTGCACAATGCGGGCTCCAATGATTGTTTAAATTACTTTGCCAACTCATCAATCTGCAAAATATTTACATCTTTTACTTTAGAGAAATTTGGTGGCCGAATCTCACAGTGAAGCCTACACTGTAGGCCGAGGCCGGGACTGCGATAAATTTTCTACTGTGGTGAAGAAGGAGGTTGCAGACCAGGCCCTGTCCTGTTGCAGCCCTAAATAATTCTCTAATTTATCTTCTTAATAATAAAGGTAACTACATACATAAATATATGTCTGAGCATGAGTATTAGGAATGTGTGTTTTGCCAGCTCTAAACTTGCCAGCTCTAATTTATCTTCCAAACTTGCAGCCCTAAATATAGTTTGGCATGAGTATTAGGAAATTGCATACATTGCCATTGAACTATATGTCTGAATATCGATTTCAGACAGAGGGACTATAATTTTTGCCAGCTCCTTAATTTATCAAAATATGATTATGATTAAGTTCTTTGTTGTAACTAAAAATTCAGCTTACATAACATTGCATATGCTTGTTTTAAAAACATGTAACGAATGTGTGTTTTGCTACTTGTCGCTTTGGCTGGTTTTGCAGTTATTGGCATCTGTAACTTGCTTCTTACGGAGCAATGGAAGTAAGTGGTAGAACTCTGAATGAAGATCACATTTTTTCTGCGAAGGTAGCATGTGTATTCTTCTTTAATCAAATAAAGTTTAGCAGTTTCAATGCTCGTGAATCGTGATCTTGAGATATGCTTATGGTTCATGCATTATTACTTCAGTAATATTAATGAAATGAAGCATGCTTCTTTACCTGTGCTACTTATAGGATATTAACACTGCGTACAAATTTTAAACTAATGGCAATTACGATTCGGAAAAACGTGTAGAACCCATAAATTTCAGTGTCTTTCTTGACTTGTTTGATTCAATGTGCTGGCATTTATTGTTGATCTTTATTTTCCATATAGATGCCTGTGTATATACTTTTTAACCCTAGAAGGCATGCGGATCCCTTTCGAAAAATGTTAGCTTTAGTACTATGTGTCTATATAGCAAACAAATACACATAATTGTGTGCTTAATCGTGCAAAAGACTTGGGCTCAAACAAATGCTAAAATAATGGGAACGGGAAGCTTTAGAAGCACTTTTTTTTTTTGATAAGAAACAAGATTCCATTCATAATAAAGATTAAAAGTACAAATATAGAGGGGACAAGGAGTCCACCAACCAAACATATAACCCACAAAAAGAAAATAAAGGAAATATAATCCTGCCAAAACCCATAGCCAACAATGCACCCTTAGAATAGAACCCAAATATAATACAATGGAACACTATTCAAGAATCCAAGCTCTCCAATTGTTCTTGATGTCTTCCACTCTATAATTTTTGAAAGGCTTGGTGTTGGAAGCCCACAACGAAGCCATGAATTTGACTCTTTCCCACAGCCACTCCTTTTCTTCTATCTTTCCTTCAAAAATTCTATAATTCCTCTCCATCCATAATAGCCAAAATGAAGCAACTTTGACACATCTCCAAAGCTCCCTGCCTTTAGATTTGTCTCTATAGCTATTGATTTCCAGCATAAGAAGACTCTTGCCATCTTTGGGAATGGCCCAACTAAACCCAAATTCTGCACAAGCTTTGTTCCATATGAAATATGAGAAGCTTTAGAAGCACTTGGAGATCTATATCAATTGGTTTTTGAATGTCTACTTGGGAGTAAGTTTTTGGAGGGAAATAATTGTTTTGACTTGTCATATCCAATGTTGCCCAAGTCATGGACCTGTTGGGACGACCCAAAGTGGCAAACTCTAGTGACCCCCTATTTTGACTTGCATAGACATATGCAAAGAGATGTATAGTTTCAGAGACATAGTTACTATATCAGAAAATATCAATGGTTCTATTATAATAATTACATGTTTGTGTTGAAATGACTGAATATTTATTTCTAAACGAATCGCCAACTGGAATAGCATTCCAACTAAGCCTACCCCCCACTGCATTGTGTACAGGGCTAGGTAACGTACCTCGTACCTCATACCTGTACCAGTACTGTTGGTTTTTTTTCAGTCGACTGGTTGCCTTGTTAAGACCAGTCGACTTCCAGCCCGAGCAGTGGACTGGTGAAGCAAGAACTGTGCACCGATATTTGCATCAGTTGACTGAAAGTAAGGTATCAGTCGACCGGTGGCTTATTTTGGCCTATTTAAGTGATGCATTTGGGCCATTTAAAGAAGAGATTACAGCAAGCTTTGAGGCACTTTTCAGAGAATTTTTGAGAGAGCTATGAAGAGGAAGTGAGGGTATAACTAATGTTTCGGCCAGTTGATGTAATAGAGAGTGATTTTTGTGAGTTTGATAGAGATTGTGGGTTTAATCTGGTGAACCACAGTATGTCGGTGTCTCTCATGTGGTTGTTTCTTGTCTCTTAGGCTCCGTTTGATTGCAAAGTGGAAAAGAAAAATAAATTGAGTTAGTATTGATGAAAAGATGGAAAATAAGTTGAGTGATAGATGTGATATCCTCTTGATTTTTAAGTTTTTCCATGAAGAAATTTTCTTTGTTTGGTGGTGAGTAAAAATTTTCCACCAAAAATATTAAAGGATGGAGTAACATCTCTCACCTTATTTTCTATCTTTTCACATATATTAACTAAATTTATTTTCATTTTCCATCTTTGCAATCAAACGGAGCCTTAGTTTATCTTCATAGTTCGTTGTTGTTACTTTGGTTGATTTGGATTCATTGGCCTGATGGAACCAAGGTTCTTCGTATTCCGCACAAGGTGTATTTGTATTTTGTAGAAATTCCTCACCAAGGAGTTTCTTGGTTATTGCCTTGGGTTCTCAAGTCGGCTTGATCTTGAGTACCCACCACTAAGCCAACAAATACCACATGCCAAAGTGTCCCATGAATTAGATAGCATTGGTTATATCCTTTTTTTTTTTTTAAGTCTTCTATGCCCAAACTAGGGCAAAGGGTAAAAGCATAAAAAACAAAAAAGATACAAAAGGAGGGGGAAACAAAAGGCCTTCCCCAAAGACCTCAAAAAACACAATGAAATGACCTAAATTGCTTAATGGACTAAAGGATAAAACTAAAGTCCACAAAGCAATTAAAACCGACCAAAGCAAAACCTAAACAAGAGCTAGAAAAGAAAGAGGAGAAAGGCCTAAACAGGTGGCCACTAAAGCAAAATGGACTGCAGATTTTAACAAACTAATGCTACAAAAATCTGCACAAAAAAAAAAAAAAACACTCCTGAGCTGCTACAAAAAGGAGCAGCAAAACTGCCAGGCACAGCTGCTAAACCTGAAGCAGCAAATCTCAAATATGAACCAAAAGGCAGGCCACAGAAGCACAGAAATAAATGCTTGGACTCTGAGGGAAACTGTGCCTGAAAAGAAGAAGCATCAGCAGCCAAAGAACAGAATTAATATTCTGATTTTCTGCTGCAAAATTGGCAGAAATCTCTTGTGAGACTGCTACTTGACTGCAGAAATTAGCAGACAAGAAGCTACTACAGATCTGCATTGGGATCTTTTGTGTGTTGGTGATTTTGTGAATAAACAGTCACCTTCCATTGGTGATTATCCTCATAAATAATGGCATCTGTTGTGGTGGGATTCACTGCAATAACAGGTTCCACACATCCTTGAAAATTGGCAGCTTCCTCTGCCCTTTTTGCCTGATCAGCCAAAAGTAAATTCCACTGATAAACACCTATGTATTCATTTCTGTGAACAAAAGGGCATATCCATAGCTTTTGTTGCTTCTTTAAGTGATTATTTTTCCTTGTAATTTGAGTGAAAGGGAATTTGAAAATTTTGTTTCATTATTGGGAAGAATTGAGAAGATTAGGCTTTTAGAGGTTGGCCGAGAAAGAAGAAAATGTGTGGGGCTAGTGGGAGATTTAATGTTTCTATACTCGGTGGCGCATAGTTGAAAAACTAGAATAGGAGCAATGCAACAATAATATATACAAAAAATACACGAAAAGCGCATGCTCTAAACGCTTAGCAAGGTGCAATAAAGCATGCCTTTCTTACAGCCTGTATAACCCTATGAACCTAGGCACATTTTCACTTAAAAGCACCTTGAGGTGCACATCTCCCCGCCTTTGAAAAACTGTTATTCACTGATAAGTGGTACAGTAGCTCTCATGGTCTCACTATACACTTCCCATATAAGTGGGCTGCGTTCACATTCCATACGGATAGTTTGAAAATTCTATAATGGGACAGTTCATAGGGGCTTGCATTTTTATGTTTTAATAAAAAGAGAATATCATTTTAGGTGCTTGCTGGCTGGAAATTAGGTTTTAATTCCAAAACTCATTAAGCTGGAGGCGCCACTGTGCTTACAATTAATAGTACTCTTATAGTCTTATATGTTAGTTGTTCATTTGATACGATGAAGACATTTATTGAAAAATTTTACCTACACAAACAATTGATATAGTGCTACTGAATCTTTCGTTTTCTTTCTCCAGGGAGGCAAAAATAAAGCAATCGATAACATTAATGAATTGCCTGACGATGTCCTCTCTTCCATTCTCTCTTTTTTGCCTATGAGAGATGCTTTGAAGGCTAGGTTTTTGTCTTCAAGATGGAGATATCTCTCTCCGACCCCTTTCAACCTCGAGTTTTCTAAAGATTTGGGAAACTCATGGAATGACAAGTCCATATTTCTTGCACAAGTTGATCAAATTTTACACCAGTGCGAAAAAACAATTCCAAAAGTGGACTCGTTCAAACTCCATTACTGCTTAGCAAACAAGGATGCTTGCCATATTGATAGATGGATTACTTTTGTGGTTATGATGAAGACCGAAAAACTTGATCTCGACTTTTCACCCCCACTTGAAAATGTGAAGTCCTATATTTTTCCTTGTCATCTACTTCGCGAAATGCCTTATTTGAAGCATTTGTGCCTTGCAGTATGTGACTTGAGGTGTTCTCCTGAATGTACTACTACTAGCTCGCTCAACTCATTAAAACACATTGATCTGCAGTTGGTAGATTTGGATCAAAGTGCTTTGGACACCATCCTTTCGGGTTGTATGAACCTGGAATTCTTAAGATTAAAAAGATGCATGCTACCTAGAGAACTCTCCATTCACGGGCCATTCCGCTGTTTGAAGTTGTTGGCCTTGTTCGATTGCTATGGAGCATATAAATTTGAGATTCTTTCTGTTGATCGTGTGGTTGAATTTGAATATTTCGGTTGGTCAACAAACTTAAATTTTGTTGGCGTTTCCGCGTTTAAAAAAGCGCACATAGCATGCAGAACTTATAAGCACATGCAATTTGGAAAAGGTCTCCCACTGCTTGAAAGTCTGTCGCTAGTCTTGTACATTTGTCAGGTGTGTAAGATGCAAAAATATATTATTCTACCAAAATTTATCTCACTTTAGAACGATAGAGGTATGTTTATTCAAGGGGGACTCAGTTTCGGGACTTAAATGATGCGGCATAAGTTTATGCTTGGGCAATCTACCCACTGACTAGTGCACTAGTGCCACATCATTTAAGTCAGCTTTTAGAGTCACGATCCTGAATCACTCTATCGTTATTGGCGTTACCATTAATGGTTGGTTTTCATTCTTTTGTGCGTAGGAACCGCTAATACCGGAGAGAATGGGTAAACTCAACTGTCTTAAGGAACTGGAGTTAATCATTTGCTTAACTGAGAAGTTTGATCTCCTCTCTTTGGCTTCGGTTCTACGTGTCTGTCCCAATGTGCAGAAATTTCATGTGAATGTCAGTTATCTACTCTCCCTTTAATACTGTGATGGTCTCGTGGACTAATCTGAATCGTGAAATTAACTCGGGGTGCGTTTGATTGGAAAGCTGGAAAATGATTGCAAAACAACTAACTTTTATCAATGTTCCTAAAAGTGAGAAGTAGGAAATTTAGGCGTTTTGTGCCGAACAAGTGAGGCATAAGCCTTGAGGCACAGAGAGGCCTCCCCCCAAAATAAGTAAATAAATTACTAGTGCTACTAACATTATAAGAATACTTGGCTAGCATTAAGCAATATAACCAACATAATATGGTGATAAGGAGAGAAGAAATACAATTAAGAAATACCTACTTTATGGATTGGAACCCTTTAACAATCAAAATCAGATGAACTATCAATGATCAAATGACTAAGGATCCTCCTAATTTATACACCTCCATGCTCTGGGGATAATCACTAACTAGATAAACAAGAAAAAAAAATTCCTAAAGAAAAATGCAGTCCTAAAAGTAACCATCTACCAACTGATGAAAAATTATATTCTCTCTAAACCACTTCAAATATGTTGCACAGAAAATGCTGTGTGATGGTGTATAAATTTTCCCAGGTGGCATATTTGGGAAAAGAATTTGACCACTGCACTAGAACTTGAGTGATAGGCTCGTTGTTCTTTTTCACTAACTGTTGATCCAACACAGCCACGGGATCCAACTGAATTTGGCCATCCTCATTCAAGGCAGACTGCACACTTGATTGAGAACCAATTTTCTTCTTCGGTCATGACACATGCACCAAAGTATGAATTCAAGTTCCTGCTGGCAGGTTCAATTTATATGCCACCAGTCCTACCTGTTGCACAACCTGGAATGGCCCGAAATAGCGCGGGGCGAGCTCAATACTTTTTCGTTTGGCAACCTTAGACTACTTTTACAGAATAAATTTCATGAATACCCAGTCCCCCTCTTGAAACTCACGCTTGCTTCGTTGCTTGTCTGCCTGATGCTACATTCACTGCAAAGCTTGTTTCCGCTGCCGCAATTGTTTATCAACCATTGCATTAGATGCGTCCCCAGCTTGATATGGCATCAAATTAGGTGGGGCCTACTTGTGTACTGCCTCATAAGGAGTGAGTTATGTAGATGAATGCCAGCTGGTATTATACTGCCAGTAATGTAAGTTTCAAGCCAACAATTGACAACCTTCGTCTGTCCGTCGGTCTGGGGGTGATTCGAGGGATTGAGCTTGAGTTGTATCCCTTGCAATTTGAACAATTCAGTCCAAAAATTACTAGTGAAAATAGGATCTCGATCACTTACAATGGAGGTTGGTTTTCCATGCAACCTGAAAATATTTTCAAAAAATATTTGTGCAATATCTTGAGCAGTGTACGGATGTTTGAGGGGTATAAAATGAGCATACTTACTAAGACAATCCACTGGTGAAAAAATAGCTTCAAATCCATGCAACACGGGTAGCCCATCAATGAAATCCATACACATGCTCTGGAATAGGTAACAGTTGCTGCATGCCCGGATATGCACTGATATCGGGCTTTTTTTTTTTTGACACACATCATACTGACCTACATGTTGTCATACTGCTACCCGCATTCCTTTCCAATATACTCCCCGTTTCAACCGTTTCAGTGTAGCATGTACCCAAAAATGTCCCCCTAGAGCACTATCATGAGCAGAATGTTGAATGAGATCTACATTGCTTTAATCTAATACCAGCCTTCCTTTGTATAATAACCTTCCATGGGCCCAAGTATAATTCTTATGACTTGTTGCACCAGTCTCTAAGTCTCAAATGATGCCTTGTAAAGCCGGGTTTGTCTGCCACCCTTATTGAACTCGGGTGAACCATTCAGGAATGAAGCAAGTGATAGCAAATAGTTCTCCCCCATATTTCCAAGACAATGCGTCGGCCACTTTATTCTCCTTTCCACTCTTGTACATGATTTCATAATTATACCCCATCAATTTTGTCTTCCATTCGGTTGAGTTTGAATAATTTTTCGCAACAGTATATCCACCCCTTTGGGTACTCACCTGAAAAACATATAAAATCAACCCTTGCATAATGGATTTGTATGCCTACTTGTCCCCAAGTTGAACGCTGTATCACAGCTCTTTGGTTAATATAAGATGATTATGTTTGGTCTGTTGGTGTCACTGGTGTCGTCTTGCTCCTCTGCACCAAAGTATTCATTAGATAATTCATTTCATTCACGTTCAACGATTTCATCAGGTCCTTAATTTTACTCACATTAGCTTTTATAGTGTCAGTTCTAGCTGATAATTCCATATATTTAGCTTCTGGAGCCGTTGGTGAGAACCATGGTCGAGAACCGCCTCCTCTGATACCAAATAATGAGAGAAGAAATACAATTAAGAAAAACCCACTTTAAGTAGTTGAACCCTTTAATAACCAAAATTAGATGAACTTTCAATGCCAAAATGATTAAGGATCCTCCTAATTTATACACCACGATGCTATGGGGATAATCACTAACTAGATAAGGATAAACAAAAATAAAGATAAACAAGAAATGAAATCCTGAAGAGAAATGAAGCCCTAAAGGTAACCAACTCCCAACTGATGAAGAATTATGTTCTCTATTCTTTATCTTAATCCCAAACACCAGCAAATCATCACCAAACGTAAATTAAGTTTATAAAATTCTCAGGAATCAATATTCATCTTAGCTTAGTTAAATATAGGATCATCGGAATGTAGTGGCAAGAAATCTAGATCGAAACTGTCATTCCCAGCATCATCATCATCACTAGGAGGACCACCCATTGAATCATCGTCATATCTTATTATAGCTCTGTCAACGTCCCATTCCGCTTCTTCATACACTAGTTTTAGTCCCTTTCCTCTATCTATAAATAACAAGTACTAAAGCTTTATTAATAATTTAGTTGTTTGTTTTTTCTGTTTATTTTTTATCTCCATGTTTAGTTAATGCTGGTTATTTTGTGCTTTCTTTTTCTTTGGGGCTTTTGGTTGACTTCTTGTAAACCATCGGTCCCTCTTTACTTGTATTGATTCTCTTTTTTCAATTTAAGTTTCGTTTCTGATCAAAAAAAATAAAATTTACCGACTTAAAGTTTACCTGCTTTTACGAAGTTCATTGTGCATCACACCTGCCCTTAAAATCTGGACCTATTTTTTGTTTAGTCCAAAACCCTACGCACGTTTAAGTTTTGTGACAGACAAGACCATGTGAACTCAAGTCGGCACTGTATAGGGGGTAAGACGGTCAAGCCACTATAATGCTCTAATTGCCAATTCATTTTGTCAAAATTAGAGCCTTTGATGGAAAGGAAATAATTTAGTTTGTTCACTTTTTCTCTTTCTGCCGTATTTCCAATCTACACTTTGATTTTACCCCAGCTTGGTCCTAAGACAAACATATATGAGAATGTTATAGTGGCTTAACTGATTTACCCTCACAATGGTGCCCATCCACATTGCACATGGTCTTTTCTGTCCAAAAACCTAGCAGTGAGTGGGGTTTCGAACTAAATTGAAAAGGGGATGAGCAAACTTTAAGGATGGGCGTCATGCAAAATGAACTTCATAAATGAAAGTGCAAAAATTGGTAAACTTTAAGCGGTAAATTATTAATAATTCAGTACAAAAAAAAAGTTATTAAAGAAGGAAGTTAAAAAAGCACAATCTAGTGTAGGTCCACCCGCCTAACGAGTCCTAGATGTCCTTCAAGTTCCTACCGCGACAGTCCGTTATCAAGCTCATCACTTATGTAAATCCACTCTCGGGACTCCTGCACAGCGACGGATTCATAAATTTATTTCAGAGAGGCACCTTGTAAACATATTAGACACAAGATCATTACATCTACGACATATTAACCAAACAGTAAATCTTTCATTAGCTAATATTAACAAAAGGGTTGTTGGCATATTCTGTTAACACAACATGTTGTGCAAGTGGTAATTAGTTAATGGACTCCCGTATTTACTCGACAAAATTAAGGTAATTAGTTACTGGACCTATAAACATAAGTATGGCACCAATCTACTTTGACATGGTATGAAGTTAATTGATTTACTTCGTAGATACGAATGGTTTTTTGTGATAACTGCAATACACTCGGTAAAAATCTTTTCATAATTTTAGTTAAATGTTTGACATTAAATTGGTATAACTATAGCTCATGCTTAAAGAGGACTAGGACTTGTGCAGCTGGTTGAAGTGTCTTGTTAGTTTCAAGAGGGCAGTGGTTCGAGTCTCTCATCTGCAGTATTTCCCCTCGAACACTTTACATTGCTATGTGACTATTTGATATATATATGCACACTTACACAGACAATATTGATCGATGTTTGTTTGAACGGACATCATGTGCTCACTTTAGTGCTAAACGGACATCAGGTGTTCACTCGATAAGGAACTTAGCCAAATTTCACTATATAATATTCCTAATACATAGGATAGTGTTATTGGTTAGATTAAGATTCATCCTTCTTATGTTACGATTTTACATTGCTTTGGATGCTCTAAAAGTGCTATATTTTGAATTTCTAAATAGATAATACAAGAACTGCATGCGTTTTGAAAAGCAAGGGTGGAACTAGGCAATTGGTTTCTAGGCATATAAGATCAATTTCTGTGACGTCTTTTAAACCGTTTTTTTTTTTTGCTTAAAGATACGCCCTATGAAGGTGTACCACGAAGGTGAAATGGTGAGATGGAGATACAATAAGCATCAGCAGGAGCTCTACCATGGACTGAAAGAAGTGGAAATTGATGGATTTTGCGACATTTGTTGCAATGCATTGGAGTTCGCACAATATTTGATTCGCGGCGCAGTTGGACTGGAGCTTATGATCATCAGAATGAATGACTGGTGCGAGGTTATCACAATGAATGATCAATACGAGCTTACTGATGAACTAAAGGAATGGTTCTACGAGGAAAAGGAAAGGGTCGAACGCGCACTCTCTAATGAAAAGATGGAAGCTAATAATACGAATCTTCGACTCATTTGTGAATGTGTCCTAAATTCGTGAATTCTATTCATTCCTATTTACATGGAAATAGCAGAGAATTTAGTTATGTGAATTGTGGTTTGTTTATCTCCTAAAGAAACTCTTGTGGTATGTTTGTCACGACCAAACCAAGTAATACTTATTTAAAAGTGCTATTAAATAAATTAAAAGATGATAATAACTTGATTATCTCTAAAATCAACACCATCACATTTCTATGATATATATATATTTTTGTACAAACTCTTCTTGAAAAGTGAAACTAACAAACATTTACAACTTAGAGACATCATAAGGGTGCTAGTTAAAAATATAAAACAAGACTAGTAAACATTTAGGCTACGTTTGATAGTAACATGGAAAATAAAAATAAAAACAACTAATTTGGGTGAGAAGATGGAAAACAAGTTGAGGCATATGGTGAGATCCTCTCCATCTCACTCATTTTTGTGAGAGTATGTCCTCTATCCTTCTTTAATATTTTGGGGAAAAATTTTCTCCACCATCACCCAAAGAAAATTTTGTCATGGAAAAAAACAAAAAGTAAGAGTTAATCTCACCACATCTCTCAACTTATTTTCCATATTCTCACCTAAATTAGTTATTTTTATTTTTATTTTCCATGTTGCTATTAAACAGAGCCTTACATTTCAAAATGTATCTCATGCTTGTGCTTAACTTATTTACAAAATATACAATACACAAAAACAAATTTTACATCTTTTTCCATGAACCTTCTTACCCATCCTAGACCTGGCAATGTACGTTCCTTCTTGATACTTGAAAAGAGAAACATATATAAAAAAATGAGCTAATGGCTCAGTGAATGCACCACCATCCCCCGTTAACATAATATGTGCAAATATATATAAATGTATACATATTATATAAAAGCATTCGATTCCCATCCTCTAACCCTTTATACGAATTATTAGCTATAAAACATATAAAACTACTCTCTAGCCCCAATCATTGGGCATCAACCATACATATCATATACCCATCATCTAGTCCCATATATATATATATATATATAAGGTATTGGATGTACCATTCCATACTTTTCTCGGACGTAGATAAAAATTTCATCGGCGCAAACACTAATTTTCTTGGAGTAAATATTATTTTTATTAGAAACAATGTGAGAGATACTTCTCTAGGAATGGCATATTTTAATTAATGAAAAATAAAAGAAGTGAAGATCGGATTCTAAAAGTTTTAAACGGAATCCAATTTTTTTTGGGATTTCAAAACCAATCAAAGCCATTTACATCCAACATTCTGAAATTTGCAAAATAAATAAATATTGTATGTATGTATAGTTCATTTTTAACACTGACTCCAAATTTTAAGAGATCTAGTCAATCATGAAAAGAAAAATTATCCATCTAGGAAATTTTTGTATGGTCTAATTTCGAACTTACAAGTTTGGTCTTTCAAAGTGATGGGTTACTAATAGTGTAATAGATAGACCTGGTTTCTTTCCATTACTTTTATCCTTTCAATAATCAATTTCTCTCAACGAGAATTGGTAAAAATAATTGAGTATAAGGTGGAGGTTTGCTTAACAAAACAATTAGTTCAAATATAAATTTATATAAATTCCATTCCTCTGTGGGAAGGTAAAAAATTTGACAAAGCAAGTTTTGACAGCATTTTAGTTTTTATTGAACTAAGGTGGATATGAGCTCTAAATACAAATAAAGATCAGGTTTCATTTTAGGGTGGGTTCATGTAAATTTAACCTGCTTGTTAATTTGTCTAAAATATAATGTATTTTTTTAGGGGTAGGTAGGATCTAATCCGAACTTACAAAACTGACTGATACAATCCAATTCAAAATTATATTTTTTTGGATTTTATTGATCCATCAGATCCACTTTTAAAAAACTCAAAAAAATTAGATGGGTTTTGGTTTTTTAGCTATATAAATCGATTCAATTAGATTTTTTTTTATTTTTTTTAAAGTGTTATATGTCTTTGTGCTATATATTGGTGCATGGTCATAGTAGAAGTAAAAGAATAACTGTCATCTTAGAATATTTCATATCATTTGGAAAATTTAAAAATCTTCCGCTAAGTTTATTATCATATTGGTTCCTTTTTTTTTTTTTTTTATCGAATTGAAGTCGATTTAATCTAATATTTAATTCTATTATATTGATAGGATGTGTTGAATCAAACTAGATACCTAATTTAAAACAAATATCATATCAGATTAAATTCCTACTCAATTTAAGTAGGAATTTATTGATTCTGTGAGCTTATATTTAATTGGTAGATGTAATAAAAATTTCAGCTAGTGCATGTAACAAAACCAGGTCACTTTGGAGTTTGAGTTTACTTATCAAAGTACAAAAAGTCGTATAAGTTAAAGTTATATACGTACTTATTGTCCCAAAAAAAAATACGGCTAAAATATTTTAGGGTTTTGCCAAAATAAAAATGTCTAGGGTTTATAGTATCTTAGGAAAGAAGCTAATTAATTGGAGAATGAGAGGGCTAATTGTTCAGAAAGATGATGATGTCTTTCGCATTATGATAAGCCTCAATCTTATTCCATCTTTGGCAACTACAGACTACTGATTCAAGGTTTTCAAATATATCCCTATGTTGATATATATATATATATAAATGGGCAATGTTCAAGTTACAGCAGTATAACACGTATTTATAATTTTTTCTCAAATTCATAACTCATCAATTCTATAGTTGGATTAGTTATTTTTTGTTGCGCTTAATTATCTTGCACACAAAGTTTCAAATTAATTAGATATTTGTAACATTTTATTGGTATGTTTAGTTTTACTTAAATTTATAAGGTTGATAATTCAATATATAATATGATTATGACAAGAGCTTATATATGCAACTCTGATTAATTTAAATTTTTTTCATTCATCATTCATATATAATAATGATCTGATCTAAGAATAAATTAATGAATTGTGAAATTGAGAAAAAGTTATTGACGGGTGTATAGCTTTTTTATTTTACACCCGATGTAACCTTGAACCTTCCATATATATATATACATATATATACATGTAATAATATGCGAGTTTATGAATTTATGTTAATGACATTGGGCTAATTTAGAATGCTGTTTGTTTGCATTCCAATTACTCATCATATTGTAATTGTCTAAAGGAAGTCCCAATTTTGATTATCTATTGCTATTGCCGGAGCAATGTATCTTTCTTGAAGCATACTGTACAAGCATGTATATGCATACATTGTTCTTACAATAGATATTATACTCTGACAATAACAATTGCTTCTACTTCTTTCCTTAAAAAGAGTGTAATTTGCTGAGTAGAGTGGCTATAGAAATATTTTCGGCTATATATAGTGCTAATTTGTATCAGTTGCCAGACCTTATATATAAAGATTTTGATAGAAATTGTTGCAAAAGCTTATTTGAGATCCCATTCGCCAAAACTCAAAAGTTCTCCCAAAAAATTTAGTTGATTTATCTTACTAATCGAGGAAATTGCTTTCGAACAGTACGTAACAATATAAGTGTAATATTTAACAAATAAACTGTTATTTTTTTCTTTTAAAATTTGAGTAAATTGCACAAATGGCCACTGAACAGCAGCCCGTATTTTGGCTTTGTCCTTAAACAAATAAAAAATGGTGAATTGAGTGCTTTATTAAATATTATTAATGATGCAATATCACCCCTGCATTTGGAAAATATGTTTATGATTCCATTCTTTGTTATAACTAGAAATTCAGGCTCATTTAACATTGTATATATGTTGGTTTCAAAATATGCTACTAATGCTTGTTTTTGCACTTGTTGCTTTGGTTTTGCAGTTTTTGGCATCTATAACTTGCTTCTTACGGAACAATGGAAGTAAGTGATATGACTCTAAATGAAGATTTCAATTTCTCTTTTAACCCTATGTTTGGGAGTTTCAATTTGGAGAGAAAGGGAGAGTAAATGAGAAAAAATTTATCCGTACTCTCGTTTGAGAGTTTTTTATGAAGAGAATACAAGAGAAAGGGAGAGAAAATTTATTAGAGAGAAAATTAATTAAAATTTTCTCTATCGTTCTCTCCAAATCAGAGAGAATTGGAGAGAAAAGAAAGTTTTTTAATGAAAATTTACTGTATTGACAATTTTATCCTTAAAATACATAAAAAATATTTAAAATTAAGATGATATTTTCTCTTATTTTTTTAAACTCACAAACACCAAGGAGAGATTGTACCATTCTCTTCCATCTTAAACTCCCAAACAAAAAAGAGAAAATTATTTTCCTTTCTCTTCCCTCCAGATTAATAATTTCTCTTCCTTTCTTTTCCCACCTAAACTCTCAAACAAAGCGTGAAGGTAGCACGCGCATGCATCTTTAATCAAATAAAGTTTATAAGTTTCATTGCTGCTATTTTGGATATGACTTAAGATATGCTTATGGTACAACCATTATTGACTTGAGTGGTATTTATTAAATGAATGATGCTACTTATACATGTACCACACATAGGATATTAACACCTGACAATTATGGTTTAGAAAAAGGAAAAGAATCCGTAAATTTCAGTATCTTTCTTGACTTGTTTGATTCAATTTCCTTCGATTGTTGATCTTTATTTACCACTTAGGTGCCCATGTATAGATGTTCTAACCTTAGAACGCAAATTGCATATCATGTTCAAGTAAAGAGATTCTAACTAGTAAAGATCTATGCTAATCATAAAACCTTTTACCTAAATCTCGAGAAGCCCTTCATCACTAATTCTCATTTAAATATGGATTTGGTTTGGAGTTTTGAGAGCAAAACTACCCAATTTTTTTTTATCACAAATACTTGACATGCATTGCTATGTAACATACATCAAGTTCGGAATATATAAATTAAGTTCAAAACACGTTATTTTCATTAACACAATACATGTAATATGTATATAATAATTAATCAACAATTCAACATATATACGCCAGGCAACACATATTACAAATATATATATATATATGTATATATCATTGTGCTAAGAATATGGATTATACACAGCGCTATTGAATAATATAAGTTTTAAAACAATCGCAGATCCATATATAAGAAAATTTAGAAAGCCTCTGAGCCATTACTTTTCAACTAATTTTTTCTCCCTCAAAATCAATCTTTTTTCTCTCAAATTATGCAATTTTTGCATTTAAACTTGTGATATTTTTATGCAAACATCTTATCTTTTGTGATGGAGGCTTTCTCTTCTACTGGAGGTAAACTATTTTCATTTGGAGCTCTTGGTTATCTTTCTACTGTGGTAACCCTTTTTCATCACCTCTACATTTTTTTAATACGCTTGCCTTTTTATTTTTTCGCTCAAAACTACATCATCAAAATCTCACTGCATTAATCACAATGGTTTTCTTAAACTCTTTCTGTTGACCTAAAAGGTCTAAATCTAATTTTGATAATGACAAAAGATTAATCATGTGTATTTAACACGTGTCTTAAATATATTTAGCATAAACCTTTTTAACAAGCTCCATTGGATTCCCAAAGCATCTCGAGGACCAAAACCGTATCCAATATCAAGATTCTCACCTCTTCAAGAGATCCTATCAACTCTTACATGAATTCAAGCTCTTATGCATCAAGATGGAAATATATATTGCATTCAAGAAGAAGTTCAAAGAAATTCAAACAAGCTCCTTGAAGGCTAGAATACTTTATTTTGTATGTGAGTGCTTAGCCTTTTGTAAAGATATTATTATTGATCTCATACTAAGCTCAATCATGATTTTGTATCATTAATTGCATTCATCTCTTTCAAAACAAAGTTTGAATTGAACATCATTTACAAAACTATTTCACATAAACCGGTCTTCTTGTAAAAATCATATCTAATTTATCCGATTGTTTTTATGTTCAAAACCAACTCCAACATGCTTAGAATAACCTCTAGAACATCCCCCAAGAGTTTGGTTGATTTGATGTTTGGCTTGTGCAAAAATTCCAGAAGCATGTAGTCGACTACACACTTTATTGTTGAGTCGACTACACCTTGTAGTCGACTCCATGGTCCCTAGGAGAGTCGACTACCAAGCCAAAAACTAGCCGTTAGAAAGTTGGTAAATGTCTAGTTTTGACCCATAACTTCTTGTAACCACTTCAAACGGCCATAATCTTTTGTGAGCTATTTATATGATGTCTTAGACATATTTTTTCACACTTGAATGATCATAAAAACTCATTTTTCATATATCCTCATTATTCAAGTATACAAGCTATTGCATTGATCATACTCTTCATCTTTGAGCTTATTTATTGATCAATCTTGATATCTCTTAGTGTGAGCTTCATTTGTAATTTCTCAAATACTTAAGAGCTATTGTACATTGGTGTTAGCCACCTAAACTTATTCAAATCATATTTGTGAGAGGTGTTTCTCATAGTTTAGCAAGAGTGCATTATTGTGTGAGTATTGAGAGTAATTCAATACTTGTAAGAGTGTGTGAGAAGAATACACTTGTAGAGGTTTGATCTTCACCCAGAAGAAGATTGATATTAGTGGATATTCTCGGGGAACTAACCGAGCGCGGAAGTAGGGGCTAACAAGCCGAACCGTGTAGACAAAAAGTCTTCGACTTCTATCGGTTCAATTTTTCTATCTCTTGCTTTATTATATATTGCTATATCTTTAGTGTGTTTGGAATTACCTTTGTATCTTGATTGCTTGATTGATATTGACATTAAATATTTTTAAAACGATTTTAAAAATTCGATTAAGTTTTAAAAACCCTATTCACCCCCCTCTAAGGTATTTTTTGACCTATAATTGGTATCAGATGTTGTACTTTTGTTTTGATCTTACAATTTTAGAGTTTACGATCATGTCTATCTATCAAGGAACCGGACTTAACGAAGGTTCTTCCACCACTAGGCCACCTCTATTTGTTGGCAAAAATTATAGTTATTGAAAAAATTGTATGTGTACTTTTCTTCAAGCTAGTGATTTTGAACAATGGAGAGTTACACTCATTGGACCCTATGAGATTACCAAAACCGATGAAAGGGGTAATGTTACTCTTAAATTCATTTTCGAATATGATGAGCATGACATTAAGAAAATCTAATTTAATGCTAAAGCCTTGAATTCTTTACATTATGCATTAACTATGGACGAATACAACAAAATTTTTAATTGTAAAACCGCCAAAGAAATTTGGGACAAACTAGAGGTTGCTCATGAGGGAGCCTCACAAGTTAAGGATGACAATATTAACATGCTTGTTCATGATTATGAACTTTTCAAAATGGAGCCTAATGAATCACTTGCTTTTATGTATAGTTGGTTCTCTATTATCACTAATGCTCTAGATCTTTTTGGAAAGGTCTACTCTTATGAAGACAAGATTCGAAAGATTCTTAGAACTCTTCCAAAGAAATGGAGACCTAAGGTGACGGCTATTCAAGAAGCCAAGAATCTCAAGACGCTAAGCATGGATTAACTCTTGGGTTCTCTCAAAACCCATGAGAAAGAATTGGAAAGAGGACGAGGTTGATTCAAAAGCCAAGAAGACTCTTGCTCTCAAAGTAAGTCAACGAAAGGATGATGAATAGTCAATGGGTGGTGATGAAGACATGGATCTTCTTTCTAGAAACTTCATGAAATTTCTAGCTAAGAAGAAAAACTTTCAAGGAAAAGGAAACAACCATGGTTCTTCATCAAGGAGGAACAATGATCGATCAATTCAACCTAGAGTTGAAAACGAAGAAGTGAATAAATATTTCTATTGCCATGAACCGGGACATTTCAAAACCAATTGCCCAGTTAGAAGAAAGGAGAGAAGAGATAAAAAAGACAAAGCCTTCAAACAAGTAAGACACGCCCTCAAAGGCACTTGGAGTGATTCCAAAGGAAGCGAGTCCGATGCCGACTCTAGCGACGAGGAGACGGCAAACCTTTGCCTTATGGCAAGAGACGATGAGGTAGACTCCATTTATGATTCATTTAGTAATGATAATGTCTCTGTTAATGATGATGCACATAATGAGAATGACTATGATGATTTGTATGAAATGTTTGAGGAATTACATAGTAAGTTTGAAAATTTATCTAAAAAGTATGCAAGCCTCAAAAAGGACAATTTGATGGTTTCTAGCAAGTGTGAAACTTTTGAGAAAGAAAATGTGGTTTTGAAAAATAAAATCAAAACTTCGAAGAAAGGAAATGAGAAAGAAACTCCAAACACACTTGTAATGAAAAATGCCAAATTGAAAGACCAAGTGGATGATCTAACTAATAGTTTAGCCAAGTTCACCAATGGAAGGGATAACTTGGATAAACTATTAGGAATGCAAAGGTGTGTATTCGACAAAGCCGGTTTGGGTTATAACCAAATTGACAACCAAAAGGATTACAAAAACTTTTTTAAAACATACACACCTCATGATCCCACTCATCTTTGCTTATATTGTGGTAGAAATACTCATTATGTGGATCATTGTTACTATATGAATGAAAGTTTTCTTAAGAGGAAGCTTGCTTGGGTTCCAAAAGGAACCATTATGTTTGCTAACCCAAAGTGTAATACCCCGTAATTTAATTAGCGTAAATTAGACCCGAATTAACCTCCATTAAGTGAAATTTTTGAAGTGTTTAAAAATCTTGATTAATTATGGACTAAGTTGTAAAATTTCATATGGACTAAAATATAAAGTTGTAAAGGTTCATAGTTAAAATAATAAAGTTATGAAACCTCAGGGTAAGATGTTGTAATTAAACAAAAGTTGGATTTTTTAAAAAAGTGACAGACTTTGTCACCTTTCCTTTTGTCTTCAGACTTCATCTTCTTCCATTATTGCAGAGAGAAAAGAGAGAGAAAATAAATATAGGTGTTAAGGTTATTCCTTATAAATTGGTCGTCAAAACTCCGCCGAATCGCGATGGTCCTTCAGAGAAAATTGTTTTACACTTTGAGAGCTACGCAGAAGTACAAGAATTTTAGAGTTCCGTCACCGAGTCTCGATTCATCATCACATTTTGTTAATATTTTGATGCCTTGAGGTAAGCCTTTAAATTATCTTTGATTTTGGATAAATTTTGGTGAATTTAGAATTTTCTTAGTATGATTTGGGTTTGATAATTATTGGTATTTGGGTTTAAGTTAATACTCGGAGAAGTATGTGTGTTTTACATGAATTATGGAAGTTATGGATTTAAAATATGGAATTATACACACCATGGGTTTACTAGAATGTTTAAGTAAGCAAAAATGGATTTTGCTACTGTTTTGGTGTATTTCGAGCTGGCTATTGATGAGTGATGTTAGATATCAAGTATGTATTTCAAAATATGGTTCAATATCTAGCATATGGCTTTGGAATTACTCAAAAAGGATGAAAAATGAATTTTTGGTGAATTTCGCAAGTTTGGTGGACGATAACGATTTCTACGCGGGAATATTAAAATTTTTGTATTATGTCTCATATTATTCTCCAACGTTTGGATTAATTATTTTGACTAGTGAACTAGATAACTTTTATGATGGGATTTGAGAAATTAAGATGTTCATTAAGTTATAATTCTTGGAGGAATATATATTGTAGTTGTTTTATTTGTAAAAATAAGTAATAATTGAATTGTTATTGTGGATTTCTCAAGTTTTTGGCGTGGGGAGTCCATTTCCTAGCTCGGTTTTCTCGATCGGTGGCTATAGGTGGTCGCTTTGAGACTCCCCATTTCTGTCTAGAAGTGATTAGGGTGGGAACTTCCCCTCTTTTCTTCAATTCCTGATTTAAATGGTTGATTGAGTAGTAATACTAGACTTTCGGTACCAAAATCGTATTTTCCCTTGCAAGTTTGTGGCTTAAACCTGTTAAATAAGATCCGAGCCTATAGATGAGTATTATATGTGCTGTAGTTGATGAATAAAAAGGTTGATCATAATACATGTTGCTATACAAGTGTTACTTTGGGATTTTGGTACCGAAATGGCTTGATACACCACATGTATGTCTAATAATTGGGATTTTTGCACAAATTACCTTATTCCATGAGTATACATAACTTTAAAATCATATTTAAACTATTGATTAAACATGCATGAGGTGTTTTATGGTATTACTAGCTAGTCTAGTATTACTCCTCTTACTAGTCTTCACTAAATGTTTGGAATTAAGAAATTTGGTTAGTACAAGTGTGATTCATGGAGAAATATGAGATTTTGGATTATGTTTATTATTATTGATGGTTCTATTGTTGTCCATTTTCGATATAATAATGGGTTATATAAAAAAAAGTGACATTCTACAAAATTATTTAGTGTTAAAGCAACAAAGGCTATTCTTATTGTTCTTGAAATTTTATAACACATGGATTGAAATGTTGATATTATAAATACTGCCCTGAGAACAACTACTGCCTAGTTGTTTGTTGATGATATTGAGATTGTTGGAACCGGATAAACACCGGTATAAAAATGCTTGAGTTATGTTATTGCACAGACCCATGGTAAAGATGGGATGCCGAAAATCTGGTTACCAGTGCACAGACCCACGGAAAAGGTGGGGTGCGTTTGTGAGTATCTTATTCCGTCTAGTACCGGTATTAGGTCGAGGAGGAGGAGGAGGTGGATGGATGTTTATACAGCTATCGTGTGAGATACGTATTGATAATTAATAAAATTATATTGATGCTTTATGTATGGTTTTCTTATAAATTTGTATAAATTGGGAATTCTGTCAATAATTAAAATTGTGAACTCTCTTATATTGTGGTATGATCATGCATTGCATTTTCCCTTTCCCTATAGTTCCCACTGGGCCATTTGTGGCTCATTCCCTCATTTTCCTTTAAGGTACACATCGTGTCTCGGGTAGAGATCGTCGAGCAGGTCCGAGTTTATCTTAGAGTCTTCTATGATGTCCTATAGAATTAGTTGTTGTATTATCCTAATTTGTAGTAGTTGTAACTTCTAACTAAGTTTGACTACTTGCACTATCTATGGATATACTAGTTGTATTTATCGAATTTGGATTGTAACGGATTTGAGAAGTATTCTATATTTCCACGTTGTTTATTAAACATGATGGATTTCTTAGTATTTACGAATACTTCATGCCGAATTTTTATTAGATTTCTCTACTTTGTTTAATTTATTAGTTATGTCTTTTTGTCTATCTGCTGTTAATTAAACACAACATCTGTTAACACCTGCTTAATTAGGCGGGTTGTTACACAAAGGGACCCAACACATTTTAGGTACCAAAGGAGAAGTTACTTAAGGTTATGGTGTAGGTGTGCTTGAAAGCCAAAGGTAGCAAAACTAAGTGGTTCTTGGATAGTTGATGCTCAAAGCACATGACCGGAGACAAAAATAACTTCTTAAGTCTTATTCCCAAACAATGAGGAAATGTGACTTTCGGGGACAACGCTAAGGGCAAAATCATCGGTATAGGTAAGGTTGGTAAGCATTCTACTTGTATTGATAATGTTCTATTAGTTGATGGTTTAAAGCATAGTTTACTTAGCATTAGTCAATTATGTGACAAGGGTTATAAAGTTATCTTTAAATCCGATCGTTGCATTGTTAAGAATGTTAGTGATGATTCCATTTTACTTATTGCATATAGAACTAACAATGTGTATACTCTTGAACTTGATAATTTATCACAACAAGATGTTAAATGTTTATCCGCTATTAACGATGTATCTTGGTTATGACATAGAAGACTAGGACATGCTAATATGGACTTAATACATGTTTTGTCTAAGAAAGAATTAGTTAAAGGATTGCCTAAAACCAAATTTGTTAAAGATAAAATTTGTGATGCATGTCAACTTGGTAAACAACACAAATCTTCTTTCAAGTCTAAAAAGGATATTACTACAACTAGACCGCTTGATATGTTGCATCTTGATTTGTTTGGTCCTATTTCAGTTTCTAGTTTAGGTGGCAAATTATATACTCTTGTTGTTGTTGTTGATTACACTAGATTTTCTTGGGTGTTCTTTCTTTCCCACAAAAGTGAAACTCCACATGTTTTTGCTAAATTTTGTAGAAAAGTTCAAAATGAAAAAGGTGTTTCTATTGTGCATGTTAGGAGTGATAGAGGTAGAGAATTCGATAATGTTGATATTGAGAACTTTTGTGATGAGCATGGTATTGATCATAACTTTTCGGCACCTAGAACTCCTCAACAAAATGGTGTTGTTGAAAGGAAAAATAGATTTCTTCAAGAGATGTCTAGGACTATGCTAAATGAACATTCTTTGCCGGAGTATTTGTGGGCGGAAGCCGTTAACACCGCATGTTATGTGATTAATTGTACTATCATTCGTAAAAAGTTAGGTAAGACACCCTATGAATTATGGAATGACAATAAACCAAATATTGCATATTTTAAGGTTTTTGGTTGCAAATGTTTTATTTTGAATGATCGTGATCACTTGGGCAAATTTGATGCTAAATCCGATGAAAGAATTTTTTTTGGGTATGCCACTAATAGTAAAGCATATAGAGTTTATAACAAGAAAAGTTTAGTGGTCTAAGAGTCTATGCATGTTGTGTTTGATGAGACAAATCCTTTCTCACCCACAGTACGTTCCGATGACGATGTTGAAATTATCCAAAAAGTTTCAGATATTCAAATTAATGATACATCTAAGGAAGAAACTTCGAGTGCTTAAGCTCCTCCTAAGGAGTTAGAAAATACAACCGAGCAAAACTCGAATGATTTGCCTAGGAGTTGGAAATTTGTGTCCAACCACCCTATTGATCAAATTCTTGGAGAGCCATCTAGTAGGGTTATGACTAGATCATCCTTAAGAAATGTGCGCAATAATGTGGCATTTGTTTCTCAATATGAGCCCAAAAACATAAATGAATTTGAACAAGATGAATCTTGGATGATGGCTATGCAAGAAGAGCTCAATCAATTTGAGAGAAACAAAGTGTGGACACTTGTTCCTAAACCCAGTGATCGCACTATTATAGGTACTAAATGGGTATTTCGTAACAAAAAGGATGAAAGTGATGTAATTGTTAGAAATAAAGCTAAACTTGTTGCCCAAGGATACAATCAAGAGGAGGGCATTGATTATGAAGAAACATATGCACCCATAGCTTGTTTAGAATCATTCACATGCTACTTGCTTATTCATGTTTTAAGAATTTTAAGTTGTATCAAATGGATGTGAAAAGTGCTTTCTTGAATGGTTTTATTGAAGAAGAAGTATATGTGAAACAACCTCCCGGTTTTGAAAACCATATTTATCCCGATTATGTGTTTAAATTGTCTAAAGCTTTATATGGTTTGAAACAAGCACCTAGAGCATGGTATGATAGATTAAGTTCGTTTTTGATTAACAATGGTTTTGTTAGAGGTAAAATTGACACTACCTTATTTTTCAAATATCATGACAATGACATGTTACTTGTACAAATCTATGTTGATGATATTCTATTTGGTTCTACTAACGAGAATCTTTGTAAGGACTTTTCCACATGTATGCAAAAGGAATTCGAAATGAGTATGATGGGAGAAATGAACTACTTCCTTGGATTACAAGTGAAGCAATGCAAAGAAGGCATTTTCATCAATCAAGAGAAGTACGTGAGGGAACTCTTGAAGAAGTTCGACATGGAAGGAGCAAAATCCATGAGCACTCCTATGAGTTCAACATTGAAGCTCGAGAAAGACGAAATAGGTAAAAGTGTAGACATTAAGAAATATCGAGGTATGATCGGTAGTTTATTATATTTGACGGCCTTTAGGCCGGATATTATGTTTAGTGTATGTCTTTGTGCACGATTCCAAGCGAATCTTAAAGAGTCATATTTACTTGCCGTAAAATGGATTTTTCGTTATCTTTCCGGTACTAGGTCATCGGGTTTGTGGTATTCAAGAGAGAACTCATTTGACTTAATTAGTTATTTCGATGCAGATTTTGCCGGTTGCAAAATCGATAGGAAAAGCACTAGTGGTACTTGTCACTTTCTAGGACACGTACTAGTATCTTGGTCAAGCAAGAAACAAAACTCGGTGGCCCTTTCAACGGCCAAAGCCGAATATCTGGCGGCCGGAAGTTGTTGTGCACAAACCTTGTACATTAAACAACAATTTTTCTTTTTTTAACCAATTTTCTCTCATTTCCTTCATCTTCTCCACACCTTAACCCACGAAATTCCTCTCCTCTACACTTCCATATCTTTCATAAACACAAATTTACCTTAAAATCTTGCTTCACAAGGATTATACAACACCTATTACTTACAAAAACACATTAAACCTTTTCAAATCTACCCAAAATTAACCAATTTCAACACTTTCTCTTTCTTCTCAAACCCTAACCCCAATTTCGAAATTGCCTTTCTTCAACCCAAAATCTCTCTATTTTCTCTTAAAATCACTCTTCTACAACATCCTATCACAATTTACACTACTTATTTTCTTCACAAAATTACAAATTTTAAGTTTTCTACCCAAAAATCCATAAACCCACCAAAACCTAAGCTCACTCTTTCATCACATTCATGGCTTCAAGCTCTAGACGATCAACAAGACGACGCGTACGAGAATGAAACTTTCCTCAATAACAAGGACCACCCCTCTTTATCAATGCCTTGCTAGAAGCTCGTTTCAATTCGGATTTCATCAAACGAGATATCGTAGAAGGTAAATAATTCAATCGCACTCTATTTTCGGAGAACGGGTTGCGTATCTTAAATGTTTTTCATCAACAAAGAATTGTGGATATCTTGGATATAAAAAAAACATTTATCCACGTTTGGTATGTCTCTTTTTTGCTAACTTGCATCACCCGCTAGATGACGATGGGGTAGCTGATACCTCTCTTTTGAGAACATATCTAAAAGGTAGATTCATCACATTTTCCAAGGACATTCTTGCACAAATTTTTGGGATCAATCGTCATGACATAACTATTGTCTCTAGCAATTATGACACTTTGTTTGGTTACACCCGTTATGATGCACTTAAACCACTTTTGAAGGGGCGCCATCAAAATAGGAGAAATAATTTTTATGATAGAATTTCTTGCTCTATGCTTACTTTACATGCTAGACTAATCCATCATATCATCACTCATTGCATTACCCTTCGTAGTGGTAGCTATTCAAATGTCACAAACTATGACATTTTCCTCACTTGGGCTATTGCTAGCAACTACAAGCTTGATTATGCTAGTTTAATCTTTGACAAGTTCATAGATATAATGTCTCATTCGGCTCGAGGCCTCGGTTATGGTATGGCTCTTACGCGCCTATTTAAATTTTATGATATTCCACTTGATGACGAGACCGATTCAAGGGAACTGACCGAACATGAGCTATACACCGAGAGGACGCTTCATCAAATGCACTACCATTTAAACAATGGACGATGGATTTCCAATGATCCAAATGACGTAGAGGCTAGGGATGAAGAAGAAGGGGATGAACAAGAACAAGCATATGAAAAAGCCCCTCCTTCTCCACGACATCAAAGGGGTCATCCTCGCCAAGATCAACTTATAGAGGCCATTAACAATTTATCCATTCAAATGGCCAACACACGTCAAGAAATGCATCAACGGTTCAATCGAATCGAGACGGCCTTTCAACATTATCATCCGGACTATATCTTTTCGGGTTGGCAACCATGGGATCCGCCTCCACCACCACCTCAAGAGTGATTACTTCTTTTTAATGATTTCAAAGGGGGAGAAGTAATGTGCGTGTGAGTTTTAGGCCAAGTTTAAGAGTGATAATGGTACACACTCTTAGGACTTTGACTACTTATCTATGCTAGTATTTCCATTTCAAGTTTAAACTATCTTATCTCGTTGTAGTATTTTGTTTGACTTGATGCTTTAATTTAGTTTTAACGCTAATGTTTTGATAATATATTAAGCTTTTATTATTGTTGGCGCTTGATTGTGCTTATAATTCCAATTATTCTCAATTTTTACGTATATGCATATATTAAGGGGGAGCATATTTATTGTTTAAAATTTGCCTTTTCAAATCATTATCCTTTATTGATAACACACATTAATTTATTGTCATCATCAAAAAGGGGAAGATTGTTGACCTAAAAGGTCTAAATCTAATTTTGATAATGACAAAAGATTAATCATGTGTATTTAACACGTGTCTTAAATATATTTAGCATAAACCTTTTTAACAAGCTCCATTGGATTCCCAAAGCATCTCGAGGACCAAAACCGTATCCAATATCAAGATTCTCACCTCTTCAAGAGATCCTATCAACTCTCACATGAATTCAAGCTCTTATGCATCAAGATGGAAATATATATTGCATTCAAGAAGAAGTTCAAAGAAATTCAAACAAGCTCCTTGAAGGCTAGAATACTTTATTTTGTATGTGAGTGCTTAGCCTTTTGTAAAGATATTATTATTGATCTCATACTAAGCTCAATCATGATTTTGTATCATTCATTGCATTCATCTCTTTCAAAAACAAAGTTTGAATTGAACATAATTTACAAAACTATTTCACATAAACCGGTCTTCTTGTAAAAATCATATCTAATTTATCCGATTGTTTTTATGTTCAAAACCAACTCCAACATGCTTAGAATAACCTCTAGAACATCCCCCAAGAGTTTGGTTGATTTGATGTTTGGCTTGTGCAAAAATTCCAGAAGCATGTAGTCGACTACACACTTTATTGTTGAGTCGACTACACCTTGTAGTCGACTCCATGGTCCCTAGGAGAGTCGACTACCAAGCCAAAAACTAGCCGTTAGAAAGTTGGTAAATGTCTAGTTTTGACCCATAACTTCTTGTAACCACTTCAAACGGCCATAATCTTTTGTGAGCTATTTATATGAGGTCTTAGACACATTTTTTCAGACTTGAATGATCATAAAAACTCATTTTTCATATATCCTCATTATTCAAGTATACAAGCTATTGCATTGATCATACTCTTCATCTTTGAGCTTATTTATTGATCAATCTTGATATCTCTTAGTGTGAGCTTCATTTGTAATTTCTCAAACACTTAAGAGCTATTGTACATTGGTGTTAGCCACCTAAACTTATTCAAATCATATTTGTGAGAGGTGTTTCTCATAGTTTAGCAAGAGTGAATTCTTGTGTGAATATTGAGAGTAATTCAATGCTTGTAAGAGTGTGTGAGAAGAATACACTTGTAGAGGTTTGATCTTCACCCGGAAGAAGATTGATATTAGTGGATATTCTCGGGGAACTAACCGAGCGCGGAAGTAGGGGCTAACAAGCTGAATCGTGTGGACAAAAAGTCTTCGACTTCTATCAGTTCAATCTTTTTATCTCTTGCTTTATTATATATTGCTATATCTTCATTGTGTTTGGAATTACCTTTGTATCTTGATTGCTTGATTGATATTGACATTAAATATTTTTAAAACGATTTTAAAAATCCGATTAAGTTTTAAAACCCTATTCACCCCCCTCTAGGGTATTTTTCGACCTACAATTTCTCCCCAAATTAACAATTTATCAGAGCTTTCGGAGTTTCAAATTTTAAACAAGAACCTAGCCCATTTAATTCAATATGCATCAATGTAGATCATGCAGTGTAGTGTGTAGGATATACATAAAAACTTTTATGTGATTGAAATATCATACTATCGGTTATCGAATTTTAAGAATTAAGCATACATTTCTCCAAATTAGCAATTAAACATGAAAATCTTGAAATATTTAGAATTGAAAGCAATTACAATCACATTACATGCAAATAATGAAATTTCAAAATAAATAGGCAATATTGTAATTGAAAATTCAAAACCCAAAATCCACTTTGCTTTGATACTTACGTAAGGAGCTAAAATCGACTAAAGCAACAAATTCACATAACATAGCCATCCATCTAACCAATCCTATGCTAGGCAAACTCCCTATCACCTAAGTAAGTGCAATGATCCTTTTCGGGACCTAAATCCTTAGAACCCATGGAGTCATATCCTTCTTGTGTTCCTCTCTACTCAAAACCTAACCTTTTTGTTGTTCTTCTTTTTCCCTCTCAGTTTAGGATTAAGAATTGGAGCACTCTTTGGCATCCGTTTCAAACCTTGCTGACAAAACTCTCTCAATTGACCTATATTCTCACATTCGCATAAAAAAGGTTGTGAGATTGTGTGCTTGTACACATCAAAAGGCATCACTTGATCTTCAAGAACTATTGAATGGAATTTTTTTTGATAAATCGAAAAACTTGTTTTTTCGTTAAATATTCTTAGCTTTTTTTGGAGCTTAATAAATTCTATCAAAGAAAGTTTTAAACTTAGAAGAACTAGTAAGAAACTTGAATTTTGAGGAGCTATCTTAACAAAGACAATTTTGGTTTACTTTTGAGCATCAAAATTTGAGAATTTAAGTACTTCTTAGTTTTTGACACTCTTTTGAATTGAAAACATGCTTTCTAGTTTCTTGAAACTAGTCTATAATACAACTTTAACCGTTAAAGTGTTTTCAAGTTGATGAGTTAGATCGGAAACCCCTTTTTCTAGATTCTTAACTCTTTTGTCATTCTCCAAATTTTCCCTTTTTAAAGAACCACTTAGACCAATTCAATTTTCTTTTTCGCTTTCAAGTTGTCTAATTCTTGAAAAATTCGGTCTTATTAACCTTTGAATTTTCATAACTTTCTTTGTCCTTTTTTCATATCATTAAGCACTTTTAAAAAAAATGTGTTTTGGACACAAGTTTTGAATTTTCATCGAAAAGTTATTGACATTATATTAAAAGAGTGTCATATGCCAATTGAAGATTTGGAAGTCTTCCTCGACATCAAGAGGTGAATTATTAAAAATCTCTCAATTCACCTCTTATAAGGAAACTTTTGTTGCAAAAGTTAAATATTTACAAGATTCTTTTTTAGTGTCCTAATTTTCCTCACATCACTAAGAGTGGCATGTAAACCCTTTTTACCAAGCTCTTTCTTTAGTCTTTTTATTCTAGTAAGGCATTCAAATTTTTTATGACTTCTACATTGACACTCAAAGTAATTCTCACTTGATTAGGGTTTATCATCAAAATTTCCTTTTCCAAAATTCCTAAAATTTTGACCGCCATTTCCTGATCTCTAATTTAGCTTCAAGTTGAAATTATGCCCAAAATTAGCTAGTTCTTATAAATCAAACATAGAGCATTCGTTAGATTCAAATATGTTTTCATCTTTAGCTCTAAATGCAATAGTTTAATCTGCCTTTTCGTTATGAGACTTGTATTTTGAAAGTTGATTAGACTTAAAAGTTTGAAGAAAGCCAATCAATTTGTTTTCCATTAAAGAATCCAAATCCTTACTTTTTTCAATGGCAATAATTTTTGGAAAGAACCGATTAGGCAAAGACCGTAGGATTTTCTTTACAATGCGAGATTCTGAAATTATTTCTCCAAAGTTGTAGAGAGAATTCACTATGTCTTTTTAAGATTATTATGAAAAGTATCAAATAACTTATCTTCTTTCATAGTTATAGTTCCAAAACCAGTCATGAGCCTTTAAATTTAAAAAAATTTCAAAGTTATGGTTTCTTCAAAATTACAGTCAAGATATCGAAGGCCTGTTTGAAAGTAGTATAGTTTGAAATCTTTTTTAACTCTACCTCATAAAAATGACCCATAATTTCATTTAGACATTGAGAATTAAATTTAGTTGCTTCTAATGCCTTAGCAATCCACAAGGCTACTAGTTTAGGTCAATTGTTCCTTTCAATAGTCCAGTGGGTCTAGTGTAATCATTTAAAAGAGTTTGCCAAATTCGCTTGTTTAAAGATTGCAAATAAATAGTCATGTGATTTTTTTAATAGTTATAATTAGACTCGTTAGCGTAGAAATCTTGGATTTAAACAATCAATATTGGTAGCCATGGAAAATAAATCAAAGCAAGAAAAGTAAAGCAAACAAATTAAGCAACAAATGGATACACATCAACCTAGATGCAAAACCCTAGAAAATTAAGGAAAACTCATATGATACCAATTGAAAATTTTAGGATTGTACGTATTGCCTAGATTGATTTTAGGGTTTTATCAAAAATAATTTGAAATTTGATAAATGAGATTAAAACCTTGGGTTTAATCAATTTTAGTATGTACTATCGAAATCCTGTGTTGTGTTTTTAGCAATTAAATCAATCAAGCGATCAAAAAAAACAATCGCACAACACCAGGAAGTGACGAGGCATCCCTACTTGCAGAGGACTGATCCTCAAGGTTAACTAATAGTGTTTCACTATGATCAAAATGGAATTACAAACTCAATGACTTCCACAATTGATTCCCCAACATTTATGCAACAATTCCATTAATCTCTTGAATATATAATCCAACAGCAGTTGGCTTGGCGTAGCGCTTTCACTTTTCGGCTTACCCATCCCCTCCTTCCACCTTTTACCACCATTTGCGATCACCCTTATCGCATTAACCGCTTTTGCTCAACCTAACTTCAACCGCAACCAAAGTTTTTCCTACAGGACCTATTCGAATGCTTGATTCTCCATAATTTATACAAAATTAGTTCATACCGGTCCGCAATGTCACCGCCACAAGTATTCTAAAACCTTAATTCTTGTATGTCTCTCATTTGTTCCTGAGTGTATAAATATAGAGTGAATGCTTAGAATTAGGTGGTGATTTTTATCAAGTGTGAGAGCATATTTGAAAATCAAAAGAGCGTAAACACTTGAGAGATTGAAAACTCCACCACTTAGGGTTTTAATATAATGCCACAAATCAGGATCGTTCGTCACCCGAACATCCAAAAGAAATCCCGATCTGCCCTTCTTCAAGCATTGTAGAAGAAGAGAGCATGGCTATCAAGTGAAAAGGTTAGGTATACTAGTTAGTGTAAAACTTATTAGAACTAGATATCAGCAATATTGCTTAAGCTAGTATATATGAGACGTTTAGAGTCCAAATAGTAACACATATAAATAAAACCTGTAATCGAAAATTGGTTTTTTGATGATGATCTATTTTTGAATTTGAAATTCAAATTGTATGCTTATTTAGATAAATCGAATCAAACAAAAATAAGGCAGTTATATGACAGTTCCTTGATGGAAGGAATTGCCTTATTTGCCTTGTCTATATAAGGAGATTGAATAGCCTACATTAATCCTTGCAAGAACACTACACATACTCAGATAATTGTCCCATCTAACAATTGAGATAAATAGTGGATCTTAGAGAAGCATCAATGGACAATGGCACACCATCATGTTAGTATCACATGTTCTTATAAATCTTGTTTTAAATTACACTTATTATATTGTAGATTATTTTTATTATTTATGATTCTTGTTGCTATTTAATAACAATCTTGTATTTGACGTAGTCGACATCTTATACATGGGATTATTATGTTATAGGATTGAAACGATCTACGCATCTCACCTTAGGATCAGAGTACTATGTCAATCTTATATTTGTTATAGTTAATCTTTTGTTTATGTAAATTTACAGATATTAGGTTGTGATTCCTGTATAAATCATAGTACATGTGTTTTCATATGCTTGTTCTAAGATATTTCATAGCATTCATATTGTGTAATTACTTACAATTGGTATCAAAGCGAGGTTATGCTCAAATAAAGATTGTTTAAAGCATTTGTTTTAGTCTAATTCTCATGACCATCTTTACATATAATTAATGCACAACAGTTTATAGAACTAGAATCTTTGCTACAACTGAAATTTGTTTAACTTATGCACAACTGGTTTTCTTGGTTATTCAAGTTATGGTTTTCAAATTACACTGCAAAATTAATAAAATCATCATGCTTTATGATACATGCTTTATCTTATCTGCAAGACAATACATAACAATGATCTTAAAGAGCAATACGCTGCCAAAGTAGCCATGTATTCAAGATTATATGCAAACTGAAGCGTTTTCTAAATCATTTTATTCATATAAATCTTACCATCAAAGTGGTCGTTGTATAAATGAATAAATTGACTCATTTATTTAAAATATAGACTCATTTATACTTAAAATTAATTTGATACTAGTTTTCAAAGAAATTTCGTTTTCAAACATTTGGTTATTTGAGTTTACATATGTACTTCAATAACATTCATGTGACATAAGAGATCAGTGTATCACAAATGATACCAATTCTTGAAAATGTTATAGCTTATTGATTAGTATGTATGTTTTGCGTCAAGATGCTATTTGGCTTAACATCTGGGACCTATATTTCTGGTGTATTAATTTTGCACTAGAACAATATGACTGATTTAAATTCATTATATCACAGCCATGCATTTTCCCATGAGTATCAATCAAATTGAACTCCTCAATGGCTTAAACTTTAAGAAGTGGAACAGTGACATTGAACTGAACCTAGGAATCTTGGATTTTGATCATGTTATGAGGGAGGAACCACCTGCAGACTTACCTATGAATGCAAACAAAGAAATAAGGGACAAGTTCCAACAATGGCACATGCACAACAAGATGGCCATGATTTGTATGAAGAAAAGCATGACAAATGCTGTGAAAGGGGGAATACCAGATTCAGAATATGCAAAAGTATACTTCAAACCAATTGCAGAGAAATACAAAGTAGTAGACAAGGCTGAAATTGGGAATCTGATGAACAAGCTGACTAGAATAAAATTTAATGGTCAAGGAAGCATAAGAGAGTATATAATGCAGGGCATTGACATTGCCGAAAAACGTAAGGATTTGAATATGACCATTGAAGACTCTTTTCTGGTGCACTTACTGTTGAACTCACTATCAGAATAATACAGCCACCTCAAAAGCCTCTACAACGCACAGAAGGAAAAATGGAATTTAAACGAACTTATCTCTATTTGTGTGCATGAAGAGGATGAAGTGAATAAGAGAGGCAAATTAGTGAGTATCAATTTCATGTCCAAGCCAAAGCTTAAGAAAAGCTTTAGAAATAAAAGGTTTAAGGGAAGCACTTCTAAAGACCTTATGAAAACTGATATGAATAAGGGTAAGTCTCTCAAGCTCTCAGGTTCTAAGAAATGTTTCTTTTGTAAGAAATTAGGCCATTTCAAAAAGGATTGTGAGGGATTCAACAATTGGTTGAACAAGAAAGGTAAATTTATGTCAAAAACTATTTTTCTTATTGAGTCTAAAATTTTTAATTTTTACAACTCATGGTGGTTTGATACTAGCTCACCCATACATATTGTCAATTCATTACAGGGATTATCAAGGATAACAATCCCAAGAAAGAATGAGACAAGAGTTTGCGCAGCAAATGGCCAAAGGGTGTCAATTCAAGCAATAGGAGTTGTTGAATTATATTTTAGGAATAAGTTTGTATTACTACTAAATAATGTTTACTATATTCCAGCAATAAATATAAACCCGATCTCAGGTTCTCAATTTGTATTAAGTGGTGACTATGGATTTTGTAGTAATAATATAAATATGTATTTCTATTTTAAAAATGTTTATTGTGGTGATGCTAAGTTGATAGATGGTCATTGGTTAATCGATTATGTTAATAATGCAGTATCCAAACCTCTAAATGTTCTGTCAATAAGCAATTCACCAAGATCCAAAAGGAAGAGCAATCCTAGTTCTTTATCTTTTCTATGGCATAAGAGGTTAGGACACCTCTCTAAGTCTAGGTTGCAAGAACTTGTTAAGCAAAATATTTTACCTAAATTAGATTTTGGTGATTTTGAAACCTATGTGACCTGTTTGAAAGGCAAGATGACTAATGCTATAAATTTTGGTTCTAAAATAGATGAAAACTTGCTTGAACTTATTCATACAGATGTTTGTGGTCCTTTTCTAGTTCAAACAATTTGTGGAAATTCTTATTTTGTCACATTCATAGATGACTTTTCTTGGTATTGTTTTGTTTATTTAATTTTTGAAAAATCTCAAGTCTTAGATTTTTTTAAGTGTTTAAAACTAAAGTTGAGAGACAAAATGAAAAATTTGTCAAAATGGTAAGATCAGATAGAGGTGGTGAATACTATGGAAAGTATATTGAGAAAGGACAACACAAAGGTCCTTTTGCCATGTATTTGGAAGAATGTGGCATTAAAGCTCAATATACAACACCATACACACCTCAACAGAATGGTGTTTCAGAAAGGAAAAACGAAACCTTAATGGATATGGTAAGGAGCATGTTTGCAAGATCAAGGCTTCCAAAGTATTTATGGGGGGAAGCCTTAAAGACGGCCAACTACATATGCAATAGAACTCCAAGTAAAGCTGTTAAAGGAACCCCTTTTGAACTTTGGTGTGGATACAAACCTAGCTTGAATCATATGCATGTGTGGGGCTATAAAGCAGAAGCAAGAGTCTATAACATGGAGAAGAATGATAAGTTGGACTCACTTTATGTCAGTGCCCATTTCATTGGTTATTCAGAAAAATCAAAGGGATTCAAGTTTTACAACTCAAAAGGAGGCACTAGAATTTTTGAAACTCACAGAGCCACATTTTATGATGAAATATTTGATAATATTGAAAAGACAGATGAAGGTTCAAGCATAGAACAAGCATATCAGAATATGGAATAATGGTTCGTATATCAGGACTGTAGCAATGCATTAATCCCAGATAAGGATTATAGTGTTACACTACTCCTAAACAATGGAACACAACATGCAAAAGCAGTGGCATTTGAAAATGCAAACACAGTAGCGGAAGCAGTAAATGAAAACCAAGTTCAACATTCTGGAAATGTTGAAAACTCAGAAGTTGATATTACTGGTGCATAAGAAACAGTGAGAAGCCTACCAGAACTCGAAAACCAGTAATTTCTAATGACTACGAGTTATACTTTACTGAAGCCGAACTTGATTTGGGGGAAGAAAATCCTGTATCAATAACGGAAGCTATGCAATCAAAGCACAATGAGCAATGGAAAATGGCAATGCAGGATGAGCTTTTAACCATGTCTAAAAATAAAGTTTGGATTTTGGTGGATAGAACAAAAGATATGAAACCCATAGGTTGCAAATGGGTTTAAAACAAAAAAGGATGCAAATGGAAAGGTGGAAAGGCACAAGGCTAGATTGGTTGCAAAGGGATATAATCAAAAGGAAGGTATTGACTTCAATGAGACATTTTCTCCGGTTTCAATAAAAGATGTATTCAGAGTGATCATGGCTTTGGTGGCACACTACAATTTGGAGTTGCACCAGATGGATGTTAAAACAGCCTTTCTGAATGGAAGTTTGCTCAAAGAGATATATATGTTACAGCCAGATGGATTTCTTGATGATAAGAAGAAAGTCTGCAAGCTCCAAAAGTCCATTTATGGACTCAAACAAGCGTCCAGACAATGGTATCTAAAGTTTGATGAAGTCATTACGAAGTTTGGATTTGAAGAGAATAAGTTAGATGAATGTATATACTACAAGGTCACTGGGAGTGAAGTGGTTTAATCTTATATGTAGATGATATTTTGCTAGTCAATAGCAATATCAATCTACTAAAATCTACCAAGGAGTTTTTGTTGCAGAACTTTGATATGATGGATATGGGAGAAGCGCATTATGTTCTTGGAATTGAGATTACCAGAAACAGAAGCTTGTGAACACTTGGATTGTCTCAAAAAAAATATATCGATAAGATGCTGTAGAGGTTTGGTTTAGAGAAATGCAGGTCTGGTGAATCACTTATGTCAAAAGGTGATAAATTGCATAAAGGCCAGTGTCCTCAAAATGCATTACAACGGAAAGGAATGGAGAATATGCCCTATGCTAGCTTAGTTGGGAGTTTAATGTATGCTCAGGTTTGCACTAGACCCGACATAGCTTTTGCTGTGAATATGTTGTCAAGATACCAATCAAATGCAGGACATGAACATTAGGTGGCTGGGAAGAAGATTTTGAAGTATTTGAAGAACACAAGAGATCATATGCTTGTGTATAAGAAGTTGGAAGATCAGGAATTGAGAATAGAAGCTTATATTGATGCATCCTACAAGCAAGAATTAAATGATTTGATATCTACATCATGTTATATTTTCATGCTAGGTGGAGGTGTAATCTCTTGGAAAACAAACAAGTAATCCTTGACAGCCACTTCCACGTTTCAAGCAGAATACATAGCCATTTATGAAGCTACTACACATGCTTTATGGTTGAGAAATTTCATTTTGAGATTGGGGATGGTAGACTCTATAGAAAGACCTCTGCCTATTTATTGTGATAATGCTGCAACAGTATTCTTCTCAAATAATAACAGAAGAACACATGGTTCTAGAAACATAGATGTTAAATATTTTTCAGTTAGGGAAAGTGTTAGAGACAATGAAGTGGAGGTGACTAAGATAGGAACAAAGGAGCAACTGGCAAATCCTTTAACTAAGGCATTACCAGTTTCTGTGTTCATCAATCATGTGAAGAATATGGGAGTCTTAGATTCCATAGATGTGTGAAGCATTTTATGTGAATTAGTTATATAAATAATTATATGGTTATGCATATATTTTAGTCAGTCAATTTCATGAAATTCATTATATGATATTCATTATTAGAATAAAGTTAATTTTCAACATTTATTTGCTGTATAGATTAAGGATATACATATGCAAAAATTCTAATGCTGATATAAAATCAGCAAATATGGATACAGCTCTCTATCTAGTTGGAAATGATTTTGGATCATACATGTATTACAAATCGATTACTGTATATTTTGAAACATGTACAAAATCATACTTGAGGTAGTTCATGTGATTTTTCTTATTGTATTGTGATTATAGAAGACCAATGTTTCATCAATACATTCTAATTTTTCTCTCGTTCAATGCAGTTCAATATAATTGGCAGAATTTTGAAAAACAAATTGTGTTGTTAGACTCAGGTGCACATTTTGGAAGTAACTCATGTATATAAATAATTTTGTATGATATTAAGTTCAGTGGGAGATTGTAAAACTCATCAGAACTAGATATCAGCAATATTGCTTAAGCTAGTATATATGAGACGTTTAGAGTCCAAATAGTAACACATATAAATAAATAAAACCTGTAATCGAAAATTGGTTTTATGATAATGATCTGTTTTTGAATTTGAAATTCAAATTGTATGCTTATTTAGATAAATCCAATCAAACTAAAATATGGCAGTTACATGACAGTTCCTTGATGGAAGGAACTGCCTTATTTGCCTTGTCTATATAAGGAGATTGAATAGCCTACATTAATCCCTGCAAGAACACTACACATACTCAGATAATTGTCCCATCTAACAATTGAGATAAAGAGTGGATCTTAGAGAAGCATCAATGGACAGTGGCACGCCATCGTGTTAGTATCACATGTTCTTATAAATCTTGTTTTAAATTACACTTATTATACTTCAGATTATTTTTATTGTTTATGATTCTTGTTGCTATTTAATAACAATCTTGTATTTGACGTAGTCGATATCTTATACATGGGATTATTATGTTATAGGATTGAAACGATCTACGCATCTCAACTTAGGATCAGAATACTATGTCAATCCTATATTTGTTATAGTTGATCTTTTGTTTATGTAAATTTACAAATATTAGGATGTGATTACTGTATAGATTATTGTACGTGTCTTTTCATATGCTTATTCTAAGATATTTCATAGCATTCATATTGTGTAATTACTTACAGCTAGGAACAGAGCTTACACATGGCATACATTTGGGGCGGTATCCAAGATGACAGGGTCATTGCCAAACCGGTCGAAACACTTAACGGGGGACGTCTAAGAAACGGTTTAGGAGTAAATCGAGTAACGTTAATATCATGTTGTAAGATCGAGTCTGTGTCTTGTAAAATCTTTACGAGTACATATATTTTTGGTGAAGCCAAGAGGATTAGTCTTACAATTGTAGGGATACCTGTCTAGATCTTGGTGTTGTGTGTTTGCTTGTGTTTATAGCGTTTTTTATTGTTGCATGTTAATTAACTGATTTTTCTTAGAAGTCCTGCAATAGTATCTACATAATGTAACCATTTCGTAATGTAAAATTGGATCTAGACTTAATATAGGGTTTTACTATACAATCACCACAAAAAGGCAAAATTGATTTTAACAACAATTGAATTGAATTAGGTTAAGCAAGCATATGCTCTTTCATAAATTTTCACCAACTTGGTTCGATGAGATAAATAATTCAAGACCGATGTGAACATAAAATTGCTGAGTTGGAGGATATCTCAATATGAAAATTAACCACTTTTGCATTTGTGAACATGGTTATTACTTTATGAATGGTGTGGATAAGGGTAACGACAGCTATGATTCTAGAGTAATGCCCAAGTTTACCCTTTATAATATTTTTACCTTATCCAAAAACATTAATGTAAACCCCACCCATATTTATAAATATGAATGGATAATTATTAGAGAGGGATCTCATCTTTTTCTTTCTCTTAGGAAAATCTCTGTCTAAATTCCCTCACAAAGCATATTCAAGCTATTCTGTAATCATCTACTATTTGCTTTGAGTTAATAGAAGACACACACAGAGGCGGATTTATTGTTAAATTGGTAGCCAAGCCAACCAGGGTAACTACCTATAAGCAATTTCTGGTCTTGTGGTGGTTCTGTGGTGGATATTTCGAGTCTCTAATATCTTAGCGGTGGTGGAACTTCTATTTTGGGCTGAGCTCAACTTCTATTTTGGGTTTACCAACTTTTTGACACTTACATCAGGTAACCACCGAATTGGGTTATCGCTTTATAAAATAGTAGATAAAGCCAAAAATATTATGTAATATAATATATGTAGCCTTAAGAAAAATATAGTCAGTTTAATATAGTTAAATCTATAATTTGTCCTTGGTATTTTTGGTTAAGTATTTTCGGTATTTTAAGTTTTGGTATTTTCAATTTTTGTAACATTAAAATCAAAACCAACATAACCAAAGTTGGTATTTTTGGTTTTGATATTTCTAGTATTTAAATATGTGAAACTAAAACCAATTTTTTAGGTTTGGTTTCAGTTTTTTTCATACCATTTTCCACCCTTAACACACCAAATTGAGTGTGCCCCTACGCTAGTATACACATAGGTGTATATATATGTCTAGACCATATGAAATTGGTACAATTTTTTTAGGTATGGATGAAATTTTAACGAGTGTAGGTCATAAATTGATGAACATCAAACTTATTTATTAAATGAATCGATTTCATGTTAATTCACGAAACTTGAATAAATCTGGTTTAAAATGATTAAATTATGATTCAATATGTGTTTTACTTGATTTTGTAAATCGCTTGACACTAAGTATTGTACTCAATTCGATTGTCTATTGGTTAATTGAGTACTTAATGGGCCACAAAGTGCTATTAGTATTTGACCCAAATAGAACAATTTATTTTAAACGGATTAAAACTAATTGGATCATGTTATTCATTAATTAAATAGATTATAAATGTGTTTAAATTTTCTACTTGTTTATTAAACGAATCGGGTATTGGTGAGACATTTTTCATCGGACATAAACCGGCACAACCCGACCCTTTGTCAGGCCTATTATATGCTAATATTATAAATATGAATATGCAAGTAATTATACTGCACATGTGTGCTCGTTTGGTTATATTTTTTATTCGTCTCTAAAAAATCCAAAATGGTAATTTTCAATGAAAAGTTTGAGTTTCATCGGCTTATGATTCCATCTCTTGATATTAATTAAAGGAAATTCTTAATGTGAATTTACTAATTCAAAATTTTAGGAACAAACTAAAATTTGAACCAAACAAAAATGTCAAAATAATTCTTTTGGTTATAATAAAAAAAAATAAAAATTGGAGGGGGTGGTGGGTTGTTATTTTGATTACATTAAAGTCTTGATCTTTCTTTTAGTGCAAATTATGCAACATAATTCACATATATATATATATATATCTAATCTAATCATATAACTAATATTAATTACAGCCCCCTTCCACCTCTGATTGACATGTGGATATTTATTATTTTTTTTTCCTTCACGTTAAAATGCCCTTTTCTCACAAGCTGCTTACACAAGTGTCCCCTATTTTCTTTCACGTTAAATTTATATATTAATTTCTCATATATTGAATTGTTACCCACATTAACAATTGCAATGTATATCACTATTTTTTGTTTCCATAGTTCAATATGATTCTTATTTACATGGTTTTAAACCATTTTAAATGAGTGCAAGTTTATAATTTTTCTATCTTTCATTCGACATTTAGTCAGTTATGTGAATGAATAAAATTTATAAAAGTATGTACATATTTCATGTATTGCATACAAAATTAGAAGACGCCCGTGCATCATACGAGTTGAAAAACTAGTAACTAATATATATAACATGCCCTTTTAATACCGTTGCAACACGTGTCCAATTTCAGCTACGACATATCCAATTTCAGTTGTGACACGTGTCCAATGTCTCTCATCTCTCTTCTCATAACTGTTTCTCTCTCTTAATTGTTAGATTAAAAAAAATTAACTTATTTATCTCCCCTATATATTTGCCCCTAAAAGGCACGTAGTTTCCATTTTCCCCAGGTTCAAACTCTCTTTTGCTATAATTTCACTCCTATTTTCTATATAGGTATCATTAGTGAACCGTCTTTTTCATTAGGTCATGATTACAGTTAACCCTAAAATAATACTAGGTTTCGATTATAAGCACAACCGCCGGTGTTTGTAATATAATCAAGCGAAGGCCATTCAATCCATTATATCAAAGTTAGGGGTTTGATTCATCCTCATTGGTAATTTTTATTTTCAATTCAATTAATCTGTAACGATTTATACAGTGTTGTGTTACATATTGATCTTCCATCTTAAGAATCAATTGTTTGATTTTTCTTTGATAATCAATGAAGGGGAGGATGGTTGTGAACAAATATTAATCTTTCCTTTTATTTCGCTTAGCGTGCATCTTATCTTGTTGTCCTTTTTTCCATTTTTACTAGGGTTTGGACTTATAGTTCAAATCCTATATATAGGAAAGTAAGTGTATAGAAAGTTGTTATTTATTTAAAGTAAAATATTAAATAGAATAAAGAGCCAAGAAGACTCTCAATATGGAGAGCCAAATAAGGCTCTTAAGAAGAGTATTGATTTCTTTGAACACAACAGCTTACCATTGAGGTTCTTGAGATGCTTGTGAATAACAAGAGGCCACTCCTTTAGTCTTGGGCTGTCTTCCAAAATTGATCCCTCAATTTTCTGGGGATATATTTTCATTAATGATGCCATGAAGATCCCGAAGAGTGTAGGCAAGTGCATGTGCCTAATGCATGTGCTTACTTTTATCTTCGGTTTCCAAGGAAATCTTTATCTTTTGTTTCATTTAGTTGGGCTACTAGCTATGCTTGTGCCTAATGCATGTACTTATTTTTTCTTGCTTAAACCTAGTTGGGTGCTAAGAGGAGGGCACGAGAGGCGGGGAAGGGGGTGGGGGGCGGGGGTGGTGGTTAAGCCTAGAGTGTCTATGTTGAAATTGCGGCTAGGCTAAGCAGTATTCCACCGTCTAGGTATAGTCTAGCCAATAGGCAGGATTTTTAGAACATTGTACTCGTGTCACTTGAAAAAGATGAATAAGATAACACCAATTCTACAAACTAGTTCGAACTCTAATGGAATACCAAAATGAGTTATCATGTATAGGGCAAGTGTGGTAATAAGCCACCACTTGAATTATGAATATATATATATATATATATTTATATGCGTGTGTGTAGATATGTCTATATAATACGGGGCCATTGTATTTGAATTTTGAAGATGTATAAGGGTATAAATAATTGTGTGGCTAATATATCCGGGCCATCACTTCTAAATGTGGCACAATAACCCTTTTTATTACATTAAAGACTTGATATTTTTTTTAGTGCAAATTATGTAACAAAATTATAAAGCCAAGCCTCAATTCAACTGCAAGAAGTTGCGTCAAACTTTTATAGTTCCTTTTTTACCTATGCAATTTTTTTTCATTAAAAAATATGTTTTGCAAGAAAGTTTGAACTAGTTCATTTTTTACCCCTACGATCTCTTTTTACATTCAAAAATATACTTGTAAGTTAGTTTGAACTTTGCACATTTGACAAAATAATTTGTTGCTTAACCAATATACAACTTAACATATTTGTTTTATATTTTAATTTGAACTAGATATATCTGAGTATACATGCATCACATGTGCAGGTAGTCCAATATATATATAGGATAAGATGGCAATATTTAAACCCATTGTTATATATATATGTTGGATTCATTGTTTTATGTTATAATAAGTAACAACTCTTATTGTGTGTTTTGGGTGGAAAAAAGGAAAAAAAGAAGAAGAAAATGTGATTTGCCTACCCTTGTTATTTCTTTTAGTTTGAGGGAAAAATCGCAAGATCAGTGCATTTGTTGAAGAATATAATAGTTAACCACCTTGACTAACATAAAACATCTAAAATGGTCCCCCAATGTCTACTTATAAAGAATAAATACAGACCAAAGTAAAAAATTCAGCTGCATCTTTCCCCTAGATCATGAATAAATTTTAATATTTAAAGTACATTTCACTCCATTCCTCTTCGTAATAATCAAGCACCCATTAAACAAAAAGCCTACCTAAGCCACTGAGTGTTGTAACAATTGAAATATATCGAATGTGGTGATAGATCAATTTTAGTGCGAATTATGTGTTGGAGTTTTTGTGTATTTAAAGAAAAATAAAACCAAGACAAGGTGATTTAATGTGATGTGATGGTTGATGTGATGTTATCCCAAGTCCCACATAGGAGAGATATAAAACCTTTCATGGGTTTATATATGGAAGAATTTGCTTAAGGGCTTGAGCCCTTTGGGCATTAGACTTTTGTGCTATTGGGTGAGGACTTGGATGAATGTGGTTCACCACACGCGCGCCGACCGACCGACCCGGCCCGGCCCGGCCCGATCTCGGTCTCGGGCTTTGGGCTTTGGGCTTGTCTTGCGTAGTGTATTATCTTTTTATACAAAATACATTTAAAGAATTTTATTTATTAAATAAAAATTAAAAAATGGGACAAGGCTCAATTATTTCCCTCCGTGTTTTCTTGCACGCTCCCATGATTTCCTCCAACACGCTCCTCTACTTTCCTCCATGTTTTCTTGCGGATTTTCCGGAAAGGTGTTTGTTTGTCTCAACGCTTTCCCCTTTAAACGGATCTAAAATAGCTTTCAAAAATATACACTCGCAGAGAACAAAACGAAGAGAGATCTATCTACAAAAATATTTTCCGGCAGAAAAATTTACTGAACTGCTAGCACAATTCCGGGCAGAGCCGCGAAAGAGTGTTATTGTCGAGCGGTTGAATAAGTGCAAATCAATCGTACAGAGGGTATCTGGGCTGTTTCATCCTGGGGACGGCGTGGCATAATCTGAACTGCTAGCACAATTCCGGGCAGAGCCGCGAAACGTCTTAAAGAGAGCGACTTAGTCCGCGACTCAACCCGGTGTACTCTCTACCTTATCTATTTTAGATTCAGCAGTACATTATTTTCCAACAATTTTAAGACGATTTCTATTCTGCTATTTTTTGTATAACTGTTGTCATGGCTAATGAACATAATCAAGCTGCTGCTTCTGGCTCATTGAATCAACCCTTTAAATTTGAGCGTCTGCACTTTAGGAGGTGGAAACAAAAAATGTTTTTTTACTTAACTCTTAAGAAAGTGGAATCTACTTGTGTTTCTGAAAAACCCACTTTCCTTAATCCGATTTCTGAGGCAGATCATAAGACTCTCAAAACTTGGGAAGACAATGATTATGCTTGCAGAAATCTGATCTTGAATGCTCTTCACGATGAGCTTTATGATGTTTACCTCCCGTGCAAATCCGCAAAAGAAATTTGGGATTCACTTCAAAAGAAATATGACACCGAAGAGGCTGGGTCTAAAAAATACGCTGTCAGTCGTTATCTGAAATATCAGATGACGGACGACAAGTCTATTGTTACACAGTCTCACGAACTTCAGAAAATTGCACATGAGATTATTTCTGAAGGGATGAAATTTGATGAGCAGTTTCAAGTGGCAGTTTTGATTGATAAATTACCCCCTGGATGGAAAGATTTCAAAAATAGTTTGCGTCACAAATCTAAAGAGTTTTCATTTGAAAGTTTGATTACTAAATTCAGGATTGAGGAGGAAAACCGTAAGCAAGATCGGAATGATGAGGTTCTGGTTGTTTTTAACAAAAATCAGAACCGTAACCAAAATCAGAATCGCTCGAACAACACCCCTCCTGCTCTAAGGCCGAACCGGAAAAATATGAAAAATCAGAACGGTGGAAATAATGCGAACCGGTACGGGAACCAGAATAGGAACAACCAAACTCAGAACCAAAACAGAAATGGCCATGCTAATAATAATAATAATAATAATAATAATAACAGTGTGTTTTCTTGCTATCACTGTGGAAAGCCTGGTCATATGGCAAGAAATTGTCGAAACAAACGCCGAGTTCCTCAGGCGAATGTTACTGAAGAAGAGCCCTTAGTGGCTATGATAACAGAAATTAATCTGGTATCGGGTTCTGAAGGTTGGTGGGTAGATACTGGCGCCTCTCGTCATGTCTGCCATGATCGTGCTCTATTTAAGACCTATTCTGATGCTGTTGATAAGAAAGTGTTGTTGGGTGATTCCCACACCACTAATGTTGCTGGGACGGGTGATGTCGAGTTGAAATTCACTTCTGGAAAGACTGTCATCCTTAAGGATGTTCTGCATACTCCAGAAATTCGGAAGAATCTTGTTTCGGGTTACATCCTTAATAAAGCTGGATTTGTTCAAACTATTGGGGCAGATTTGTTTACTCTTACTAAGAATGGTGTATTTGTGGGGAAGGGGTATGCTTGTGATGGGATGTTTAAATTGAATGTTGATGCTAATAAAGTTGTTTCTAGTTCTGCTTATATGATTTGTTCATTTAATGTGTGGCATGCTAGACTTTGTCATGTTAATAAGCGCCTTATTAAGAACATGAGTAAACTGGAAATTATTCCCCCCTTATCATTAAATGATTTCGAAAAATGTGAATTCTGTAGCCAAGCAAAGATTACTAAAACACCTCACAAATCTGTTTTAAGAGAAACTGAACCTTTTGAATTAATTCATTCGGATATTTGTGAATTTGATGGTGTTTTAACGAGAAATGGAAAAAGGTATTTTATTACTTTTATTGATGATAATTCGGATTTTTCCTATATTTACCTTATGAAAAATAAAAGTGAAGCAATTGATATGTTTAAAATATTTTCTACAGAAATTGAAAATCAGTTTAATAAGAAAATAAAAAGATTTCGGAGTGATAGAGGAACCGAATATGGTTCAACTGATTTTAAAAATCTCTATACTTCACTTGGTATTATTCATGAGACAACTGCTCCATATTCACCTGAAATGAATGGAAAAGCCGAAAGGAAAAATAGAACCTTTGCCGAATTAATTGTTGCTACGCTACTAAATTCGGGGGCTGCCTCACATTGGTGGGGAGAGATTTTATTAACCGTTTGTCACGTTCTTAACAGGGTGCCTAAGATTAAATCTAATTTATCCCCCTATGAGATTTTAAATAATAAAAGGCCTAATATTTCTTATTTACGCGTTTGGGGGTGCCTTTCTTACGTACGTATTCCTGATCCTAAAAGATCTAAGCTTGCTAGTAGAGCTTATGAATGTGTTTTTATCGGATATGCTATTAATAGTAAGGCCTATAGATTTTATGATTTGAAAAATCAGGTTATTATTGAATCTAATGATGTAGATTTTTATGAAAATAAATTTCCTTTTAAATTAAAGAATAGTGGGGGTAGCTCATTACCTTCTAGCTCTAATTTACCTACTAGTACCGTGCACCATGGTACATCAATTGAACCTAGGAAAAGTAAAAGAGTTAGAACCGCTAAAGACTTTGGACCTGATTTTTATGCATACACTTTAGAAGATGATCCATCCACTATTCAAGAAGCGTTATCTTCTTTAGATGCTGACCTTTGGCAAGAAGCCATTAACGATGAAATGGATTCCTTAGAATCAAATAGAACTTGGCATCTAGTAGACCTTCCTCCTGGTTGTAAAACCATAGGTTGTAAGTGGATACTTAAAAAGAAATTAAATCCTGATGGCACTGTTGATAAATACAAAGCACGTTTAGTTGTCAAGGGTTATAGACAACGTGAAAATGTAGATTTCTTTGATACTTATTCTCCCGTTACTAGAATAACATCTATACGTGTTTTGATTGCCCTAGCTTCCTTGCATGATCTTGTTGTGCATCAAATGGATGTTAAAACCGCTTTCCTTAATGGAGAATTAGAAGAAGAAATTTACATGGAACAACCTGAAGGATTCATTATTACAGGCCAAGAACAAAAAGTATGCAAATTAGATAAATCCCTTTATGGTTTGAAACATGCTCCTAAGCAATGGCATGAGAAATTTGATGCATTGATTATTGCAAATGGATTTAGAATTAATGAAAGTGATAAATGCATTTATTATAAGACTGAGAATAATGCTTGCACTATTATATGTTTGTATGTTGATGACTTGCTTATTTTTGGTTCTAATATCCATGTAGTTAATAATGTGAAATCCATGCTATGTGAAAATTTTGATATGAAGGATTTGGGAGAAGCCAATGTAATTTTAGGGATTAAAATTACTAGGACGGAAAAGGGACTTTCTTTGGATCAATCTCATTACATTGAGAAGATTCTAAGGAAATATAGTTACTCAGATTGTAAACCAGCATGTACTCCATATGATCCTAGTGTGAAGTTGTTCAAGAACACTGGAGACAGTGTTAGACAAACTGAGTATGCGAGCATCATTGGTAGCCTTCGATACGCTACTGATTGCACTAGGCCCGATATTGCTTATGCAGTGGGGGTACTATGCAGGTTTACTAGCAGTCCTAGTATGGAGCATTGGCATGCTATTGAGAGGGTCATGCGTTATTTAAAAAGAACCATGGACCTAAAGTTACACTATCAAAAGTTTCCCGCTGTCCTAGAAGGATATAGCGATGCTGACTGGAACACCCTGTCAGAAGATTCCAAGGCCACTAGTGGATATATCTTCAGTGTTGCTGGAGGTGCGGTTTCTTGGAAATCCAAGAAACAGACCATTTTGGCCCAGTCTACGATGGAGTCAGAGATGATAGCACTAGCTGCTGCTAGTGAAGAAGCAAGTTGGCTGAGAAGCTTTCTTGCAGATACCCCTCTATGGGAGAGACCGATCCCAGCTGTCCTTATCCACTGCGATAGTACCGCGGCTATTGCAAAAGTTCAGAACCGTTACTATAACGATAAGAAACGACAAATTCGTCGTAAACACAGCACGGTTAGAGAGTTACTCTCCAAAGGTGCTGTAAGAGTGGATTATGTGCGGTCTGAGAAAAATTTGGCTGATCCTTTGACGAAAGGACTAACGAGAGAGAAGGTGCTTAACACCTCGAAAGGGATGGGGTTAACGCCCAACGAAATTTGAGTCACTGTAATAGTAACCCAACCTATGGACTGGAGATCCCAAGAAATAGGTTCAAAGGGTAAACAACAAGTTACAAGTGATACTTTAGAAATCATGTAGTATTATCTCATCCCTATGGAGCATGATATCTTGAAGCGGCGAAAAGGTTGAGCACATGCTCTTAATGAGTTCTATAGCTCTATGTGGAGTGGGGTACCGATGCTACAAGAGTACTCTTGATAGACTCACCTATGTGAATGTGGAAGAGAGGTCGCTTCCTATGGAATTTTGGGCAAATTCTCTAGAGCATTCACTAACCGGGATATAAGCACATGGCCATAACGTGCTGGCTTTTTGGACAACACTCTTGGGGCCGGTGTGTGTTGTGATTGTCAGAGATAGAGTTCAAAACTACGAGTTACTCTAGTATAGTCTGAAACACATACACTACGTAAAGGTTCAAGTTGAAAAATACCTTTACTTATGCACTGTCCTATGTATATATGCTCGATGAAAAAGTTTTTCCTAAAATACAAGTGGGGGATTGTTGGAGTTTTTGTGTATTTAAAGAAAAATAAAACCAAGACAAGGTGATTTAATGTGATGTGATGGTTGATGTGATGTTATCCCAAGTCCCACATAGGAGAGATATAAAACCTTTCATGGGTTTATATATGGAAGAATTTGCTTAAGGGCTTGAGCCCTTTGGGCATTAGACTTTTGTGCTATTGGGTGAGGACTTGGATGAATGTGGTTCACCACACGCGCGCCGACCGACCGACCGACCCGACCCGGCCCGGCCCGGCCCGGCCCGATCTCGGTCTCGGGCTCGGGCTCGGGCTTTGGGCTTTGGGCTTTGGGCTTGTCTTGCGTAGTGTATTATCTTTTTATACAAAATACATTTAAAGAATTTTATTTATTAAATAAAAATTAAAAAATGGGACAAGGCTCAATTATTTCCCTCCGTGTTTTCTTGCACGCTCCCATGATTTCCTCCAACACGCTCCTCTACTTTCCTCCATGTTTTCTTGCGGATTTTCCGGAAAGGTGTTTGTTTGTCTCAACGCTTTCCCCTTTAAACGGATCTAAAATAGCTTTCAAAAATATACACTCGCAGAGAACAAAACGAAGAGAGATCTATCTACAAAAATATTTTCCGGCAGAAAAATTTACTGAACTGCTAGCACAATTCCGGGCAGAGCCGCGAAAGAGTGTTATTGTCGAGCGGTTGAATAAGTGCAAATCAATCGTACAGAGGGTATCTGGGCTGTTTCATCCTGGGGACGGCGTGGCATAATCTGAACTGCTAGCACAATTCCGGGCAGAGCCGCGAAACGTCTTAAAGAGAGCGACTTAGTCCGCGACTCAACCCGGTGTACTCTCTACCTTATCTATTTTAGATTCAGCAGTACATTATTTTCCAACATTATGTAACAAAATTCATAATCTATTATATTATAAAAAATCAACTAAAACAATATATATAGGAGAGGATGGCAATGATTAACCCATTGTTATATTTATTTATGTCGGATTCATTATTTTATGTTGTAATAAGTACCAACTCTTATTGTGTGTTTTGCGTGGAAACAAGGGCAAAGAAGAAGAAGAAGAAGAAGAAGAAGAAAGAGAACAAAGAAGCAAATGTTATTTGCCAACCCCTGTTATCTTTATTAGTTTTAGGGAAAAATCGGAAGATCAGTGCATTTGTTGAACAATATAATAGTTAACCAGTTTGACTAATAGAAACCATCAAAAATGGATCCCCAATGTCAAAAATCCCGTTGTGCCTTTAATTTCCCCTAGATCATGAATAAATTTGGAATATTGAAAAATAGAGTTTGCTTGAAAAAGTTTTATGCAAACAAATCAGGGAATAAGATTTTTGTAAATTAAGGGTCTATATTTGACCAAATTCTAAAAGGGGTGGAAAGTTAACTTTGCAGTAGATTTTTAAATTGTATTTTTTTATGAAATCATGCAAAATTAAGTTTGCTCTATATATTTTTAGCATATTATTATAAATAAGTGTTTAATTGACAGTGTTTTAGAATACTATTAACAAATTACATATGGAAAACCTATTTATTAATAAAATGCACAAAATAATTTTTTCAGAGTTATGCAAAGTTAATTTTGCACTCCTTGTTTTTCTAAAACATTACTATGTATTTGTATTTATTTGACCTAAAGTTTTTTGAATGAAATATAAGAATGTATTTGTTAAAAAATATAAACACATCATGCAAAACAAATTTGCATTAAAGTTTTTTGATTGCAAAGTTAAGTTTGCACAAAACATAATTTTGTGCAAAGTTGAGTTTGCATTCGGTCAAAACTGTTATTTTAAAACACAATTAATAAACTAGCCTCTAGTTTATAATTATAATGATATCTAAACTCATATTTTAAAAAAATACTATTCGTTGGATATTTTGCGAAAAATATTGTCATGCAAAACCTTTTACCTTTTTTCGGGAATAAATTTTAATATTTAAGGTACATTTGACTTCATTCATTTTCGTAATAATCAAGCACCCACTAAAGAAAAGCCAGCCTAAGCCACTGAGTCTTGTATCAGTTGAAAGATATTGAATTTCGTCATAGACTAGCTTGATTGAGGCCTACGGTTTGGGCTTAGTATGGATGCATGATTTTAGCTTCAACGGACCTAACTTAATCCTTTGATCGCAATGGGCCATTTTCTGATATTTTTCCTGAGTTTAATATGGCAAATATAAATTTATTATTTATACGACGGAATGGGATGGGTTATTACAACTTAAACAATAGGGAGTGAAGGAAGACTTAAAGAGAGAAATGTGATATTAATATGGATTAAGTAATAAGGGTGGGAACGAGGCAACTAGGAGTTCTTCCGTTCTACTTAGATGTTATAGATTTGAATATATTTAAATAATAAATATATATACATTGTGTACCCGCGCGCCAAGCTCATCAATTTTTTTTCTCTATGCAGTGTTCGTTTGATTGTTATATGGGTAGGGATGGCAAAAAAACCCAACCCGGCGAGTTTCCGACCCGACCCAACCCGGATGGAGCGGGTTTGGGTTGGGTTTTTTTGAGGCCGGGTCGGGTTTGGGTTTCTAGAAAAAAACCCGGGGTGGGTTAGGGTTTTGACAATTTAAAACCCGACCCGACCCGACCCGACCGGCATACTTATATAAAAAAAATATATGTTAATATTAAATATTAAATATATATAACCTTTTAAGAATCTCTAGCCTCATTCAGATGGAATATATTTATATATAAATAATAAATTTGTTAGTGCATTTTGTAAATAAATAAAATAAAGACTATTTTTGTTTGTTTAAGAATAATCAAGTTGGAATATATATATGTGTGCTATTGTGCTTTTTCTTTTAAAAAAAATTGAAAAGCAGTGCGTCAATGAATAGTGCATAAACATATAATGATATAAAGGCATAAAGATTGAATTTTTTTTAACGAATTCAGGGCGGGACGGTGTTCGGGTTTTAAGGCACAAACGCGGAGTGGATTTGGGTTCTAAAAAATAAACCCGCATCGAGTTCAGGGCAGAATATTTTACATGCGGGTTGAGTTTGGTATTGGCCAAACCCGCCCCGAACCCGACCCGTTGCCATCCCTAATATGGGGTGTGGGTATTATTTATTTATATATATATATATATATATCAATGGACATGCCTTTATCTTTGCTGTGTAGAGACTGAAGAGTCTCATCAAAATCGAAGGTAATTTCTCTCTCTCTCTCTCTCATCGAAATCCTTTGTCCATTTTTGAGTTTATCTATCGATTCTCTTTCTTCTTCATTTCCTTTGAATATGATCGATTGTTTTTTTTCCTTTTTGATCTCTGTAGGTGATTAATTCATTGTTCTGGAGTTTCAACTCGAAGGTAATTTCTCTCTCTCTCACACGCATAGAGTTTGTTTATGAAATTATGTGCATGACTCTGTGATTTCTCTCTATAACCTGTCTGGTCTAGTTGAACTTTGACGAGTAATTTCTCTCCTTAACTCCCAGCGATAAAAACCTTAGTCCATTTATGAGCATCCATTGCCTGCATTCAGTTCGTTTGCATGTGATCGAGTGGTTTTCTTCTTGATCTGATTAATCCATTAGAAATCGGATTCTTAATTTAGAACTAAAGTGAATAGGGAGTCAAATTGGACTGTTATAAGTGTTTATTTTTGGACTATTTCTTAGGAAGTGGTTTTTTCTTAATTTCTCTCTCACACACACTAATGAGGGATACATTATTGAAAACAGATTGCCTTCTCTTCATTTTGTTGTAATTTGACTACATTTAGAGGTTTGGATTTCAGGTTTTCATCAGTTACAAATCTAGAATTTCTTGGATTCTATTTTGTATTAGAGTTTGTTTATGAAATTCTGTCGCTATTTGAGTTCTCTTTGAAACCTATATTATCTAATTGAACTAAGAGGAGTAATTTCTTTCTCTAAATAGCAGCGACATTTATAAAAACCTTAGTCGATATTTGAGTATTGATTTCCTTCCTTCAGTTCAGTTACCTGTGATGTGTTGTTTTTCTTTTTAAATTTGTGTAGGAGGTAACCTCTCTCTCTTTCTAACACAAACTAACACTAACAGTTAGGTGTCACGAGGTTAGACTTTAACTAGACCTTGTGCGGCACTTAGAACTCTTTTAGACTCGAATGAGCAACTAAGTAAGCCTTAACCGAAAGAGGAAGAAGGTGATTACACAAGAGCAAAAGGAAAGTATGGTAACCTATATTACGCTTGGAGAGAGTTTACAAGACTTGGATGCATGTACAAATGATGGTCTTCCCTATTTATTGGCTCTCCACCTCCTCAATGGACGGTGGAGATCTATTCTTAAACGATGGTCCGGATTGATTCTCCAGAATATTTTAGGTTTTCCATACAATCTTACATATTTCCATACTAATCTAGATTATTCCTTTACATTCCTTTACATACAAAATATCTACATTTTCTAGAAGCTTCTAGGAGTATTCCATTTACTTGACATATTCTTGTTGGTTCTGGAATCTTCTGTAAGCCTCTAGAATGGCAGGACGTGACATAGGGCTTCAAAACTTCTCTCTCATATTTTGAATGAACGTGGTTGCTATTGCTGTATTATAATTTTCATTAATTGTTGTTACTATTGTCTTATAATTTTTACATTTTATGTAAAACAAATGCAAAAAATGCTTCCTTTGTGCCCAGAGAAAAGAATAATAGTTGAGGTGGTCTTGGAGCACAACTATTTTGAATGATGTTTAGGGGTTGATGTAGCTTTTACTCACTTAGTTTTACATGATCTGGAATTAAAGTGAATATGGAGTTGAATTCATAGTTGTCAAAAGCTAAAGGAGCACCCAGGTGCAAAGGTCTTTGGAGTCTAGGCGCAAGGTGCAAAGCGTAGGCGCACGCTTTTTCGAAGCAAGGCGCACCACATACAAAAACTTGAAATATATATTTCTAATCATAATTTACACTGACTATTCTAATGTCATATCATCTAAAGCATATAATTATGTGAAATTGTTGAGAAGCCAACTTATATACACTATAAGAGAAAAAGAAAAGTTGAAAAAAAATCAATCAGTGAAGCGATATTATTTGGCTTACATAACAAAGGCTAGTAATAACTAATAATATTGTAAACTAATAACTGAGGAAAAAAATCAGAAAGGAAGGATGAGGTAAACAATATGTGAGGAAAAAAATTTGTCAACTAAACAAGGAGTGTAATCACGTTGCTTTTTTTTTTGAGTACTCTCTCTTTTTTAGTGTGTCATCCGTTTTAAGACACGGGTCATGTTAATGTGTGTCATAAGGGCAAATGTTACACACTTATAAATAGAAAGAATTAAATTAAGCACAAATTCTCATGCAAAGTGTTATTCTTTCCATTCATAGTATAGTTAACATGTGCCTTAAAAGAACATGTTATCATTTTCCTTAAGACATATATGACCTAAAATAGTGGCTTATTGACAAAAATAAAAAAGTTTTTCACATTAAAAAAATGCAAATCAATGCCTACTAATTCAAACCCCTCTTTAGCACCTTGATGTGTAGCATTGGATGGGTGCTAAATTGTTTTAGCACCTTCAGTTTAGTTATATGTATTTCCTGTGGTGCTAAAATGGTTTAGTACTATTTTAGTTTTGGACATTTTGGTGTTAAAAATGTTTTAACACCATCTTTTTGTTTACTTTTGGACAAAAAAGGGTGCTAAATGTGACTCCCTGAATCCCGTTAAAAGGTTTAGGCCTCCGAGACTCAGTTAATCACGGTGCCGTAAGAGACGACGAGTTTAAAGTACATAATTTAAAAAGTTATTTTATAGAAAATTGTATATAAGGCCTTATTTTTAAAAAAAAATTGGCATGTAAAGTTTGTAAAGTTGATAAATCTGAACCTGTAAATAATAAGATAAAGTTTTACTAGCAATCTAACTCCACGTTTATGAATCCTTAATCAATAGAAACCAAATAATCCATATAAAAACAATTCCTCCAACGAGGTCCCAACTTTAAACAAAAAGCTTTACATAATATCTCATTAATTATACATTTAATCACAAAGAAGTTTAATTATACACAACTGATAAAGGACAAGTCGTCTACGGACAACTATAAGCGTTTAAAGTATTCAGAGGCCCCTAGACTCCATACTCGTGCCGTTCCTTAAGAAGTACCTGCAAAATTGTTTGAAAAATTGGAGTGAGCCAAATACGGGTTTAGTGGGAACTATAAGCGTTAGCGTAAGAAAATACATATTTGAAAACACATGTGACGTGTAGTAATGAAAATAATTGAAACTATGTTTATATGCTTGTACTATTTCTACATATGTACTCAGCGTTTATATATATATATATAAAGTACTCTATTTAAAATAAAATGAAACTATGTTAGATGCAATGCACACCAAGTGCTATCCTAACCCGAAGATACAACAAAGAATATATTGTCAAGATATAAATAAATCATAATAATATAGTATATCATAAGAGAAGCGTAGGCACTAATCTTATAACAATCAATCTCATCTCACGTCAGACATTTAGGATTTGCTTTACTGTGCACATCAATCGCGATTTAAGCTCCCAAGGTTAGGGTATGCAGCCTCCAAGGCTGGGTTCCCCTATGGACCACCTAGATGGTGTCGGGTATGCCGCCTCGCAGGGTCCCCTATGGACCATAGAGCATGCCGCTCGCAAAGCGTTTTCCCTCAACACAGATCATGCTATGTAGTCGCCAAGGCTAAGTCAACCCCATGGACCATTAGTGCCTCACAAAACAAAAACATCAATAGGAAGTATTTTCTAATGAATATACTCATACATAATACACACACACATATATATATATGTGTGTGTGTGTGTGTAAATATTCCAATTCATGTTCCAATACATAATCTATGTACATGCTATACGTATAACTAAACATGTATACGTGATAGGTAGGTAAATCCGATGACAACGATAACAAATTCTATCAAAGATGTATTTAATATACATATGCCATTTAATGAACTGATACCCATCGCATGACTATATCCATATAATACCTAAACAATTTGAATAAGTGAATCAATGGCATGTGTGTATTATCCACATCTTGCAAATATAATATATATGTACAACTCCATCTCATACACAAAGTATATGTATATATCTAAAGCTCTTTATAGTTGAACGCAAATACTAGCTAAGCACAATAATGAGTAATTGGGATTTTAAGGTAAAGTTGGGTAAACGCGCAACAACATGGAGTTTCTATGTTCATCAAATTAATCCTTCATCAACTCAATAATCGATGTAGGAACAAATATGTATAATTTATATAGTACTAAGTTCATATCAAACATACTATAGTTCAAATCTTGTATAATTTCTCCTCATTAGATCATAACTTGATATATATAATCATAAACTAGGTATACGAGCATATGCGCTAGTGGGAATCAACCATTGCTTGTAGTTTTCTAGCATATAATGATATTCTTCCATAATAAGATGAAATTATAACAAAAATATGTATAAACTAAGAAAATAAACAAAAAATCTCAACCCGATACCCCATGTATGCGTATATCAACAAGTTTATAAGGAAAATCCCCAATTTGGTTTGAAAGGAAAGATGCAACACATAATTGTTGAAATCAAGTTTAGGTACTAGTATTCCCACCTTATTGAAGTTAGATCCTTGAAAATTGAGCGATAAATTGGGCCGAATCAAAGCAACCTCGAAGCTCCCCCAAAAACTTCAAAGCCCTTGCTATGGAGTATGAAGAAGATGCTGATGAAAATGATGATGTTTGGATGATAACCTTGTATCATGATGTAGTATGGGCAAAGATCTCTTAATTTCAGTCAAAAGATGAGCTCTCTACTATCTCTCTAACCCTCTCATGGCTTGTGGTTAAAATGGGGAATAAAAGGGGGTGTAAGGGGATAAATACCTATTCAAAACAACACATTTTTGCTCATTGCCTAGCTCTGATCGATCATAGCATTCCTTTCATCGATCAGAGAAATTATGCACAAAGTTCCCATTTTGTTATGCCCCATTAACCCTTGAAACGATGTTATCTCAACTCGGACTCACATAAAACTTGTAGAGGGGAAATAGATGAAACTTTATCTGCAAACAGGGGCTCATTTAGAATTTGTATGAGACAGTTATGGCCTCTCAAAGTTGGCCAAAAATTCATTTTGGCAAAAGTTCAATTTTCACCGTTAGCCACTAAATTTCAACCGCGGCTTCCCGAAATGCGTTCCAACCATGCATGCATATTTAAGATCATTAAAATGACTTATTAGAAGTGTTGGATCAGTTACAATAGTTCCAAAATGAAATTTGATCATTCAACTGAGATTTGGCCTTAATCAGACATTAAAGGAAGATTAACAAATAAACGAAATACTAGGCATTACAATAAATTTGTTTTAGTACCGTGTAAATAGTTACTATTTTCTATAGAAATGGTGCTAAAAGAGATTTAGTACCTTGATGTGTAGCATTTGATAGGTGGTAAACTATTTTAGCATCTTCAATTTCATTCCCCTATGGTGCTAAAATGGTTTAGGACCATTATAGTTTTGGACATTTTAGCGTTAAAATTGTTTTAGCACTATCTGATTGCTTATTTTTGCTAAAAAATGTTGTTAAATATGTTTTAGCATCATGTCTCTATAAAAATGATGCTAAAACATATTTAGCACTTTGATGTCTAGCATTGGATGGGTGCTAAACTGTTTTAGCACCTTCAGTTTAGTTTATATGTGTTCCCTTGTGGTGCAAAAATGGTTTAGTACCATTTTGGTTTTAGACATTTTGGTGCTAAAATTGTTTTAGCACCCGTTGATTGTTTACTTTTGCTCAAAAATGGTGTTAAATTTGTTTAGCACCATGTAAATAGTTATTATTTTATATAGAAATGATGCTAAAACAGATTTAGCACCTTAATGTATAGCATTGGATGCGTTCTAAACTGTTTTAGTACATTCAGTTCTTTTATTGTCTATTTTCTATTAGTGCTAAAACACTTTTTAGCACCATGTAATTAGTTACTCTACTCTAGAAAATTAGTACTAAATCTGTTTTGGCACCTTTGGTGTATAGCATGGGATGTGTGCTAACTAGATATATATGTATATTTGTTTTATAATGCCATTAGATAATAGTGATAATGAAGATTTATATCAATTATGTAGAAGGCAAGATGAATACTAGCACTTCAAGCAGAACTATTGATGAACATATTTTTTCTTGCAAGAGGAAAACAAAGGAACATCGATCTAGTAGTAAAAGAAAATAATCAAAATCTGTGAAAAAATCCAAAAAGAAAATAAGGAGGGATGAAAATCTTAAGTGAAAGAAACATCTAGACCAAGTGTGTTTAGATGTAACTTAGTAGTTGTTGTTGAGGAAATTGCTAAGTTGAAGGCTCGTGGTGACATTAGAGATTGTCACATTGGAGCGATGCTGAGGACACCATTTAGTACTATATTTACAGCAAATGTTTAGGATAAAATCATTCTATATCATTTTGGAATGATTGGTCAATTTGGTAAGAAAATTATTTCGGCTTATATGGAGGGAGGATGCGTTTTTGATTGATGGGGAGGTAATGATGTTTACTCTCGATGATGTTTCGGTTACATTTTGACTGCCCAAGCATGGGAGGAAGTTTATTGTGCAGTCAGCCGAATCTGTATATGATTCGGAATTTATGCGGAGGTGATTCAGAGGTGAGTCGTCATTAAAAGTTACAAGTCTTCTAGCTGCAGTATAGAGTATCTTGTTAAAAGACGGTGGAAAGGAAAATTTTGCATGCTACCTTATCCTGTACATGTTAGCAACAAATATTTTTTTTTGCTAACTTAAATAGAGCAATTATTTTAAGTTTTGTCCCCTATGTTAAAGATCTGGACAATGTAGCTGATGTGTAGTAGGCTACCATCATAACGAGCATGTAATGAGAATGGTCAAGAGAGATCACAAAAATCTCATCCGGACCCCCGGGTGTGTTGTACAATTGCTTGTAAGTTCATAATTTTTTTTAATTATATTTATCAATTCAATTTTGTGATTAATTATTCTCTGTTTGTGATATTGTTACTAAAACTATTTTTACACCTTAAGTTTAGTTATATGTGTTCAGCTGTGATGCTAAAACGTTTTAGCACCATTATAGTGTTGGACATTTGGTGCTAGAACTGTTTTAGCACCATCTGATTTAGTTATTCTTTCATTTACAAAATTGTGCTAAATCTGTTTTAGCACCTTAAATTTTGTTGTCTATTTTTATTAGTGCTAAAAGAGTTTTAGCACCTTCAATTTTGTTATTCTCTGTTATTAGTGCTAAAACCCTTTTAGCACCATTCTAGTGTTGGACCATTAGTGCTAAAACAGTTTTAGCACCTTTAGGTTTAATTATTCTCTGTTGGCCCAATTGGTGCTAAAACTGTTTTAGTACAAAATAGCTAAAACTAAAGGTGCTAAAATTGTTTTAGCACCACGAACTTACCTATTATAGCATCAATTGATGTTTACATTTCTGTTATTAAACCCATATTTTTCAATAATTGCAGTATTTATTTTGTGAACACTATAAAACTGTTCAACCCTATGGTGGGCAGAGTGATCATACGCCTAGATTTGTTCGATTAAACATAAATGTTTTCAGGTAGATGTTGCTTGAATCGGAGCTAGTAGATTTGGATGCATCGAAGGAAATAAAAATAACATTTTTATATGCTCTTATGATTAAGTTATTGTTTTTTTAACATTTTTTTCTTTTACAATCCAAGTATCCAAAGAAATCTCTAACATTACTGTTAAGGGGGAAGTATTGTTGACTCAGCATTATGCGGATAAGGCGAGGATAGATGTGAAGGCCATATAGCGGCACGAAGAAAATAAAAAAGTTATGGTAGATAAAGAAGTTGTGCAGAGGGCAGAGCCACAAGTGTTGAAGGAAGGTGTTGGACAAGGCGACAATAAGAATGTTGAAATAAAAGCATTGAAGAATAGGGTTCTCGAGCTCGAGTTGTTGCTTTAATTGAACAAAAGTAACAAACTTATTGAGTTGAAGTTCATTTTATGTGATAAACCGAGGAAGATGACCCTGATTCTTACGTCGACCTTGTGTGTTCTGGAGTTCGAGGAGATTTGCAGTTTGAAAGTCCCTCAAAAAAAAAAGAAAATTGAAGAAAATAAGGCCGAATAGAAAAAGAATAGATCAATTATAATTAGGCTGAAAGCAAAATTAAGAAAATCAAGATAAAATAATAATTTTGAGTATTACTATATAAAGAGGAAATCAGAGGTTGTTCAGGAGGAAGAGGAGAAGAAGAAGGAGGAGGAGGAGGAGGAGGAGGAGAAAAATGATATTGAGAAGTATATTGAAGAAGAAATAGAGAAGAAGGGGGCAGGGCGTGAAGGGGAAAAAGTTATGGTTGAAGATCAAAATTGATCGAATAAGGTAGTCAATGACTATCCAACATTCGATTTGAATATTGATTTAAATCGGGAATCAGTAAAAGAAGTCGATTCTTAGAAAGAGAAATTGGGGAAGGAAACTGAAGAAGGTACGCCAATTTCTGCACAACCTTCCTTTCATTTTCATCTAAAAGGACCAATTTATCTCTCATTCTAGACTAGGATAAGAATTTTCCCACCTCTTCATCGTTGGGAGTTGGCAAGTCATCGACATCAATAATTTGTTCTTCAATTAATGGGGGCATAGCTTTTTCAGCTTCCTTCCCCAATTTCTCTTTATGAGGATAAACTTATTTTGCCAATTCCCGACTCAAACCAACATTCAAATCGAATGTTGGATAGTCATTTACTACCTTATTCGATCGATTTTGATCTTCACCCATATCTTTTTCCCCTTCACACCTTGTCCCTTTTTTCTCTATTTCTTCTTCGATATCCTTCGCAATATCTTTTTTCACCTTCTCCACTTCCACTTCCACATCCTCCTCATTTTCTTCTTCCTTTTCCTCTTCTTTTCTTTCTCCTTAACAATCTTTAATTTCCTCTTTAGATACTAATACTCATAATTACTATCTAATTTTAGTTTCCTTGATTTTCCTTTCAGCCTGATTATAGTTGATCTGGTCTTTTTCTATTTGGCCTTATCTTCTTCCGTTTTCTTTTTTTTTTCTTTCAAGGGAATTTCAAATTGTAAATCTCCTCGAACTCCAGAACACACAAGGTCAACGTAAGAATCAAGGTCGTTTTCCTCGATTTATCACATAAAATGAATGCCGACTCAATACGTTTGTTGCTTTTGTTCAATTGAAGCAACAACTCGAGCTCGGCGACCCTATTCTTCAATGCTTTTATTTCAGCATCCTTATCGTCGCTTTGTCCAACATTTTCTTCAACAATTGTGGCTCTGCCCCATCCACAGCTTCTTTATTTGCCACAATCTTTTATTTGCTTCGTGCCACTCTATGGCCTTCATATCCGTCCTCGTCTTATTCGTATAATGCGAAGTCAACAATACTTCTTCAGTAATAATGTTAGAGATTTCTTTGGATACCTGAATTATAAAAGAAAAAGAATATTAAAAAAATGATAAATTAAATAAAAGAGCATATAAAAATGTTATTTTCATTACCTTCGATGCATCCAAATCTGGTAGTTCCGATTCAAAATTTTATTGATTTCATTGTATTCTAATTCCACAAAATGCTTGCATATCTAAGCTCAGAATTTTCACTCATTCTGTTTAGTTTACAAATTTCAGTCATAATTTAGAATATGGAGTCAAATTGGATTGTGTTAAGTGTTTTCTCAAATTTTTTAATTATTATTATCATCTACGAAGTATTTCACGCATCTGTTTTGTTTGTCAACAATATCAATATATGGAGTAATATTGTGTCATGGACTAATTTGAATTGCAAAAGTTAACTTAGGATGCGTTTGATTGCAAAAACAACTAATGTTTATGTGTCATAATTTAGTATGACAAGCTATGAAGAATTTCAAGTTAAAATAGTACTAGGATTCTTTCAACACCATTGTCGCAGACTCGCTTGCCCTATTTCTAAGCATTATCTGGATGTAACCTTTATTTAGGGTTTTGATTCAGAGCAACCCATGATTTTACAACACTCTATACATTCTTGGGGCTAACCACAAATCTCGGCAAAGTCAATGAAGGCAAAGTCAATAAAGCACTCTATATATTGCTAATGTAAAAATCTTTTGAAGCTAAACTGCAAGATCTATAAACTTGAAGAAAAAAATAGAGCTCCACAAGTTGGTAGGGAAAATAGAGTTTTGCTTGCCTCGTGTGATTCAGAGTAAATTCGGTATGTGATGCATGTTTTTGTAAGTCATGGTAACTTAGGAAGAACATGTCTTTCTTCCTTTTTTGTATGAAGTAATTCTATATATACAGTAAAATCAAAATGTGTTTTTCTTTATACATTTTGTCACGTATAATGTCTTACCAAAATTTCCCTTTCTAACTACTTTCATATATCTCCCAAGTTTTGGACACATATTTTCCAGAAACAAAGAGTTTTAGATAAACTTACAGTAATTGATATTTTTAGCCCCTTCTCACCCCTATGAATCAAACCCTAGGCCTCAATATGTACAACTCATTATATTTATAACATAGAACCCCACACAAAGTTTGTTGCATTGAACCTTGAAATGGTGGCCTACTCTCATCTTTAATCTACTAATGCTTTAAGTAGAATTTTACTGAGCATAAGACATTTTTCAACTATGACATTCCACAAATAATTATCAACTGAAATGGAAGAATAGCATTATATAACAAATATAAACTTCGTTTGATTTTATTAAGTTTGCAAAATTTCAAATAGGGGCGAAACCAAGGTTGGGCCAAGAAGGCTCTAGTCTTGCCAATTCTGAATATTAAGTAACCTCTTAGAGCATCTTCAATAGACTCTTCAAAGGATTAAATTGCAAATTTATTGAAGAGCCATGTCAGTAAAATTCACTACAACAGAAGTAGCAAAATGGAATATCCAATTTGAAGAGTCTTTCTCACTCTTCAAATATAAAGAGTGATAAAAGAACTCCTCAAACATACTTTTTAATATTTTATTAATGGGACTTTGTGCTAATTTAAAATAACATTGTTGAAAAGTAAAATGACATTGTTGTGCTAATTAAATAATAATATATTTGAAGAGGCTCTTGGAGCTCATTAAAAACATTCTTTAAGATGGCTCTTCAAAGTGTCACATAGGTTAACAAAATTATTTTTGTAGAGTCATTTTTGAAGATGCTATTGGAGATGTTCTTAAGTTTGTAAACTTGCTTTAAGAACTAATGCATGTGTTGTTTCCTTCTCTCGGCTTAGTTCTGGTTCTCCAAGCCTATCCGGGCATTTCTTATGAAGTTGATATTTTCTTTTATCTCTTTTATTTTCTTCTTTATTTTCTATAATTTTTATTGAAGCATGATTTTTATTTTAAAATTCCTTTCCTTTTTAAAGTCCTCATATATTTTGCAATTTTTTTAAGTCTTTGATTTTCTTTATTATTTTCTCTTTTATTGTTATTAATTTATTTATTTTTACACCTATATATAATTCTATAGGTGTAAACATACACAATTTTCAGAAATTTTAATTAAATATTATTGATTTTTAAAAACACGATACAATTTTTAACTTTATTAAATTTGTTTTGAATTAATTTTTTTTTTCATTTTTTGTTATATTCACATATTTTATGTTTTGTGTTTATTTTATTTTCATTAAATTGTTCAAAACCACTAATTTTATATAAACAAATTCATTGAGCATTTCTCAATAATTAAAACTAAACAAACCATAAAAAATTACTTGAATAAATAACACATTAAGACAAACGCATTACATATAATTAAAAATTAAAATGAACATAAATTTATCCATCCAATGCATTAGATGAAGAAGGATTTAGATTCGTTGGATGAACCAAAAACAGATGAAGAGTTAAACAAAAATACAAGACAACAAAATTACGCACAAAACACAAGACACAATACAACTTAAAGTAAACACAACAAAATACAAGCACCAACGCGAACAAAATTCATAATTTTAATCGATATCCATTTACAATCACACATTTGGAGTCATGGCAATATATTCAGTATTGTATTCAATACATGTGTTGAACGTCTATGCTCTCTATATGGTAGTTTGGCATATAATATTGAGTAAATCGTTTAGGTCATGTCCATGCAAAGATTCATTTACATTGGTTATCCATTCAAACTGAGTTAGTCCATGGAGACCTTGTCCATTGGAGGTTTATTCAAATTTAATTTTACTATCAAAAGGACATATTTATCAATTGCCTCATTCAATGGATGCAGTGAGCTTCATCCAGATGCAACCACCCTCTAATCTTCACCAAACACTTTAAACCAAAACTTGTCAAAGAGAGTATAGTCATAGTATACCCATTTTTTCCGTGCAATATACAAATATAGTGAGGAGACAATAGGCATGTGATAGGTATTTAGCAAGTACCATAGATAGACATAAAATAAAAGTGTCTATGAGTACAAAGGCACGAACACAAGTGATGGACGATAGGGAAATTCGGAACTAGGTTGTAATTTTGAATGATAAATGCTGGTCAAATCATTGAAGTTTTTAGTGAATAAATGTTGTAACTACTGTAAAAAGTTGTAAGATGCTTGTAAATACTGTAAAAGTTGACAAGTTACATAATAAGAGCTATAGAAGCCTGGAAGGTTGAAAGTTGATCTTGGAAAGGTAAAAGTTAACATTCTTGTGATCTAAAAATAAACACCCAATATAAATAGGTTTTTAGATATTCAAATATTATTCGAGAAAGATTAAACATTACATTAAGTTATGAAAAATATTTCATGACACAAGTAGTACACCTAATATTTATAATAGACCAAGTCTACAAACTAAGTGAATTGGAGTAAAACATCATAAATAGTAAAATACACAAGTTTATTTTTGTTCTTAAGGAACATCCATGATTAATGGCACTTGAAACATGTGTTCTTTATATATAATTCTTTAGGAGTAGCCAACACGTGTGGTATAGGAACAACTAGCCTTTTTTCTTGTGACAGAGCTGTTTCACTTGTTTGCATTATGAATTTGTAAATAACTTTTTAAACCTTATACATATATGTAATTTATATTTAAGATGGTAGATAATCATTAATTACCGCAATGGAATTGATATCTTTCATAGTTGAAGAAGACGTTTTTGTCTCTTGGTAATACCTCTCAAGTTTAGATATCGATTTTTTGACCTTTATCCACATAGACTACAGTTCTTTTGGTATTATTTTCCCATGGTACATTGATTTCCTCTAAATCGATGACGAATTAAAAATGGACACAAATTGCACCAAAGTTTCAGGGTTTATCCGAGTCGCACCATTTTCCATTATGTGTCATCTTATTCCCCACGTTACACAATACAAATTGCTCTTCATCTAAATGAGGCTATTACATGTGAAAAAGGCACATCGAACATAAAAGGAGCCTTTGGATGCCATTTTTAGATAAGTAGTCATATTAATGTGTCAGACTGACTATTGAATGTTGTATTTATTGCTTGAGGTCTACTATAAAAGTTAAAAGATGATTTATATAGTTGCATGAAATGACAACACAGTGATAATGTTAAAAGCATGATTTAGTTGCATAAGGTTACAACACACTAATAAAGTTAAAAGCTTCTACAGTTGCATGAGGTTACAACACACTGATAAAGTTAAAAGCTTCTACAGTTGCATGAGGTTTCAACGCACTGATAATGTTATAAGCTTAAAAAGGTTGACATCTACAATTCCATGTAAAATTCGATAAGACTTATATTTATTTCTATATTGATCCGATAATAAAAAAACAAGTTTGACAAATATATAAAATCACCTAACGCATGATATTAATAACCCAAATATATAAAAATGTACCCCAAAATATATAATAGCAAATATATACATGTACCTAAAAAATTATCCATGTACAATAACAATCACTCACAAACAAAAATGTACCACAAGCATTTTTTTTCTCTCTTTTTTAGGCCTCCTATTTCCCTCGGCATCTGCACCTACATGTGCCTTTACAGCCTCAATTCCACCCCTGCCTCTACTTCTTCCAACAGGTACATGTGTGGGGAATGGTGGAGATGTGGTAGTATGTGGCGGAGTAATGGTGGGGAATGGTGGATTGGTGCTAGTAGGTGGTGGGGAGATGGTAGTAGGTGGTGTAAATGTGCTGGCTAGTTATGTGATGCATTGTCGGATCATTTTTCTTAAAGAGCTTGATGAGTCCTTAACCTTTGGACTACGAATGTAGCAAAAACCTTAAAATTTTGTCGAAAGATGGAATGCGAAAACCTTAACCTAACCTTTGAAACAAGAATTAAACATTGGTATATATGAAGGACACCACAATCAATTGGTGGAGAATTGATTGATATGTTAGGAACAATTAAATTTAATCAATTCAAATTATTCAACATGTTTGAATAAGAACTCAAAGGTGTTAAAACACTCAATAATTGCATACCCTCATGATAATTTAAAATAATAATGATGGTGCAAATAAGTGAATTAATTTACTCTGCTAACCACATAAAGACACATGGTCGTCCACGTCAACAGCCTAGTCCACCATGACAAAGGGAGCTCGAGAGCTCTGCTTGAACACTGCTTGGAACCTTGAGCTCTAGAGAGTTTAAGTACCAAGTCTAGGGATTATTTTAGTACAGAAAGTTACGGAGCTCGAAGACCAGAGCTCTTCTAACGAGCTCTGGAGCTTTCTCGCCAACCACCGTGTCAGATCAGGCGCAGACAGCATGGGCGACTGCTACCAATTCCACCAATGCCACAGAGGCTCCCTTAACTTCATTAAATACATACCAACTGCATTTAATACATTAGGATCCATGGTGAAGCAACATTAGAGTTGGTAATGGACAGGGGATGGCCTTGGACCTGTTCTTAGAGCTCCTATACAAGCCAACTCTCTATCATATATATATAGGGAGCATTTACTTCCCTCAGCAACTAGGTAACCTTATTTGAAGAACATAAAAAAAATACTTAAGGAGCCAAGCATTGATCGCAAGACCGAGATAGGGAGAGCTAGAAAAGCCCACGACAGAGTTCCTAGCACAGAGAATCTAGAACTTATGTGGCTTAGTAATATCTTCATTGTAATCTTGTGAGAATAGAATAATTAGAGACACTTTGTCAGCTTGTAACATAAACTCATTTATAGTAATACAAGGCATCCCGAGCTCCTAGCTCTATCTACAAAAGGAGGACTAACCCATATCTCCATATGAGGCAAACCTCCTCTATACATCTTTGACTTTTTTAGCTCATTTCTTTATTATTCCAATTATTCAACCAATCATTTGACTGTGTGGTCAAACTGACCCATTATAGTTTTTTGCACCAACAAATAATGTTTGAAGTAATCCTTTAAATAGGAGAAAACAAAGCCTTAAAATCTTATTTTTATAAGGAAACTAATCATATTTAGAAAAAGAAAATAATATCTCCTAGAATATTCCTAATGCAATAAGAAAATTAATAGACACTCTAAAAGAAGCTCAATACACTCGTAACATGACAATACTATAAATAATAATTATCCATAATCCTTGGTCTTTAAGCAATACAAAATAAATAAATAAAACACCAATAAAATTGTTTTACTGCAAAGATGACTTTACAGTATTCCAACGTGCAATTGTTTTACTACAACTATGACTTTGTAGTTTCCAACATTCAACCATCAAGGAACTCCTCCATGTTTTACGAATCCCCTCAAGGTTGATTCTACATCTCTTTGGCTAAGCATTGTTCTCCATTATTGTTCTTCATCTCCTTGAATGCTTCTCCAAGCTCCATTTTTATTTATCATCTTTTGGACCATAATCATGAGCGCCTTCTTGATCTTCCCTACTCTGACTCTGGTGATTGAACCACTTGGAAACCGTATGGGATCTGCATAGTCTTCACTCTATGACCTTGTTTTGGTAATAAATTGAAAGGAGCTAGTGGATTAAAGACATACACAATTTCAAAAGGAGAAAACTTATATGTAGAATGAACAAATTGATTATATGCAAACTAAACATGAGGCAAAAATTCCTCACATTCTTTCAAGTTCTTTTTTATTATGGTACGCATCAATGTAGACAAAATCATGTTTACTACTTTTGTTTGACCATCAATTTGTGTGTGACATGTACTAAAAAATAGCCGCTTATATTATTATTAAAAGGGGAAAGGGCTTTTTTCATTCTTGTGATGATATCAAAGTTATAGATGTAAAGTGCTTAGAGTATGTGTATTGAGCTAACAACTATTCCTTTAACAAAGTGGTTGAGGACACCTAGATTGGCTCTTAATACCTAATTTTTCCCACAAAATCTTCCAAAAGTAACTAAGAAACTTTATTTTCCTATTAAAAACAACGGTTCTAAGCATGCCATGCAACTTAACAATCTCTTTAAAGAACATGTTAGCAATTCGTGGTGAATCATCAGTTTTGTGACACGCAATGAAGTGCCTTCTTTGAAAACATATCAACCACCACAAACATAGAATCATTCCCATGGTTAATCATAGGTAATCCCAATAAAAAATCCATAGAAATGTCTACCTAAGGGTCATCAGGAATGGGCAATAGGGTATACAAACTATAATATCCATTGATTTATTTTCGTACTAATTTTATTTTATATATTTTGCACCCACTCTTGATCATGTTATTATCCATCTTTAGGCCCGAATTAAGGAGAATTTTAGGTAACATAGAGAATTCGCGTTTTTGGAGTTCGAAAACCCATTTGTTTCTTTCGAATCCTTAACCATTGTATCATAAGACATTACTATGTCTTATAGGCCTTCATATATCCCTCGTGTCTGTCCTAAGACCCTCCAAAAGCATTAGGTCAAAACCGAAAAAAATAGCGCGAATTGAGGCCTTATCGTAATTTCATTAGAATTCTGACACAGTTATAGTATTTTGGTCATAACTTCTTCATCCGATGTCCAAATAGACCCCCATTTGCGCTCCATTAGAAAGTTAATTCGATTATATACAACTTTTGTGTTTGGACCAAGTCCAAATTCTTGCATCTTTAAGATCAATGCAGCAGTCGAAGTCAATAGCATGCTGTTTTCCTGAACAACCTGTTGTTTTCCTGAACAACCTGCTGTTTAAAGTGCCTAGATAAGGTTGTGGGGACTATCACAAATTTGCCATGGGACAACTTGCTGTCCGTAAGAATAGCACACTGTTGGTCCTCCAACAACATACTGTTGAATAGAGCAGCATGCTATTGTACCTGTGCATCAGATTTTTATTTTCCTTCTTTTTCTTTCCTCATCATTTCTCACAAATCCACACCAGAGTTTTGAGAGAAAGAGACATGGGGCGATTTTGGGTGACCATTGAGAGAATCACCATCCCCACATGAAATTACTAAATCATACATCTTCTTCCATCATTCTCCTCATTTTCTTTCTTTTAAATCCACAATTGAATCTCAAATAAAGCTTCAAGAAATCTAGGATTCAAAGAGAAATTCCTTGATCCACCTTCAACCAAGCTTAAATTGAGTTCATAGAACTTCATGGAAGTGGGAACACTACTACTAAATCTATTTTCTTAAAGATTGTTGTTGCATTAGTGCTTTTCCCAAATTTATACAAACCCTAGGTGGGGGTATGCTTGCACTTGGGTTTGGGGTTATAAATCCTTGATTACCTTTACATTAATGCTTGATATCACATTGAACACTTGATTTTGCTATATTTCAATCTTGTATGTATTAATTTATGATGTTTTGCTTAAAAACCTACCAAGATGGAAATGAAACTAATGAACTTTGACATAATTGTTATGAATATTGATATACTTAACTTAGTGGAGTGATTGATGATTTTGTACCTTAAGATGATGGAAATGCATTATAAATTGCTTTAGAACTCAATGATTGTGTTGGTTACTTATGAATTTGGTATATATACATATGTATCTTGTTGTTTATGGTATTGCTTTCATTGGCATAATTATCTACATAGGTGAGTGTTGTAAGATTGTAGCAATGCTTATGAATTTGGGTTAGAGCCCATACATGCGGTTGGAGCTCGAGTACTGGTACTAGACGAGGGTTGTAGCCCTATTGATGATAAAAAGGGTTGTAGCCTTTCGGTTGCCTTAGAGATGAGTTAAACACCCAGTGCAGGATAATTGGTTATTGGAAAAATCGTATTTGCACTTTTCTACAAGCTAGTGACTTTGAATAATGGAGGGTTACACTCATTGGACCCTATGAGATTACCAAAACTGATGAAATGGGTAATGTTCTTCCTAAGTCTATTTCCAAATATGATGAGCATGATATTAAGAAAATCCAATTTCTAGTTGTAAAACCGCTAAAAAAATTTGGGATAAACTAGAGGTTGCTTATGAGGGAACCTCACAAGTTAAGGATGACAATATTAACATGATTGTTCATGATTACGAACTATTCAAAATGGAGCCAAATGAATCTCTTGCTTATATGTATAGTAGATTCTTAATTGTCACTAATGCTTTAGATCTTCTTGTAAATGTCTACTCTAATGAGGACAAAATTCAAAAGATCCTTAGAACTCTTCTCAAGAAATAGAGATTGAAAGTGATGGCCATTCAAGAAGCCAAGAACCACAAAACCCTTAGCATGGATGAATTCTTGGGTTCTCTCAAAACCTATGAGAAAGAATTAGAAAGAGAAGAAGAGGTTGATTCAAAAGTCAAAAAGACTTTAACTCTCAAAGCAAGTCAACGAGAGGAAGATGATGAGTCAATGGGAGGTGATGAAGACATGGCTCTTCTTTTTAGAAAATTTATGAAATTTCTAACTAAAAAAAAGTTTTCAAGGAAAAGGAAACAACTTTGGTTCTTCATTAAGGAAGAACAATGATCGATCAATTCAACCAAGAGTTGAAAATGAAGAAGTGAAGAAATATTTCCATTGCCATGAACCGGGACACTTCAAAACCAATTGCCCGGTTAGAAGAAAAGGAGAAGAGGGATAAGAGGGACAAAGCCTTCAAACAAGTAAAACATGCCCTTAAAGGTACTTGAAGTGATTCTGAATGAGGGGAATCCGATGCCGATTCAAGCGACTAGGAAATGACAAACCTTTGCCTTATGAAAAAAGACGATGAGGTAGACTCTAATTATGATTCATTTTGCGATAATGATCTCTCTTTTAATGATGATGCACATGGTGAGAATGACAATGATGAATTATATGAAATGTTTGAGGAATTGTATAGTAAGTTTGAAAATTTATCTAAAAAGTATGCAAGCCTAAAAAAGGACAACTTGATGGTTTCTAATAAGTGTGAAACATTTAAAAAGGAAAATGTGGTTTTGAAAAATGAAATCAAAACCTTGAAGACAGGAAAGGAGAAAGAAACTCCAAACACACTTATAGTGGAAAATGCCAAGTTGAAAAACCAAGTGGATGACTTAACTAATAGTCTAACCAAGTTCACCAATGGAAGGGACAACTTGGATAAATTATTAGGAATGTAAAGGTGTGTATTTGACAAAGCCAGTTGGGGCTATAACCAAATTGACAATCAAAAGGATTACAAAAACTTTTTTAAAACATACACACCTCATGATCCCACTTATCTTTGTTCATATTGTGGTAGAAATACTCACTATGTGGATCATTGTTACTATGGAAATGATAGTTTCCCTAAGAGGAAGCTTGCTTGGGTTCTAAAAAGGAACCATTATATTTGCTAACTCAAAGGGACCTAACACATTTTGGGTACCAAAGGATAAATTATTTAAGGTTATGGTGTAAGTGTGCTTGAAAGCGAAAGGTAGCAAAACCAATTGATTTTTGGATAGTGGTTGCTCAAAGCACATGATGGGAGACAAAAACAACTTATTGAGTCTCATTCCCAAGCGAGGAGGGAATGTAATTTTTGGAGACAACACCAAGGGCAAGATCATCGGTATATGTAAGGTAGGTAAGTATTCTACATGTATTGATAATGCTCTCTTAGTTGAAGGTTTAAAGTATAATTTACTTAGTATTAGTCAATTGTGTGATAAGGGTTATGAAGTTATTTTTAAATCCGATCATTGTATTATTAAGAATGTTAGTGATGATTCCATCTTACTTGTTGCATATAAAACTAACAATGTGTACACTATTGAGCTTGATGATTTGTCTCAACAAGATGTTACGTGTTTGTCCGCTATTAATGATGTTTATTAGTTATGGCATAGAAGATTATGACATGCTAATATGAACTTAATTCATACTTTGTCTAAGAAAAATTTAGTTAAAGAATTGCCTAAAACCAAATTTGTTAAGGGTAAAATTTGTGATGCATGTCAACTCGGTAAACAACACAAGTCATCATTTAAGTCTAAGAAGGATATCATTACAACTAGACCTCTTGATATGTTACATCTTGATTTATTTGGTCCTAATTCGGTTGCCAGTTTGGATGGCAAATTGTATGCTTTTGTCATTGTTAATAATTATACTAGACTTACTTGGGTGTTCGTTCTTTCTCACAAAAGTGAAACTCCACATGTTTTTGCTAAATTTTATAGAAAAGTTCAAAATAAAAAAATGTTTCTATTGTGCATGTTATGAGTGATAGAGGTAGAGAATTCGATAATATTGATATTGAGAACTTTTGTGATGAGCATGGTATTGATCATAACTTTTCGGCACCTAGAACTCCTTAACAAAATGGTGTTGTTCAAAGAAAAAATAGATCTCTTCAAGAGATGTCTAGGACTATGTTGAACTTTCTTTGTCGGAGTATCTTTGGGTGGAAGCTGTTAACACCGCTTGCTATGTGATTAATCGTACTATTATTCGTAAAAAGTGAGATAAGACTCCTTATGAATTATGAAATGACAAGAAACCAAATATTGCATATTTTAAAATTTTTGTTTGTAAGTGTTTTATTTTGAATGATCGTGATCACTTGGGTAAATTTGATGCTAAATTCGATGAAGGAATTTTTCTTGGATATGCCACTAATAGTAAAGCATATAGAGTTTATAACAAGAAAAGTTTGGTAGTCCAAGAGTCTATACATGTTGTATTTAATGAATCCAATCCTTTATCACCCAAACTGCGTTTCGATGATAATGTTGAAATTATCCAAAAAGTTTCGGATATTCAAATTAATGATTCATCTAAAGAAGAAACATCAAGTGCTCAAGCTTCTTTTAAGGAGTTAGAAAACACAACGGAGCAAAACTCGAATGATTTACCTAGAAGTTAAAAATTTGTGTCCAACCACCCTATTGATCAAATTCTTGGAGAGCCATCTAGTAAGGTTATGACCAGACCATCCTTAAGAAATGTATGCAATAATGTAGCACTTGTTTCTCAATATGAGCCTAAAAACATAAATGAAGCCGAACAAGATAAATCTTGGATGATGGCTATACAAGAAGAGCTCAATCAATTTGAGAGAAACAAAATGTAGACGCTTGTTCTCAAACCTAATGATCACACCATTATAGGCACTAAATATGTATTTTGCAATAAAAAGGATGAAAATGGTGTAATTGTTAGAAATAAAGCTAGGCTTGTTGCCCAAGGATACAATCAAGAGGAGGGCATTGATTATGAGGAAACATATGCACCCGTTGCACGTCTAGAAGCCATTCTCATGCAAGTTGCTTATTCATGTTTAAAAAATTTTAAGTTGTATCAAATGGATGTGAAAATTGTTTTCTTAAATGGTTTTATTGAAGATGAAGTTTATGTAAAACAACCTTCCGATTTTGAAAATCATGTTTATCCAGATTATGTATTTAAATTGTCTAAAGCACTGTATGGTTTAAAGCAAGCACCTAGAGCATGGTATGATAGATTAAGTACATTCTTGATTAACAATAATTTTGTTAGAGGTAAAATTGATACTACCTTATTTATCAAAAATCATGATAATGATATGCTACTTGTGCAAATCTATGTTAATGACATTATTTTCGGTTCTACTAACGAGAATCTTTATAAGGATTTTTTTCACATATATGCAAAAGAAATTCGAAATGAGCATGATGGGATAGATGAATTACTTTCTTGAATTACAAGTGGAGCAATGTAAAGAAGGAATATTTGTCAATCAAAAGAAATACGTGAAAGAACTCTTGAAGAAGTTCGACATGGAAAGCGCTAAATTAATGAGCACACCTATGAGTTCAACATTGAAGCTCGACAAGGACGAAATTGATAAAAGTGTGGACATCAAAAAATATCGAGGTATGATCGGTAATTTATTATATTTGACGACTTCTAGACCGGATATTATGTTTAGTGTTTGTCTTTGTGTATGATTCCAAACGGATCCTAAAGAATCACATTTACTTGCCGTTAAACGTATATTCCGTTATCTTTTCGGTACTAGTTCCTTGGGTTTTTGGTACCCAAGAGAGAACACTTTTGACCAAATAAGTTATTTCGATACGGATTTTGCCAGTTGCAAAATCGATAGGAAAAACACTAGTGAAGCTTTTCATTTTCTAGGACACGAACTAGTCTCTTGATTAAGTAAGAAACAAAATTCGGTGGCCCTTTCAACGGCCGAAGCCGAATATGTGACGGCCGAAAGTTGTTATGAACAAACTTTGTACATTAAACAAAAACTAGAAGACTTTGGAATTAGTCTTAGCCACATTCCCATTAAATGTGATAACACAAGTGCTATTAGCTTGACCAAGAACCCTATAAAAAATTCACGTACTAAGCACATTGAGATAAGATATCATTTTATTCGTGATCATGTGCAAAAAGGGAAAATTAATATTGAATTCGTTGGCATCGAATCGCAATTTGCGGATATTTTCACAAAACCACTTTTCGGTGATCGCTTTTGTACTATCCGACGTGAACTTGGTATGACTAGAGCATGTGATATCTAGTTGACCAAAATATTCATGCATATTGATCAATTATGTTTGTTTCTAAAGCTTACAAAACTATGAATTTAATTGATTAATTTTTGTGCAATAAGCATTTAAGTAGCTAGCACTTCATTTACATGTTATATTGTGTACTAATATTTTTCTTGTAGTACAAAATTTGTCCAAAATTGCAAATTCTATTTTCATATGGCCTAAAGAGCAAAGGTATGCAAATCTGCGCAAAACTGGTTGATCAGTCAACTAAGGGATATGGATTAGTTGACTAAGCCTCAATCAGTCGACTGAAGGGCCTTCATAAGTCAACTGATGCTTGGCTGAGAGCAGTTCATAAAACCCCTGTTTTTCCCCATTCCATTCTCTCTCTATTTCGAAACTCTCTCTTTCAAAACCATACATAACCTTCACAAATCACACAATTATTTAAATCTCTTTACCAAAACTCTTCTTAAACCAATAATCTTTATCATCCTACACTAAATCAACCACAAATCACACATATTTCACCCCAAATCACTCAAACCCATACCACTCTCTCTCTAACCCTAACCCTAGCCTCCATTGTTGATCTTCCACCTAAAATTCTATCCTACACCAAATTTCTTTACAAAATCATCTCACATTACCCATATAAACTATTTTTAACCCTTTTTCCATCATCCAAAACAAATTTTCACCCAAAAAATTCAATTTTTTTTTAAAAAAACTAACTTTTCAAAACTTATACCTTTAACCCTACTTCTCTAAAAATGTCTCAAGGACCTCGCTCTCGTCGCCCTCGCAAGAATGTACCGCAAGAGGGTGCATCATCAGCCATCTCGCCACAAGTACCTTTGCCACCATTGTTCATATCCAACGAGGTTGAAGAAAAATTCAACACCGACTATGTCACTCGTACCATTGTTGAAGGTAAACAATTCAATATCGAATTATTCTTTACTAATGGTCTGAATATCACTGCCTTATTTCGTAATCAAGGCATCTTAATTTTTTTGTCCATACGATAGAATGTCTATCCTCGCTTGGTTAGATTGTTCTATGCCAACCTACATCACCCCATACTCAAATCTGGACGTCCAAACATGTTTAGACTTGCTACATTGCTAAATGGACGTATGATTACGTTCAATGAAGCTGATTTGAGTAGAATTTTTCACTTTCCAACCACAAATATGATGAGCGTACCATCCAACTTTAGCAATTTACTTGGTCATGAGAAAGTCGTGGCCCTAACCCTCATTCTTAAAAGATGCTATAAGCAACACAATAGTGGTACGAGACACGAAATTATGGCATATATGCTTATCTTGCAAAGTTGGCTTATTCATTCTATAATCGGGTATTCAATTGTTCCAAGACGGGATAGTCGAGCTTCGGCAAATGCACTGGACATCTTTTTAGTTTGGCAATAGTTATGGGACACAAGCTCAATTATGTTAATCTCATGTTTCATCATCTTTTTGATACAACTAGCCGTAAGAAATAAGGATTGGTATATGGTATGGCTCTCACTCGCTTATTTCAATTCTTTGATATCAACCTTAATGATGAAACCGATGTTATTGTTCCCACGGACAATGAGACTTACATTTCCAAAACTATTCGTCAAATGGGATATCATATTGAAGACAGTGAATGGCTCTCAAATGATCCTCTTAACGGAAATGAAGATGCTGATGATGATGATGATATACCTCACCCAGAGCCTATGAAACAAGACTTACCTTATCAAAGAACTTCCTCACAAGCTCCCACCAAGCTACATATATGGTTAATCCAAATGAAGCCATCTTACAAGCAATCCAAAATCTCTTGGTGACTATAGACAATAGATTCAATCGTATTGAGGAAAGACAAAGAGCACATGAAGCCGCATTCCTCCATTACCACCCGACTATGTCTTTCCACCATGGAACCCGTGGCACATCAATCAAGGATGGGGACAATGGCCACAAAAAGATGCCGACGAGTGATTTCTCTCTCTCCTCCCTTTTTTGCTTATGACAAATGGGGAGAATTATAATAATTAAGTGTTTGGTACACACTTTTCTTAATTATGCTTTGTTTGAAAAACTTAAGAACTTATGACTTATGTTTTGTTGGTTTTTATTATGGTTTTTAACTCTAGTACTTTATTTAATCAAGTGGAACTTAGTTAAAGTTTTAAGTTTTATTATGATTTTGCAATGGTTTGAAATTATTTCTATGCATGCTTGTTATTTTCTGTCTTGTACATAGTTTGCGGGGGAGCTTTCTCTTTAAAATTACAATTTATGATCTTACTCGCAAATACACATTAATTTCTTGTCATCATCAAAAAGGGGGAGATTGTTGACATAAAAGTCACTAATCTTGTTTTGATAATAACAATAACTTTAATCATGTGTAATTTAACTAAGTTGATATTTTGTAAAACATTACTATTATCCAAAGTAATCAAAAACGACACAACCACATCTAATTGAACACAAGATCACACGTGGACTAAGTATAAACCGACAAGGAATATTAATTACACTTATCGGAACCAAGATCATTCACCTACAAAGTCATCATCTTTATAATTTCCATTATCAAAATCTCACACTTCACACAACTACTTGATCACTCCTCGCATCCCAAAGCGGGCACTACCACAATGGCACATTTATGAACATAATCAAGATCAATAACCTAGGTTATTGACAAGACATCTAAATAATATTATTATAACATTACTAGCATTCCACAATCAAAAAAAAGTATTAATATATAAACAAGAGAATATAAAGAAGCATAAAAACAGACAAAGCCCTTGAAGACTCGTAATTTTATATTTGAGTGAGTGCTTATGTTTTCTATCTAAAGGTTCTTGTTTGACTCTTTTTATAGCTTATAAACTTTGTTTTTAATAATTAGATCTATCAAATCAAAGTTTACTTTAAGATTCTTTCAAAATATTCTTTTTGCAAAAACCAATTTTGTATTAAATTCATAATAAATTCAAAATGATCTTATTTTGAGCTCTATTGAAAATAGGTATCCTAGGAACCGATATTTGACCTTCCCCAAGAATCAAAATTGATTTTAGAGCCAAATTATAAAAGTGTAAAAATTGCATTTATGGCCTGCCGGACAGAGTCCATTAGTCGACTGATGGACACTCAGTCGATTGATGAGCTTTGCTCAGTCGACTGATGGTCCAAAAACTAGCCGTTGAATTTCTGATTTTTTTTATCATGTTTGGTACCAAACCTCTGCCAACTCCTTCCAAACGGCCATATGTTGTCCTAGACTATATATATACTATCTAAGACATATTCAAACACTATTGAATCATTCTAACACTATTCTCTTCATTTATATTCAATACTCAAAGATTCAAGAACATTGTTTTGATCAATCATCATTATTTTGAGTTATAAATTGTTGATCCAATTTGATATCTCCTAGTGTGAGCTTAAATTATAAATATTCATACACTTGAGAGCCGTACATTGGTGTTTGTCACTAAAATCTTATTCTTCAAACATTAAGAGATGTTCATCTCTTAAAATAGCACGAGGTTATTCTAGTGTAAGTGTTGAGAGAAATCAATATTTATAGAGTGTACTCACTTGTAGAGGTTTGATTTTCACCCGGAAGAAGATCGTTATTAGTGAAAATTCTCGGGAAACTATCCGAGCAAGGAAGTAGGGGCTAACAAGCCGAACTACGTGGACAAAAAGTCTTCGACTTCTATCGATTTAATCTTTCTATATCTAGCTTATTGATTAATTGCTATATTTTGCTTGAGTTTACTTGAGTGTTTTGTTTGATTTCTTGATATAGACTTTAAATATTTTTTAAAACGATTTTAAAAATTCGATTAAGTTTTAAAAACCCTATTCACCCCCTCTAGGGTATTTCCGACCTACAATTTCTATTATTCATGTGTTTCCTGCAGTCCTGGGCACGATGACCTGTCTTTCCACAAGCATAGCAATCACCCGTAAACTTCTTAATACCACCAGTAGGCTTAGGGAACTTGTTATCTTGGAGATTGTTGTTGTTGTTCTAATTACGATTAGGCTTAGGAGAGTGCTTGCGTGGATTGTTACTTGACTTAGCAATATGAGCCTTGGCCGCCATAGCCACAGCTTGTTCTTTCCTTTCTTTAATGCAGTTATCTTCCTTTATCCTCAGCCTAATTGACAGATCCTTCATAGTCATGTCATTCCATTCCATTTGTGTTTGAGATTATTTCGATACTCTTTTTAGGACGGGGGCAGTTTTTCAATCACCGATGCAACTTGAAACCCTTCACTAACTTTCATATTCTCTGCCTCAACTTCATGAAAAATAATATGTAATTCCTCAAATTGAGACACTACAGGTTTTTCATCAACCATTTTAAAATCTAGAAAACGTGACACAACAAATTTCTTGCTGCCAGCATCTTCGATTTTGTATTTCTTTTTAAGAAGCAACCATAGTTCTTTGGCAGTGGGAACAGTGCAATAGATATCGTATAAATTGTCCTCGAGATAGTTTAAAATATGATTTTTACACTTAAAAATAGCCTTGTCCCATGCCTCATTAACTGCGGTTCTGGCAGGTTCAGCTTCTTCAGAGTTATCCTCTTTTTCTTTCAAAACATGATCGAGATTTAGAGTGTTTAAATAAAAAACCATTTTCTGCTGCCAGCGTTTAAAATTAGTGCTAGTAAATTTGATGGGCTTAACAGCAGTAGCAAGGCTTAAATCAAAGTTTTCCATTAGAAAAATAAAAGTAAAAATGTTCTGTCTTAGATTGTTAGAAAAACAGTAATGATAAATATGGGAAAAATTGATCTAAAGCAAAAGATAAAATAACTTATCTCGATGAGGCACGTGTTGAACACGCAGTCCTAAGACAGAAATTTTGCCCGCACCAGAAAGTTGCTGACAGGTCAATGTTGAAATCTGTCCCCATGATTCAATAGCAGATTCCTCTTTAACCAGATTGTTTTAGAGGAGCAAACGAACCAAAAACCCTGGCCCACTCAGTTTTCGAAGAAGAATATCAAAAAAGAAGAGAGAAAACCATTTTTTGGATAATCCTTTGAGATGTTGCTATTGAGGGATTTATGCTCATCTCCCTCAACGTTATTCTCCAAAAACGGAGAAAAACTCTCAACACAAACGCACATAGCAAAACTGAAATTCTAATGATTTATCCAAAAAAAAGAATTCGAATATTAATTAAAACTCTTTTAATTAAATATATAAATAAAGGGCTCGTAAATAGAAAGAGGTAAATAAAAAATATTTTTATTTTCAAAAAAGCCTAAGTCATTAGAGGGACTCGAACTTATGGCCTCATGTAAGGGAACCACAAAACTTACCACCAGGCCACCCGAGCTATTATAAATATTTTATTCACACTAGTAAAAGTCCAACAGTTAAAAACGGCAACCCATGATTACTCGCTTCCGAAGGTAGATGCCTTCATATGGAAATTTAGGGTGTCACAAACAATGGAGGTTTAATTTAGACTTTTGCTTTCACCAGCATGATAAATTTTACTAGTGGAAATTGAGACACTTTCAAAGAGAAATAATGTCATTTTTAGCCACATTTGTGGTTGTGAGTAATGATTGAACTAATTCGTTAAAGTAAAGCAAGTGGGGCTAAGGGGGTGAACGGTCTGGTTGACTAGACTGGTCACTTTGGTTCCAAAATATTATGGACCAAACTGGACTGAATTAGAGGCTAAAATTGGACTGGACCTGTTTAAAGCTCCAGTTTCAGTCAGTCCAACCGATTTGGGCTTTGTTTAATTCGCATGTTTTATCCGAGCTTATGGACTATTTTTTCACACCTATTCAACCCGTTTTCATTGGCCTTTTATGTATATATGTTAAGCCCATTTATTAAAAGTTCATATTTCACAACAATTCAACCAATTTATTTACAAAATCCATATTTACATAATCACACTATGTAATATTAAAATAAAACAGTGGCCGTCTGTGGAAAGGAAAAAAAACAATGAAAAAAAATAGTTGCCAAGAATAAGATTCAAAAACAGATTTAAAAAGGAAAAAGAAAAAGAAAAAAGCTTATATATATTTTAAAAAACAAAAATTTATATATACATAAATAAATATACTGGTTTGAATTTTTTTGTAACTTTTTTTCTTAGGACTGAAGACCAAACTGGTTGAGATTGTTCCATAAAAACTTAGACAAGATGGATTGTTGTAAAAATGAAAATTGAAAGAAACCCTATTTGTTTGATTTAGTTTGAACGATCTGGTCGGTTTGATTCAATTTCTACACACCCCTAAGTGGGGTGGTGATCGAGGGGAAAATGATAGTTGTTGGATTGGGCCCGTTGGGGGGGGGGGGGGGGGGGGGGAGCGTGGGAGATGGGTTTGATTGTGTGACTATGTGAGGGTGGGGTGGGGGGTATAATGGAGAATGGAGATAAAAGATAAAACTGGAACCTAAAAATGACTAAGGATAGCCTTATCACTTAATTGTAATTCTTATTATAATTCTTAGAAGGCAATTATTTTTTCTTCCTTATTTGTTTATTTTATTTAAAATAATTTTCTTTTTCTCCTACTCTTATAAATATTTTGCATTCATGGTACCAAAGCATATGGGTGATTTTATATCTATCCACAAAATCTTTTACTCTATCCACCCTAAAAGATAGATAATTAATTATTATATATTTATTTTTGACATAATTACAACGATTAGTTAATCCACCAAAATTTATTTTATTATTAATAGTTATTAAAACCCAAAAGTTCCATAATACACTCGTCTTCTAGATTATCAAACTCCATTGTCTACAACTAATCGCCTTAAACCACCATGTCCACCACTTGACCGCTGTCACCAGCCATCACTTCCAGTCGGTTGGATTTTTTGGCAACTGTAATTGACGGAGCCGTGGCCGGAAAGCTCTTCCTCTTCCTCCTTCTCCTAGCTTTATATCCCTATCTCTCATCTGTAATAACCACGCCTCAAATAATCGTCAATTTACAACTACACATCACTTAAAACCATAAAAATAAAACCCCTCAAACTAGTGTTCGAAACAACTCTTCATCTTAAATAAATACATAAAACCTTTCATAATCAAAATAATTTTAAGGCATATGCTCTCTCTCTCTCTACATATATATATGTATGTGTGTATATATATATCACCTCTTATGGCTAAGAATAAGAATAGTATTTTAAAGGCAGAGAATTGATTGGCTTTGATGGATCTCAATCATATTAATATCCTAATTGGATCTATAATTTCCTCCCAGTGAAGCATATTTATGGATCTCAAAGCACATGAATGATGAATCTTTCCGTTGAGAAACATGCCAATTTTTTTTGTTATATTCATGAATATGAATTGAATCAACAAATTCTTCTTAGTTTCAAGGATATCTAAAAGCATTAAAGCAAGTTCAATGAAAGAATTATACAAGCGCCTCAAAAATGGAATTAATTAGGATTTCATATAAAGAAAATGAGGGCATTTTAGAAAATTGCATTTATTAATATCATCTTTTAAAAAAAAAAAAGTTTACAAATCTAAAAGTTTTTACTTTTTGTAAGTTTATCCAACAAGTGGATAATTTAAACAAAAAAATGCGGATTAACTCAAACATGGATGAACTTCTAAATCTCTTGGATTGATTTAAAATCACCCAAGCATATGCGCAGCAGAAATATTAGCAATTCTCCTTATTAGAAATATTTAATGGTATTTAGCAGTTTAATAATAGTAGACCTTTCAATGGATTAGATTTTTACTGGAATTTGATCTGAATCTAATCCATTTAGTTGGATATGGATTGAAAATTTTGATCCGTATATCCCAATCCGATCAGAACCCGTTAAACCTTTGATTAACAAATTGGATATGAATATATGTCGATTCAATCCATGACACATATTTTTGCTTAAATTTATCATTATTTATTTATATTTACTACATTTATTATTAATACACTTATAAACAATAACTATAACTTCAAAAGTATTAAATAATTTTCTTTTTAAAGAAAATAAAAGAAAATTATTGTTGTTAGCCTTAACTATAACTTTTATATTAGTTTCATTATTTTTTATATACTTACAAACTAATTATAATATAATTAAACCTTTAAACAGATCGAATATAATTCGATTCGAAAACTTTTACAAATATGGATTTCAATTCTCCCTAATATGATTCAAATCCGATTTGTTGACAGGCATAATAAGTAGTACATAAATGTAATTTTCATGCGGAAGGTAACAAGGTCAAATCGTTTCTTTAGTATTATTTTATGGTGACTTACGGTGCCAAAAAAGTAATTTAATATTATATATTATTTTATATACCAAACACCCTTGATATATTTAGATCAATTCAATTCGATGAGTATGGGTTTGCGTAAATTAATCTTGTGCCGAATTCAAAAATATAGTTTTTTAAAAAACTCCTGTAATACTATATGGGTGTGTTTGACGTGTCGGATTAGAGAACTGAATATAATTATTTAATTCCATTCAGACGGGATAAAATAATCCCAACTCTTAGGTAGAATTTGTTAATCCCTCTCTCAGTGGATAAAAATGTTAAGTATGATAAATAATCCACCCGGATATTTAATTCCGACGAACACCAAACTTGGAATAGTATAAAGTTATCATGTTCCGCTCTTTTATCTTACGTGTCAAATGCAGCCTATAATTTTAACCAATTAGGATTGATTAACGTGAGATGGAGCAATTCTCCCTAGATTTTTTAGTTGAATCGCCTTCTTTACTTCCAACTTAGGAGGTCCGGGGTTCAATTACCCTCCAAATTCTCTACAAAAACTTTAATTAACCTTAGGGTGCCAACTGTCATCGAATTTAGTTTAGGGTGCAAGCTGAAATCTTCTTAAGTTTTAAAATATTAATTAGGGTTGAGATTCAGATGAGGAGGATATGTAGGGAGGGAGAGGCAAATTGGTGAAAAAGGTAAAGTCTTTCGGATTATAACAAGGCTCAATCATAAGATTCTGGCAACTACAGTTGCTGATTCAGGTTTTTCATCTCTCACTTTATCTCTCGATTTATATATATATATATATATCTATATAATAAAGTAAGAAGGACAAATGTATGACTCAGATGGATTACTTTAATTTGAATGATATATATTAGGTCTTTAGATCAAATTTTAAATTAACGTTCATTCTCTCTCTACCGTAATAACTAAATACTAGTTACGAACCCGTGCGATGCACGGGATGGTATTCAAATTATTATTAAAAAGAATTATGTAATAATAAACAAAAATTGAATAAAATCACTACAAATCCATGTAAAATATAGCCTTAACTATACAATAAAACACATAATTAATTCAAATAATAAAAGCAGTGAAAGCTCAAAATAACGCGGGTAAAATGATGCATTTTTGCTATAATAATAATAATAATAATAATAATAATAATAATAATAATAAAAATAATAATAATAATTCAGTTCATGCTTAAAAACATAATTTCAAAAAAATAAAATAAAAAAGAAACATTAAAGAGTACAATAAATAGGGCAACCTCTTTTTTTTTTTTTTTTGAACATCAAAATGGAATGTATTAATATAAATCATTGATCATAACATCCTGAACGAAAGTCGGGCAAGAATCCCAAACCTTCCAACCAGACACAGAATTTGCCGCTCTTGCTAAGCTATGAGCTACGCAATTCGCTGATCGATAAACAAAAGAAACACTACACTGATTTAGGTCTCTTAAAAGAGCCTTACAATCATCAATAATACTACCAAAATAGGACCGATTGTCGTCCATTTTATTCATTGCATCTGCTACCACCTTGGAATCCACTTCAATTTGGATATTGTTCTTTTGCTTGTCTTTGAGCCAACTCAAAACTTCCCGGAGGCCAACTACTTCTGCAATTCTTGGGGATACACGTCCATAAAAGGATCCTTGGATAGCCTCTAAAAACGCCCCATTGTGGTCACGAATTAAGCCACCAAAGCCATACTTCAAAGAAGTCAGGAATAGAGAAGCATCTACATTACATTTAAAAAACCTCGAAGGGGGTTTAACCCACGAATTGCTTCTGTCAGGGTCTGTGGTACCTGTGTGAATCGCATTGGAATCAATGGACACTCCATTACAAGAATTAGAAGCTGCCAAAACCCCACGCCGGAGCTTCTCTTGAACAGATTTGTATTCTGCCACTGTAATAGTTGCTTTGTTAATAACCGACGCTGCAGATTTTGATTCCCCATTCCATATTAGCTCATTACGGTTCCACCAACAGCACCAAAGAATTGCTGCTACAATATCAAGCTGCTGTTTATTCAGAGCCCGACGCTGATCATTCCACCAGGACACAAAAACCGGAGCTGCACTATCACAAATACGAACAGGGGCAGCTGCCCAGATACGCTGCACTACCGGACAGTTCACAAGCATATGAAGGCTTGTTTCGATTTCTGTGTTATAGAAACTACACGTAGGGTCTAAATTAATTCGCCGTTGAAACAACACCTCCTTAGTTGGAAGATTGTCATTCAAAACCCGCCATAAGAAATTACGAATTTTTGGCGGAAGTTGAATTGCCCACACCGCATTCCAGTCAGTCGACAATGGCCCAAGAAACCTGTTTTCATTATTTTTAAGAACATGATACCCACTTTTGACGCTATAGTTACCTTTAGGAGTCCAACGCCAAAACCAAATATCGTCTCTCCCTGACTTCGGAAGGGGAATCGAGAGAATTTCTTCACAATCTCGATCGCTAAACAAATCTGAAATGAGCTGTGAATCCCACTCGATTTTTCCTGGAACAAAGAGGGCATCAATAGTAACCTCCGACGCTTCAAACGGAGGGGGAGTTTGGACATAAGGCTGGTCCGGGTCTTGCAACCAAGGGCAACCTCTTCTTATTCCTTCCATAATACTAATATATACTAAGTATAGATGTAAATATGAAAAATGAAAAATTTTAAAAAATAAGTAAATAAATGTTTCATAATAAAAATTATTTATCACTAAATATAATTATTACAATTCCTAGATTTTACTATTATAATAATAATAATAATAATAATAATAATAATAATAATAATAATAAATAATATAGATGATTATGAAAATTATTATAACAATTAATAAGAGAGAGTGTATTGGTATTAAATGTGTTATTATTATGGCAATTATAATGACAATTAATAAGAGAGAATATCATATATGATTATTACGGAGGAAGTGAATTAGTATTATTAAAGAGGAAATGGATTATTAATACGGATAATTAACAGGAGAGAGGACCGTAATTAAATCGAAATTAAATAAGAGAGAGAAGACTTATTACGGAGGACTTCCTCCGTAATACTATAATACTATTACATATATTTCAAAAATTAGACCACTTAATCACATTCGAGTGCGGTAGGCACGGGTTGCCCTAGTATATATATATATATATATAACATGCAGTGGTATTTGTGTTGAAAAAGGTGAAGTCTTTCAAATTATAAGGCTCAATCTCAATCGATGAATGTTTTAGTCCCATTTCTGGCAGCTGAATCAAGGTTTTCAAATCTATCTTCTCTGTTTTCTTTATATATATATACACATGAGAGTGTATTTGTTTGTGTTTATAAGAAACTGGGGGTAATATAGGATTTTGTTTTGTTTGCATTCCAATTACTCCATCCTCCTGATTCATATTGTAATTCTCTAGATAAAAAGTCCCAATTTTTATTATTAATTTTATTTATAATTTTTCTCCAAATTTTTACGCAAAGTCTAAGTGCTTGATTGGTACATTGATTTGAGTTTTTGTTCGTTAATGGAATTTGAGATGCTAATTTCACATGGATATTTTGAGCATGTCAACTTATGATTCACCCTCTTGACTCAATTCACCAATTTAAGATTCCTAGAACAAACAAAAACTTGAACCAAAGTAGCAAAACAAGTGAAATTTTCTCAGTGTAACTTTTGTGGCTGTAACATATTTTCCCTTATTTCTTTGAGACTCGAAGTTACAGAGGTTCGGCCTTCAGAACAGATCCTGTTCAAGAAAGGTCGTATATTTTCCCCTGTATCTATCTGGTGCTAATTTTGTAGCATCTATGAGTTTGGGTATCATCCTTTCTTTTGCCTCATATATATTCATTGCCAACTTGGCAATGGTAAATTTTGTAGTTATATTTTTATCAGAGGCAATTGGCTGATTATGCAGGCAGAGACATATTAATATTGTAACAGGTTGGGGTGCCAACACTAAAGATTTTGCTTTAACATGTGTTACTAGCCTGATGCGCGATTCAATTCTCCAAAACTCTAAAAACTTTGCAAAAGAAGTTAGCTAATTTAATTGCCTACTAATAAAGGAAATTACTTTTGAACTTTAAGAAGATAAGTGTAATTTGCAACAAATAAACAGTTACTATTCGTTTTCAAAATTGGCATAAATTTGAGTACATTGCACAAATCTCCTTTGAATTATAACATGCGCGTCGATTTAGTCCTTAAGAGAAATAAAGAGTGCTGATTTGAGATCTTTTAACTATTATCACTGATCCAATATCAACCATGAATTCAGGAAAATATATCTTTGATTATATTCTATGTCATAGCTAGTAATTCAGGCTCATTTAACATTGTATATTTGGATTCAATGTCAACCATGCACTTAAGAAAAAAGAAATGTCTTTGATTCTATTATTTGTTATAGCTGGAAATTCAGACTCATTTAACATTGTATATGCTCGTTTAAAAATTATGTTACTAATGAGGTACTTGCAGTTTTTGGCAGCTGTGCTCACTTCTTAGGGAGCAATGGGAATAAGTGGAGGGACTCTGAATGAAGATAGCAATTTCTCTGTAAAGGTAGCACACATATGCTTCTTATCAAATATAAACCAAAGTTAAAAAGTCGTGATTCATGTGATCTTGTGCTGCTACCTTGCATGTGTCGAGAGATATGTTATGGTCAGAGCATTATTGTATTTTTTGATTTTGTAACATGAATAATGCTGCTATTTTGGGTATGTCTCTAGATATTCTTATGATCCGAGTATTATTTTATAAATTGAATAGTGCTACTTTTACCTGTGCCACATATAGGAAGAGAACCCATAAATGCCAGTATCTTTCTTGGCTTGTTTGATTCAGTTTCCTTCTTGATTGTTGATATTTATTTACCACCACTTAGATGCCTATGTATAGCCGTTCTAACCCTATAAGGCAGGTGGAAACCTTTCAAAAAATGTTAGTTTAGTACTATATATACGCAAATACTTGCGTTCTAAAACCTGTAAAAGACTTGGGGTCATTATCCAGTTTTATATGGAAATTTATAATCCCTGGTCTCAGGTCTTTTTTGAAAGCGTACTTCTTGGGAGGTCAGGGACGCAATCTGAATAAAACTTTCGTAGTTTTTTTTGACTTCTTGTATCCAACTCATCTATATTCATTTCTTTGAACAACGGGGCATCCGTAATTTGAATGAAAGGGATTTTGAAGGATTTGTCTCAATATTTGGAAAAATTGAGGGGGATTATGCTTTTACTGGTATAGAAGAAAATGTTTGGGGTCAGTGCGGTTTTCTTCTGCCTCTTATCATGCCCTTCTCGAATCTCCTATTGATTCTCTTTTTGACCCTTCAAAATTGATTTGGTCAAATTTTGTACCCATAGAATATTCAAATGTTTCTATGTCAGTCACACACAGTAGAATGAATACTTGTCATTTGTTACAAAGTAGAGTGAATTTAATTTATCTAAGAACTGCAGAGCACGCCCAAAATTGGTCCCCTGCTTGTCCTCTACGTGTCTTATGCATGTCTGAATTAGAAAAAATAGAATAAAATATTAGATACATTATTCAAGTGCCTGACACAAGTCCGAGCGTGTCCAATTCTAACACATGTCCAAGGGGCTGGTACGCAAGAATTTTTTCTAGATTAATAGTTGTCATTTTTCACTTCTAGATTAACGTTATGTTGAGCTCGAGAGAAAGTGGACAAGCTAGAGAGAGAGTATTGTTTTTGCAGGAGTCATTTGTGCTTGGCGATTAGGGCAACAGCTAAGAAGAGTTGAGTTTGAGAATTATGGTTTTTTCTGAGTTAGATAGTGGGTTAGCTGTAAGATCATCCACAATGGTTGAATCTTGTAGTATATGTAGGGTAAATTTACCCTATGAGAGCTCACAACGGTTGATGAAGGTAGGGTAAAACATTGTTCTGTATTATAGGTGGATGGTAAAGTTGAGTTCAGCTAAATTCCTTACCATACCAGTATACCACACATTGTGGCGTCTGAGAGCTGCAGCCACACATTGGCCTTTCCCCACGAGAGGCCACAGTGTTGGGCATAGCCGCATAGGTGGTGATATGCCACATTGATGGCTTTCTCCTCTTAAACTAGTATTTCTCCACCCAAGTAAGTAGGGTAGATATACCCTACTTACCATAACACTAACTTCAACATTGTGGATGCTCTTAATTAAATTAAAAGGATCATATAATTACCAAACTCTCAACATATTTATGAAATTTACACAAGAGCCCTAAATTGTTCCTATCAACCATATGTAAATTAGAAAGATATTCAAAATATAAGGGGGTTGAGATACAATGACTAACGGAGTGTCCATGCTTGAATTACGCTGGAGGTGCCACTATGTTTACAGGAATAGTACTCTCATATGTTAGTTGTTCATTTGATATGATGAAGACATTTATATGAAAATTTTACTAACATGAATAATTGGCATTTCAGGCAGGTCAAAATAAAACAAATGGAGACATTAATGAATTGCCAGACGAAGTTCTCTCTTCCATTCTCTCCTTTTTGCCTATGAGAGATGCTTTTAAGGCAAGATTGTTGTCTTCGAGATGGAGATATATCTTTGCGTCCCCTTTCACGCTTGACTTTTCGAAAAATCCAGCCAAGTCATGGAAGTACAAGTCCCTCTTTCTTAGGCAAGTTGATCAAATTTTGCAGCAGTGCATAAAAACAATTCCAAAGGTGGACTCATTCAAACTCCGTTACTTCTTAGGAAACAAGGAAGCTTGCCATGTTGATAAATGGATTACTCTCTTGGCTATAGTGAAGACCGAAAAACTCGATCTCAACTTCTCACCCATTCTTGAAGATTGCGAACCCTATTGTTTTCCTTGTCATCTACTTCACAAAGCACCTTATTTGAAGCATTTGCGCCTCAAATCATGCATATTAAGGTCTTCTTTTGAATCCACTACTACTGGCTTGCTCAACTCTTTAAAAAACATTGACCTGCAGTCTGTACGTTTGGATCAAAGTGCCTTTGACACAATGCTTTCCGGTTGTGTGAACCTAAGGTTCTTAAGATTAGAATATTGCCAACTACCTATGGAATTATCCATTCGTGGGCCATTCCGGTGTTTGAGCTTGTTGACCTTGTTATATTGCGAAGGAGCAAATAAAATCGAGATTCTCTCTATTGGTCATGTGGTTAAATTTGAATATTTTGGTGGGTCCACAAACTTAAATGTTGTCGGCGTTTCCTCATTCGAGAAAGTGCACATGACATGCACTAGTAGTAATGAGCACATTGGATTTGGCAAAGGTCTCTCACAGCTTGAAAGCCTTTCACTAGTCTTTTTTAGTCATCAGGTTTGCAAGAAGCAAAAATATATTGTTTTACTCAAATTTATTTACTTATTTCACTATAGGATTAGAATGATAGCAGTGTGTGTTACTATTAATGGTTTTTTTTTCCTTCTTTTGTGCTTATTAGGCTCCGCTAATAACTGAGAGAATGGATAAATTCACCCGTCTGAAAGAACTGAAGTTAATCGTTTGCTTAACGAAGAAGAATTTTGATCTCCTCTCTTTGGCTTCGGTTCTAAATGTTTGTCCCAATCTGCAGAAGTTTCGTTTGGAAGTGAGTCTTTCTAATCTGATCTCTCCCTTTAATAATGTGTTGTGGACTAATCTAAATTGCATGTGAAATTTAGCTTATAAGATCTGTGTGATTGTAAAGCTGGAAATTGATTGAAAAAACAATTAATTTTGTATGAGAAGTTAGAAAATGAGATGACTGATTTGTTGAGACATTCTATTAATTTTTTCTGTCTTCCATGGAATCCAATTCCTTGGGCAGTGGATAAGAATTTTTTTCGTGAAAGGTCAAGTGTGTTAACCAAATCACCTATCTCTTTTTCTCACAATTCACAAAATTTTATCGTTTTTCTAGTCATATTCCAACTTTGCAAGCAAACGGGCCCTTAATTGTATTTTATAATTTGTTTTCCATGATTGAGAACTCTTTACTTTATGTTCCTAAAGTCCCTAAAGATTATTTGTATTGTAAGTATAATTTGTGTATAAATGTAAAGAATTACTAATTAATTGTCATCCAGAGTTAACAATCAGTATCTACATTCCCCCAATCAAATCAAATGTTCATTTTTTGGTGAATAGTTTTATTCCAATAAAATACACGAGTATTATGAAAGAAAATACAGCAGAATCAAATGATCATGTTCTTTTTTGCTATATTTTTCCAGCTTCCTAAAGAGCCTGATTTTCCCCCGAGTTTTAGGTATATTCATATAATTTGTGTTTGAAATCAAACTTTGATTGCTTTCATCTTTGTTCAATGTTTCCCCTCCCAAGTGATGTAGCAAAAAACACATTACTTTATTCTTTAAATTGATCTTTTCTTGCCCATGAGCTTCTAGCTCAATGTGAAGTGCCCCCCTGATGTTGTGGGTTCAAAATCAAGGAGGCGAGTTTCGTCGCGCATAATTAGAAATGGAGTAAATCATATAAGCTCCGGAAGATCCAGAGTGAAAGTATGTTTTCAAGGAGGGTTCAATGGAGATGGAGATACAACCATATAGACTCGAACCCAGTCAGGAACGGTTTAAAGAATTTAGTATTCCACAGAATAGGTCGATGTAGATACAACCATACACTTGATAGGGAAAGAATTTGATGAACTTGTAATAGTGCAATTTTTTTTTTTTTACTTGTAAACAGGTAATATATAGCAAGCATGGTTGAACTGGGGTTGAGAAGACACCTAATTCTTGGCAATTGGTTTATATTAATGAGAATCTGTTGCGTGCATCTTTTAACTTTAGTTTTCACTTTACAGATACGTAGTATAAAGAAGCACTTTGAAGGTGAATTAGTGAGATGGAGATATGATGAGAAGCTGAAGCTCTGCCCTCTATTGAAAGAAGTGGAAGTAAGTGGATTTTGCGATATTTGTTGCAATGCTTTGGAATTTGCGCGATATTTGATTCGCGGCGCAGTTGGACTGGAGCGTATGATTGTTAGAATGCGTGGTTGGTATGAGGTTACTGACGAACAAAAGGAAAGGTTCTGCGAGGAAAAGCAAAGGATTGAACGCATGCTTTCCAATGAAAAGATGGAAATTAATCCAAATCTTCCACTCACTTTTGGAGGACTTTATCTTATCCATAAAAATTCTTGACTCTTATGCATTCTTATTTACATTTTACAGGTTTTTATTTATTTATTTATTTTACAAACCACATCCTGTATACAAGTTTTTACATTAAACTAATGATGTTGTTTCTATTTGCAACTTTATTTTATCCATTATGCCTCTTGACTCGTGCATTCATATTTACATTTTATAGGTGTTCATTTATTTGAAGAGCTTTTGCTTTTGCTCAAGTGACATCCCCCTCACTACTCACTCGGAGATTGTGGGTTTCATTTCCTCTCTTATAGGATTTGTAATATTTTCAAATAAAGAAACTTGGAACCTTCCTCTTAAAAACAAAGGGTGTTGTTTGGTTGGGCTTTTAAAAAATGTTTTCTGAGTGTTTTTTTTTTTTTTTTTTTAAATTGTGTTTGGTTCACACATGTTAAAAACTTCATTTAGGTAAAAACTTTACCATTTGGTTGGAGTTTTTCAATGTTTAATTTAAAATTTACTCTTAAGTAGTCTTTAAAACAGTTTTTCAATTCCATTTGTGTATGGTATGTTATTTTTTTATTTTATTTTTAAAAATATAATCTTGGGTTTTTTTCCCTAAACTACAAAGGAAAAAAAACTTATCTTTACTTGAATGGAGTTTTTTAAAAGCGGTACGAATATTTTTTTGGGGTCATTTGGGTTTTGGCTTCTATTTAATTTTCATAATAAATTTGTACATAATTTTGTTAATTCTTGAGCTTTTGCCCCCAAAATGGATGGACCCATCAAGTTAGTTTCTAAAATATAGGTTCAATTTTCCAAAAATATCCTTGAAAAACTTTACCAAAGGGCTAGGCATTATCTCATTTATTAGTTCATTATCAAATACATTCTTCTCTTCTTCAAATCAAGTTCCAATAGTTGAAAATAAATCGCTAAGTTATCTCCAAACTATAGCATTAATCAATCACTAGCAAATACATTCAATCTCCATTGGTTTAACAAATCCACTCACACACAAATTTATACCTCCAAATTCCATGAAATCGTTCAATCAAGCTCATCATCCCCACGGTGAAATAAACCCTAGAATCTTCATTCAAATCCTTTAAAAAATATATGTATATATATAAAAGCCGCATAAATGGACATACAGACATTTGTAAATAGATGAACACAAATGAACTTAAAAAGAAAGAGTTTTTTGCCTTCAACTCTAACATGAATAGCTAAACATCAAATTCAATATAACTCTCAGCAGCTTAAATTGAAGAATTAGTAGACAAAATAAGGCCAAAATGACCTCGTTAAGTCTGGCGCCAAATGATAATACAATGACAAACCATATAGGTGAAAAGCAAAAACGAATTCTACAGCCCCTAAATCCATTTTAATTATTCGAAACCCAAAGAACAATAAGAAGCGAGATTTAGACAGAGAGGGAGAGAGAAGATGAAGCTCACTACGATGAAGTTGAAGATTATGATATTTGGCCTGTGAGAATGAATAAGATTGATCTGAGAGGGAATGGGAGATTGTGGTGGTGGGACTAGAAGGAGGGAAGGGATGGTGGTTTGGGGTGTTTAAATTGTAAACGCAATTTAGAGCAACTGCGGCAATTTTCTGTGAAGTTGCGGCAATTTTCGATGAGGTCGATGATGGTGTGGACGTCATCTCCGGTGGTACGTGATGGTGCAAGTTGTGTGACCATTTGCTCCTACCAAGAGCAACTCATGCAGAGAGGAAAAAGGGTGGAGAGGAAAGTAGAGAGAATAATATGAGATTCCAAGGTTCAACAAGGGTAGTTTCGGGAATTTGGCCACATACTTTATAAAATTAACGGTTTTACCAGTTAACTTAACAGGTCCGTCCATTTTGGGGGCTAAAGCTCAAGAATTAACAAAATTGGGTACCAAATTTTATTTTGAAAATTAAATGGAAGTCAAAACCCAAATAACCCTTTTTTTAAAAGCACCCAAAATTATTTTTTTTAAATCCAACCAAACAATACCGATCTTCGGATTGGATTTGGATTGGATCAAGTGAATCTAAATCCATTTACTAAAAAGGTATCAGATTGGATCGGATCGGATCATATAACGGATCTTTAAAACATTAATTCATAATGGGGTTAGAATCGATTGGTTCGGTACAAGGCATATATAGTTACCAAAATCGAAACCGGTCCTATATACATGGTACGTACCATCCGATCGGTTTTGGTTAGATAGAAACCAAAATTAAACTAGCTGGTAGTTCTGTTTCTTCAGTTTTCTTAGTATTCAGTAGAATGAATTTCTTCGGTTTCGAACTTTTGGTGCATTTATGGTTTAACAAAGATTGAAACTACAATTTTTTCCTTTAACCAAAAAAATTTATAATTTTTTTTCTCTTACACCTAATCAAACCATAAACTTAAATGAAAAGATGTCATTCAAGACTAAAATATCCAATCTAATCTAACTAAATATCATGTACCTAATCTGATGCGATCCCGGATCGTACTCTTAACTAGGTTGTTTGTGAATCCTTGACCCGTAATCTATAAACAGACTAGAACCTTGGAATATGACGAATTGATGTATAATGGAACCTAAACTCAACGCTTAAAGAAGCGCGAATCTCAGTATAGTAAGTCAAGAAACACGTTAATTAATCAATTCAACATGCTCAACATGTTCTTAGAGAACACAATGAGAAAACTCTCAATTTAATTAATCATAATTGTCTTCATAACTTGATTATAAAACAATATTGTGCATCCTTTAAATAAGAGTAAACAAAACAATAGAATCCTAAAACAATAAGGAAACTATTTCCTATTAAAAATAGAAATCCTAATAAAAGGAAACAAACTAAATATTATCTCCTAATTAAAGTAAAAGGCCTATTAAAGAAATAAAGAAGCTGCCAAAATAATAATAAACTAATTACATTATTTGCCAGCCAGTCGTGAGAACACGCTAGAAAAATAAGGCCGAATTTCGGACTTTAAGGCGTGCCCGCACCTTATCAAAACAGTACTTCTGCCTTTTGGTCACAATTCCCAGCTTTGACGTGCCTACACTTTAAGCAAACACTTCTTCTGATTTCTTCCCCTTTTCCCACTCCAGCTTTCTTTATTTTGAACTTCCATGCCAATCTTTAGGAACTCCTTGGAATGCATGTGAAATTCTATGGAATTCCTTTTGAATTTTCATGCTTTATCCTTGTGTGTCATCATGTGCGGATCATCATTTGGATTGCCACGAACCACCATGATTGAATAGAACTAGAGCTAGGCCAGATCACATAATACCCCTCCTCTTCAAGAAGATTCGTCCTCGAATTTGGCTTATCCATCGCTCGTTTCAGCCAGTCTTTAACAAGTTCGACATTTGGACGCAACTTTGAAACTTGAAATCTCCCATGCCAATAGAACATGTATTTTGAATACTTTCCATTCCTCGGTTGGAACTCAACATGAGATAATTCTTTTCTTCCTTCCTATGAAAACAAATATTTTGAATATCTTTAACGCTTGATTCTCCTTATAAAGCAAAACTCCTTGAAGTTCAAATCATGTTGCAATGTGATCCTCCGCAACTTGTTGAAGAATTCTATCAATATAAAGCTTGGAAGGACATCAAAGTGATCCACTCTAATGAAGTCAATATGCTTAATATTGTCAATCTTCAACTCGATCCTCCGTAAGTCATTAAAGAAACTTCCCAGCTGATGTTGCGGATGGAAATTGTACTTGTCCACTCCAATGACATGGTCCACTTCATCAACTTTCAGCTCTTGTTCTTTGGCTATAATCTATTCTCTTCCCTTTGCAATTATCGTCTTTGCTTCTATGGCTGCCTTGGAAATTCCATGCTCTCCTCCACAAATAATCTCTGTATTCCTTTCGAACTCATCAAGCTCCATGGCTGCCATGCTATTCAACTCCCCTGCTAAATCCGGCTTACCTACAACACTCTCATTAAAGCAAATAAACATAGTCTCATTTGTGCCAAGAGTTCACTTCTTGAGGTTAGCGGTTAGCGCATCAAAACTCATCATAAGTAATTAATCATTCCAACTAATCAATAAGTAATAATTCAAACTACTATTGCTACGTGACAGTGTGAAATTCAAATGTTCAAAACCCTTCAAAATAATTTTTCCCAACAATGGATTCGAAACTTGATTCTTTAAACTCATAAAAGCATTATTCAAAATCAAAGAATTAGTTACCCATTCAAACAATCCATGCTTTGTTTTAAATCCAAATATTTTTTTCGGAGAATAACTTACTAACTCCAACTTAGAAAACTCACCAAAACCTTGCCTTAAAACTTGCTTGCTATGTTCTAATTCCACTTGCCCTTGGCTTTGGTCAACAATTTCCTGCAATGAAGACAAAATAAAAATATGCAAATCCGGGTTAAATTTGTTAGTATTTAAAAATATCTCCCCACTCAAGCATAACAATTCTTTTGTCTCCCCTCGAACTCATTCTCACTAGAGACCACTAAAATTTCCTTTTCTCTCTCTTTTACCTCAGCCTCTCTTTTTTCATCACTCTATTTTATTTTTCTCTCAAGCTGCCCCTCAATGACTACTATTTGAGTTTCTTTTTTTTTCGCAATCCTTTTCTATACACTCGTCTGAGATCTTATTCTCTATTCTTTTTCTCTCTATACTCTCTTTCTTTTTCTCGCCACTCTTTTTCTTTTGCTCACTACACTCTTTCTTTTGCTCACATTTTCTCTTTTGATCACTCTCCTTTTGTAACTTCATTTGATCTTCATGAGCTTGCTTTGGTGGCAATGGAACAAGAGTAACGGTTCTCTCCTTCATCTTAAAAGAGTATTTATTTGAAACACCGTTGTAATTGACTTGCCTATCAAGCTGCCATTGTCGACCCAAAATCATATGGCCAGCTTGCATTGGAACCACATCACATAAAACTTCATCATTGTACTTCCCAATGCTAAGAGAAATAAGCACTTACTCGTTCACCCTTATCACTCCATTATTATTCAGCCATTGCAACTTATAAGGACATGCATGGGTGCTTGAATGTAGGCAGATTCAACTTCTCAATCATTGTTGTGCTAGCAAAGTTGGTGTAAACTCCCCTATAAATTATCAAACTACACACCTTCTCTTGCACGAGGCATCTAGTCCAAAACACATTCGCTCGCATGCTTGGGTCACCACATTCAGCTAGCAATCCACCTTTTATGGCTTGTTCCTCAATTTCTCCCAACTGGTTAGTTTCCATGACCTTCAATAATGACATAGGTTCAATGGAGACTGTACTCTCCACGGGTGGTTTGGATTTAACTTCATTCGGCATTTGGCTAGGCAATAAGTTGCTCCTCCTCTTAGCTTGCTCATAAGCTGTGGCAACCATCTCCTCAAACCTACAGCAATCTTTATCCTCAAATATGGAAGACTTTTTCTTCTTAAAACTACTCAAATTTTGTTTTCTCCTTCCCCCGTTAAGAGTTTCACTTAACCGCCCATGCTTTTTAATTTCTAGATTTCTTAGTCATGCGTTATCCCTTTTAAATTCCTCATCACACTAACTTTGCTCAAAATTAAAATAAGACATTATCGCTGCCAAAACAAGGATTAGTACAAATAAAGAAATAAAATTTCCTCACAGCACTCCCTTACGTGTTTCACTCAAAAGATGCCACTTTAATTTTACTGCTCGTGTTTAGCACATAAAATATTGATAACCTCGCAATTTCTCTTTGGAACTCTTTTAAACAAGTTGAACAATATGAATTTATTGCAAGTCCCTTCGACAAACAAACTGCACCCAACAATTAGATTGAGCGCCTTGACAATGTAATACTAAGGACTCAAGAAACCAAATTCTAGCAATATTAATGAGCCAAACGAATTTTTAGAATTGCTAGAATAATTATAGCAGAATTTCAAACAAAACACCAATGAATATCAAACCCTACGAGTATAGCAATCAATTTTTTTTAGAGTTTTCTAGATTTTCCAACCAAACAGAATTTATATAAATCAAAATCACAAGATAAAACCCCCAAAAAAAGTATTAATGAATAATTATAGAGTTTCGAATTCCCAACTTTCAAGAGTTCACAATTTGAAATCTCAAATCAAATCAATTTGTAGCGCTTTAAACCCTAATATCAATAAAACAAACAACTTTTAGAGTTCAAGACATTTGACTTCTATTATGAGTAATGGCGCTGCAATATCAAAACCCAAACAATGAACAATTCAATTCTAGGGTTTCAAGATTTTTTTTATTTTTATTGTTCACGCAGCACTGTTCATCCGACACTGTTCACGTTTTTTTTCAAACAAACCCTAAATCAAGATACGGAATCCCAATTCACAGAATCAAAGACTAGGGCTATCGAATTGAAATAACAAAAAAAAATAAAAGATAGATAACCTGGAGTAGAAACTCCCTTTGATACCAATGACGCGATTCCGGATCGTACTCCTAACCAGTTTTGTGAATCTTTGACCCGTAGTCTATAAATAGACTAGAACCTTTGAATATGATGAATTGATGTATAATGGAACCTAAACCCAACGCTTAAAGAAGCGCAAACCTCAGTATAGTGAATGACGCCACAATCTAGTGTGGATGCTAGATTGATAAGTCAAGAAACACGTTAATTAATCAATTCAACATGCTCAACATGTTCTTAGAGAACACACAGAGAAAACTCTCAATTTAATTAATCATAATTGTCTTCATAACTTGATTATAAAACAATATTGTGCCTCATTTAAATAGGAGTAAACAAAACAATAGAATCCTAAAACAATAAGAAAACTATTTCCTATTAAAAATAGGAATCCTAATAAAAGGAAACAAACTAAATATTATCTTCTAATTAAAATAAAAGGCCTATTAAAGAAATAAAGAAGCTGCCAAAATAATAATAAACTAATTACATTCTTCGCCAGCCGGTCGTGAGAACACGCTAGAAAAATAAGGCTGAATTTCAGACTTTAAGGCGTGCCCGCGCCTTATCAAAACAGTACTTCTGCCTTTTGGTCACAATTCTCAGCTTTGACGTGCCCACGCTTTAAGCAAACACTTCTTCTGATTTTTTCGCCTTTTCCCACTCCAACTTTCTTCATCTTGAACTTCCATGCCAATCTTTAGGAACTCCTTAGAATGCATGTGAAATTCTATGGATTTCCTTTTGAATTTCCATGCTTTATCCTTATGTGTCATATTTTGAATTATCATTTGGATTACCACGAACCACCATGATTGAATGGAAACTAGAGCTAGGCCGGATCACATCATAATCAAACCACAACTAAAAGTATAAATTAAGGTCATTTGGATTTTGAGCTTCATACTTTTGGCAACTTTAAATTAGGGGTTCGCAATTTTTATTTTTTGGTCAATGAAAATTAGTGCGCGGACTTCCAATTTTACCCGACTTATTGTTGAAGACTAAACACTAACATTAAGACTTTACAAATACATAAAATACAGCATACATTCTACAATCAAGCAAGCACCATTACATACACAAGTTGCCAAGTTCCTCCCAAAGCCAAACTCCCACCACCACTTCCCTGCAATTTCTGCGCAAACTTTTGGTTCTTGACTGTTAGTCTTTAAAAAAAATAGAAAAAAATTTATGAATAGCATATCTCAATAAACCAAGAAAAGCATTTATTTATTTAAAAAAAAATAAAAATGAGACTCAATTATTAGCAGCTTCTTGCGACTTTTCACACTCAACTAATGAAAAATTGCTGCTGTAAAGTATTACTCACTCCACTGTCTTTCTTAGAAAAAAATCTCCCCATGCTTCACCAGCGGAAAAAAGATACCCCAGACAAACAAATCTTAGATCTCTCTCCCCTTTTGCTCGAGTGTTAATTCATCTTTCACTCACTCTACACCCCTAATTCCAAACTATAAACGTCTAACATACAAATCCCAATTATGTTTACAAACAGTTCTGTAACCTTCTAAAATCCATAAAAAAATGGGCCACTTATCCTCCCAGCATAAAAAATGCTCATAATTGCAGATCTTCGATTTTTAGTGAGAGAAAAAGAGGCTGTAGAGATTTTTTAGAGACAGAATGTTGGCTTTCTTTTAGAGAGAGAGAAAAGGGTTAGAAAGAGAGGATTTTAGTTTTGGTATTGTGGAGATGGATTTGGATGAGGGCAAGATTGTTTTCTCCATTTTTTTTCGAGAGAGACTGAGAAATGGGGAGAGAGTGTATATGAGAGAGAGAGAGATAAAAAAAAGTGAAGGTGGAGGAGGAGGATGCGGTTTACAAGCCAGGAGTAGAATTGAAAGTTCGTGCACTGATTTTCAATGATTATTAGATTTTTGTCTTTGATTAATAGTTTTATTAAAATTGGATCCTAAAATTTTAAAATTTAGAACTGTCGACCCTAACTCAAAATTGTTAAAACTGAATCCAAAAAACCCCAATGACCCTGAAAATTATCATCAAGACTAAGAAAGAATAGACGGACAGATTAAAGGCTAAATAAATATATAAATACTCTTAAAATATCTTGGTATATTCTGCATATATATATATATGGGTGAGGTTTCAATGGTTATTGCTTTTTTTACCCATGGATGGATTATTTTAATATTAACCGTTGGATGAAAAATCAATGGTTGAGATCAAATGTGTAGTTGGCTAACATAATTAATGCACATGGGAGAATACAAAATATTAAATGCAAGGTTAAGTGGGTAACTTATTGATACCTGATGACATGATATTTTTTTTATATTTAATTTTAAGGAATAATAAATTAGATATTCATTACATGATTTTGTAATTTCAATACAGGATATCCCTATTCTTTACCCCTATAAAATGTATGATTTTATTTATATTGATATCTTGTAGTTAATCTACATTTTTAAGTTAATTAGTATTGTTTCCTAAATTAATCCTTAAGTGTGGACAAACTAACAAAAAATATTATTGATTTAATTTTATAAATATTATTTTATTAATAATTTAATATTAAAAAATAAAGTAGATTAATAGGTACATCTACGTTAATTAAATCAATAAAAATATGGGGATTCTTTTTAAAGTACAAATCAATTACTCTCATTCTGACAAAGGACATTCTATTTTTAGGATTAGTTTCAAGGACAACCTTTTAATCGATGACAAAATAAATTTTAATTTATTAAAAATAAAGATAGTTATTTTCAAAACTACCCCTTATTAAAGATAACAACTACTAAAAAATATAAAAAAAAAAAGCTCAAATTCAAACAAAACATCTCAAACAAATATTTTAAATTTAAACATGTAATCGAAATATTATCACAAAGGTCAACCAATAACATAAGTATTAAATATATATATTTTTTATTAATTCTGAAAACTCTAAATTTCAAATTAATTATCAAATGATAAGATGCTACAATTTTAAAAAGAAAAAAAAATATGTACAACAAAAAAAAAAATAGAAATACTTGAGAATGGTGATCCTTTCAAAAAATAATTAAAATTTTGATGATTTTTTTTAGAATTGTTTGTAGGCTCATTTATTTCACATAAATTCATAAAAAATATTTTTTTTTAAAGTACAAAATAAATCTCAAAGGTTTATGGTATATTGTTTACGTAATTATCCTCTCACAAACCATTCTAGTGAAAGAAAATACTATTCGTATTATAAATTACAGTATCAAATGTCGTACTAACTAATTAATTACATGATCATGAATACTTTATATGATTATATATTGAAAATTTGATAAACATGAAATAAGTCTACTGTGATTGTCATTATAAAAGAATATGTATACTTGATTCTTAAATCTTAATTATTATTATTATTATTATTATTATTATTATTATTATTATTATTATTATTATTATTATTATTATTATTATTATTATTATTATTATTATTATTATTATTATTACTACGGGGTGGAAGTATTAATAACATAGTTAATTGAAAATATTTTTTTAATAAAACCCTATAAAATTCTTTAAGGGTGTGTTTGGAATGTAGATTTGAGAGAAGATTTTAACATGAGATTTGGATTTGGAATCTCAAATCTAAATATTTTTGTTTGGTGTGAAATTATGATTTAAGATTTATAAATATATTCAAATAATGAGATTTGATACTTATCTTAAAGTTATAATTTTCAAATTTTAGAGATAGAGTTGCTCCTTAGAGATCCCAAACTTGCGAATTTGAAAATAATAATAATTAATTTTTAAACAAAATTATTATTTTTTGTTATTATAAATATACTTGTAATATTAATTATAATAACAATACGAAGGATGACAAATGGTCGTGTGTTGTCCAAACCCAACAATCTTATAAACACATTATAGCCCGGTGCAAGTTTTATTTTTTTAAATCTAAATCCATCGCGAATAGTGCACGTATAAACATACTCCCATCCCATGGTAATTATGCTATATTATAAGAAATAAAATACTATAATAGGGGCGGGTCGAGTCAAACGGGTTAATTCTGTGTAAGCATGAGTTCCGCCACAGGGTTAAAAAATAAAAATAGCTTACTAATCAACTAAATATAAATTTTAGCAGAATAATATTTGGATTTAGAAATCAATTTCCTTATATTTGTTTAGCAAACACAAAATTTTAAGCTCTTGTATTTCAAATATGTAATTTTTAAATCTTAGATTTATGAATTTTAAAGCTAAATTCAATTATATAATTCAAATGCACCTTAAAAGAAAATGGAAAATAAATTAAAATGGAAGTAGATTTCGATTAGGTATCTAAATGAAAATGTGATCTAAATTAGTACAATTATAAATTAATTTTAATTAGTGGATATACTTCTCAATTTTGAAAATAGTATAAAATTTATTTGTCAAACACAATACATTGATTATTGAACCAAATAATTAATTATTTAATACTAAATAAGATATATTTTAAGGTTATTTAGGAAGTCGTGCGTTGATAAGTGCCTCAAATTGTTATTTAAACCTGTAAATAATATTTTGTTAGAATATAATTAATGCCTAAATTATAGAGGAATAATATTTATTTTGTCTTTTTGTAGGAAAGAAGTAAATTATGATAAAAAGGTGGAAGAAATATATTAAAGATCAGAAAGGAAGATAAAGAAGAAAGAATATTCCAATTCAATATTCTCTCATAATTAAAATACAACTCCTTATTCTTTCTTAATTAATTGAACTCATATTTGTTATTTCTTCTACAATTATAGTTTTCTAAACCTTTTAAACTTGTATTTATTATTACTAAATATAGACCTATTCTCTACACCTAAAATCATAGAAAAAGGATAGAAAAAATAGATAAAATCCTCCATAAACTAGTTGTCGTGTGGCCGAAGTATTGAAGGTGAAGAAATGGACAGCGTAAAGCCATGCAGTACACACTAGTTCGAGCATCATAAAGTGCGACGCTTTCTAACTTTTTAATTATCTATAGTTTGTATTCAAGTACTTTAATTTTAAATTTTAATGATGAATTATTATTTTGTTTTAATGTATTATTTATTTAATATGCTTGGCTAAATTATCTCTCAAAAGGGAGGGATGAACTGCCATGGATGTAATGGACTTATTTTAATTCTAATTGATTTTTAATTATTCGTCCCGAATTAAAATAGATTTTGAAATTACCATTATTATAACGTGTTTTCTTTCTAGTACTTTAATTGTTTTTAAAATAAATGATGGATCTCTTGTGATCACCATAAATGAAAATACAGGCGATGCCTATTTTTATTTACATTAGTTTTAAAGAAATAATGATGGTGATTTTGAATTTGTTTATATAGTAGGGATGAATATTAAAAATATAATTAGATACTTTTTTGTTTATATCCATGGTGGTGGATTCTCTTTCCTTGGGATTTTTTTATTATTGATTACGCACTTGCTAGATTTAATTTAATTGGTTTAGTTTAATTGGTTTAGGTTCTTAGTTAAAATAATTTCAAAAATCAAAATGTAAAAACTGTTTTAATCTAAATTCCTAAAATACTGGATTTCGACAAACTTTCTCACTTTGAAAGTATTAACTTGAATTTGTATTGACTCCTACTTATTCGCTGTACTAATTTAATTATTTTATATAAAAGTAGTGTTTTATTGTATTTTAGCGTGGAATTAAAGTAACAACAAATTATTTATAAAATTTTCCCTTAAATCATGCGTATACTTCCGTATCTAATCAAATTATAAAAAGTTGAGTTTGTTTGAAATACTTTAAATTAAGAAAATAAGTTTCTATTAATATTATTTTATGTTATTGTGTTAAAATTATTATTTAGTTGAGCAGTGACTAATAAAACCAGTAGCACATACTATATGAGAGGCTTCAAATTAATTTTTGAGTTTTTATTATGATATGATTTATCACGAATGATAATAAAATGATTAAATTGAAAGTGTTATTGAAATAGTACTTGAGTTGTATGTAAATAAAACATTTGGCAAATAAAACATTTAAGGAATCTTGTTTGGTTGAGATTTTAAAACATATTTTGAAAAGTGAATTTAATTTTTGTTAAAGTTTTTTTCAACCAATTCAAAAAAACTCCTAAAAAAAATAGTAACAATGGATCTTGTTTTATAGATCTCAATGATTAGGTTTCAAATATATTTTTTTTTATCTAATTCCGATTTTTGAATTTAAAGTTATGGTATTTTAAAAATTTTATGAGAGAGAAAGTAAAGTAATTTGGGAAGTGTGAAGTAAAGTTGACTTTTTGATAAAAATTTTAAAAACTTGATTTTAAAATCTCAATCAAATACCACCTAAACTTTAATTAAAAAATAAAAAAATAGAACATGTCACCTTACTTGCTATAACAAGTTAAAAGATTTGACACCTCACCAATGTGCATTAATTATTGTCAGTACCCATCAATGGGTAGAGAGAGAAGATAACCATTGAAAACTCATCCATATATATATATATATATGAAAATCGGTATTTAAAATTTTTTAAATGTGGAATTGAACCAAAAAAAAAAGGAATGTATATTTGGTTTTGGTATTTTCTTGTTTTCAATATTTAAATAGGTCAAACCAAAATCAATCTTTTCAAACTGATTTTGGTTGGTTTTAGTTTTCACCGTAGCAATTCTCACCCCTAATTCGTATTCAATTTTATTTGGATCGGATATAAATATGATCTGAATCTGACTAAATATGATCTGAATTGCATCCAACGCCTACTTGGATGCATGACTAGATCTACTTTCTTTGTTGCCTTTATTTTATTTTATTATATATATATGAATAAATTTTTTTCTTTTAATTTTTATCTTACACAATAAAACAAATAGAAACAGAAGGTGTACCCCTTTTCTTTTGCATCAAAAATCCTATAGACCAGTCATACGCAGAGCGAATAGGAGAGGTGGCTGGCATAGACGAGATACATTCAAGCCGTGGGTACAAATCTACTAATTAAATCCTTTATTCAATTTATTTTAATTCATGTATATAAATGCTACAAGTATGTGTGTGTATATATATATATATTAAGGGTTCTTTTGGTTGTGTAAATTATATTATTTATATAATTTATTTTTTTCGTAAGTTAACAAATTATAACTTTTTTCATTTTAACAAAAACAAATTGTGATGCGATTTTTTACAAATGAATTTAGATGATAGTTATAAGTTATTTAATTTCAAATATGTTTTTACGTTTTCTTATTTAATGTCTTAAGTATTAACTTAAGTTTATGACTTTATATACTAATTCATTTTTACAACTAAATGCTCAAATTAAATAATTTATGAATTAAATAGTTTAAATTATCTAATTCTTAAATTGAAAAATAACTAAATGGATTCTAATTGTTTTTGTTTCAAGTGTATTTGGACACATGAATAACTTTACTTTAAGTTAGGCTCCTCCGACCAGTTTTCAATTATCTAATTCATAAATTGAAATACTCTCACTGTCACTAGACCACTTAACTTTCAGTCTTCCATTCTGATCAACTCTTAGCATAAACTAACCAAAAATCACCTCTATTAAAAAATATTTGGTATAATTTATCCCAAATAAAAACCCAACAAGAGGAAAAGACAATACTGTATTTTTGAGAAAGTTCTAATATATATTTGATGTAAGAAACCCAAAATTCATTATTTTGTATGTTGTAAAGTAAGCTTAAGGAACAGAGTGTTTCGATCAAAAAAATTACAAGAAAATGTCTGATTTATGATTTCTTTCCAACTCTATTTCGAACTCTGTTCTAATATTTATAAACCCAAAAATACAGCGGATTCAATTGCTTTCAAAATTTTAATTTTTTATGGATTTTGCCTATTTGTTTAATCTTCTTCGGTAACCAGTAAGGTACTCTGTCCATCCCTTTGGATCCTTCGGAGAGTGGTTAGTTAATGCTGATGCTTAGGCTCTGTTTGATAATAACGTGAAAAAAATAATAATACATGATTTAATAAAAAGTTGAAAAATAAGTTGAGGCATGTGGTAAAGATACTTTCTATTTTATGCTCATTTTATAAATAGATGTTTTTCATCTTTCTATTTTTTTATGAAAATATTTTCTTGCTCAACCATGAAAGAATTAATTTTTAATTAATAAAACAAGACTTGTTTAGTTATGGGGATAGCAAATTTGAGCACTCGCGTGTATGAGATCTCCGCTGTGCATATATCTATATATAAGGAAAAAAACATCACATTTTTAATTTATTAAATCCATGGCTCACATTTAGTTAAAATAAATAAATTTTGAACCATTACATGTGTTTTTGAAACATTAAATCAATGAAGTCAACATTTGTTTCTCTCCCTTATTTCACCAACTACTCTCTCACTTTTCTCTTTCATTAATTTCTTTTTAAAATTTAGAATATATTAATTTTAAATACAAAAACAAGAAATTATTAAAATTTCATATTTGAAATCTTCTTATTGATACATATAAAATAAGATTTAGTATTACTATAAAGTTATGCGTAAAAGAAAGAATTTAAGAGACGTTGTTAAATAATTATTCTTTTTGTTTTTTTTTATTTTTTTTAAAAAGCACATTTGTTCAATGTTACTACCAATGGTATCATAATAATAGGGTAAATCAATTTTTTGAAATAGTTATTTTTGTATATATGATGAATGATTAGTGATGGCAAATGGCCTGACTCTTCCTTTATTTTAAAAAATAATAATAATTTGTTTAATATTTTACAAACTTAAATATTGTTTTTTAAAAGCACATTACTTTTGTAAACCAATGTTACCACCAATGGTAACATCTGTTTATAATAGGGTACATTAATTTTTTTAAATATTTATTTTTATATATATTGGGGTATGATAAAAATATATATATATATATATATATATATTTTAAAGCACGTTACTGTTGTAAACCAATGTTAATGAGGTGGCGAAATGGGTTTGAATTTAAGTATATCATAAAAAATAATAATTTTGAGTTTTTTAATTGAAAACCATCTCATTCCGGTAAGGTTGAATATATCTTTTGGGTTGCACAATGTTTAGATACTAGGTATTTTTTTTCCAATCTCATTATTTTCTAAATATTAATAATTTTATTTAGCCGTGCCGTTCGGCATAGGCAATACCTAATATATATTTATATATATAAAATATGCTTTGTGATCACTTTTCTCATGATTTGCGGTATATATATAGTTAAGGTTATATGACAAAAGAATATAATCTTTTTCTTATCTTCTTCTTACTTAGTTACACTTTATTCATTAGTCCATTTGTATTTGACGTGTCAGATTAGTGAGTGTGATAAGATTATTTAATCCCATCCGGATATTATAAAACAATCCCACCTAAGAGGTGGAATTCGTTAATCCCTCTTTCGGTGGGATAAGAAATTTTAGTGGGATAAATAATCTGTCTGGATATCAAATCCTAATGAACGTTAAACATGAGATAGTATAAAGTTATCCTATCATACCCTTTTATCCTGCACGTCAAACATAACCTAAATGAAATGCACAAAGCAAAAACCACATCCAATATAAAGATAATTTTCAATCAGGCAGGTGATATTTGCCATGATTCGTAAATCTAATACAAATTTGATACGTTTTAGCACAACTCGTGAAACCAATACAAACTTGAAATGAAGTTAGCATGTGGTTTAAATCAAAATCAAATTATATGGCCAACTTGTTAACTAAAACATTCATATTCGGGTTACTAAATTTTGAACGAATAATCCAAAAACATTTTGCAGGGTGATAGACGTGATCCACAGTTACACTAACTAGGACCACGCAACAAAGAATGCCATTATAGCCTATGTGAAGAGGGCGCAATGCGTTGAGAAAGCGTTTGTAGCCAAAGTGCTGTCAGTAATAGCATACACGAGAGAAAGAAGAAAAAGGCGAGCGCATGAAATTAAGTTCACCGAGGAAGACATGAGAGGGGTAGATACCCCCACAAAATGATGCATTGGTATTGACCGTTAATATCAATACTTTTGACGTCAAGAGAGTGCTGATTGATCCTGGGAGTTCATTTGAAATAATGTACCACAGCATGTTTAGGAAGTTGAATCTCCCGTCCTCTCAAGTCAAAAGCATTGAATATCTCGTGTTTAGTTTTAGTGGAGAAGCAGTATGGTTGATCGCCATAGCAAAAGTACCAATGAGACTGGGACCTAAACAAAAGATGGTTCAGTTCATTGTCATGGATATAGATTATCCCTACAACACAATTCTCGGTAGAGGGTGGTTGACCTAGATGAAGGCTATTGCTTCCCCTTTATCAAAAACTCAAATTTCCAATGGGTGAGGGGATTGTTGTTGTGAGAGGTAAACAAGAAGATCCCATGCTATGTTTCGGATTGGCGGTGCAAAGTGTTGCGAATGCTAAACACCCTGCCGAACTGATTAATAACATTCAGGTAAGGGGTAGGATAGCTGAGGTACCAAGGGCTACGGAGGCTGAGACGGCCGATAAAAATCAAAGAAAGATAAAGGAAATTGATCAGCCTGAAGCCTTTAACAAGAAGAACAAGGCTTCTAAGAACTGTTAGCAATTAGAGTCAGGGAAGGCCTTTGAAGGGGGTAAGAGGGCCGCCGAAAGAGAAGGTGTTTGAAGGGATGGTTCACTCTTCGCAGTTGAAGGTTCTTGTGCAAATGAAAGGTTTTTGAGGGCGAATATTGACGTGTTTGCTTGGCAACCTTCAAAAATGCCTGGTATCGATGCCGAGGTTATGTGTCACAAGCTGCACATTGATAAAAATTATAAGCCGGTCAAGCAGAAACCTAGGAGAGCAACCCTTGAAAAAGCCAAAGTCATAGAGGATGAGGTGCAAAAACTACAAGCCTTTAACAAGAGGGACAAGGCTTATAAAAAATGTTAGCAATTAGAGTCGGGGAAGGCCTTCAAAGGGGGGCACATGGGCTGCTGGAAGAGAAGGTGTTCGAAGAGATGGTTCACTCCTCACAGTTGAAGGTTCTGGTGCAGAGGAAAGGTTTTTCAGGGTGAATATTGACGTGTTTTCTTGGCAACCTTTAGAGATGCCTGGTATTGACCCCGAGGTGGTGTGTCACAAGCTTCACATTGATAAAAATTATAAGCCGGTTAAGCATAAACCTAGGAGAGCAACCCCTGAAAAATCCAAAGCCATAGAGGAGAGGTGCAAAAACTACTGGGGTAGGAGCAATCAGAGAGGTCGAGTTCCTAGAATGGATTTCTAACCCGGTCGTGGACAAGAAGAAGAATGATAAATGGCGCGTTTGCATCGACTTTATAGTCCTCAAAAAGGCATGCCCCAAAGATAGTTTCCCCTTCCTAAAAATTGATTAATTGGTGGATTCAACAGCTAGACTTGAAAGAATGAGTTTTCTAGATGTATATTTCAGTTACCATTAGACCCCCCTCCCCAGTTTTAGCCTAGACTAAGAAGCAACAATATTTATCACCACAATGAGCCTGTACTGCTACAAGGTCATGTCTTTTGGCCTTAAGAATGTAGGAGCCACCTACCAGAAATTGGTAACGAAAATGTTTAGGGAAGAAATAGGGAAATCCATGGAAGTATATATGCACGATATGTTGGTGACAAGTAAGAAAGCGGCCGAACACATCTCCGATTTAGGGTAAACGTTTCAGATACCGAGGTATTACAAAATGAAATTGAATGCAACGAAATGCACATTTAGAGTTAGCTTTGGCAAGTTTTGGGGTTTCATGGTGAATAGCAGAGGAATCGAGGCGAACCCGAAAAAGATACAAGCCCTGTAGAATATCAAGCCACCAAAGAATCTCAAAGAAATGCAAATCCTGGTTGTTATGATAGCTTTTCTAAATCATTTCATTTCAAAGTGTTCAGACATGTGTCAGTCTTTTTTCAAAGTCCTTAAGAAAACATTTCATGTGGGATGAAGAATGCGATAAGGCCTTGGCAGATTTGAAAGCCTATCTTAGTAACCCGTCCTTCATATCCATCCAAACCCCCAACGAATAGATTTTTGTTTATTTTTCATCATCTTTAAAGGCACTTAGTGCTGCGCTGATTAGAGAGCATGAGGGAGTTCAAAAACTAGTTTATTATGTGAGCAAACGCCTACTAGCAGTCGAGATGAATTATTTACCGATTAAGAAATTGGTATTGGCACTCATTACAGCATCACGATGCCTCCGTCAGTACTTTGATGCTCACCTAATCAAAGTACTAACATCTGCATCAATGCTCTACGCAATCAAAGTAATAACACCTCTGTCAACATTGCCGATTCTAACGTAAAGGCATTTATGTGGGAAAACATTGTCACTCATTTTGGCATTCCTAAAATGATTATTTCAGATAACGAAACCCAGTTTAAGAGTGAGAAAATCTATAGATTATGTGAGGAGTTAGGCAGAGCTTTTCCAGCATTGCTAATCCACAAACAAACGTTCAGGCCGAATCATCAAACAAAGTTATACTTGAGGGCTTGAAGAAGTGGTTAGATGATGCAAGCGTGAAATAATTGCCTTATTTGAACCTGTAGGTAATAGGACAACTTTGAACTAGGAGAGACAAGGGTGAGTCTGAATCTTTCACCATCTTTACAACAGAGTGATGGCTGGGAATAACCCTCATGATTTATCTCATTTGATTATTTACCTTTGCCTTAACCCTTTTTTTTAGCTCTTCACAGGGGTCACAATAGCCTTAATACTCCCCCTTTATGAGATTTTAAGCAAGCCCGAGACTATGTTCTTTTCCCTTGCCCCCTGTTTGGAGTGAATTGGATTGGGTTTAGTTATGTGATTTGCCTGGTTCTGAAGAGCCTTAAGAAATTAAACTCTACAGGCTCTTACTTCTTTACATTGTTAGTGGTTGGTCATTCATCCTTTTACATAAATAAAAGGATCTTAAATCCTCTTTTATATGTTGTTGTGAAATCTTTCCTTACCATTCTCTTTCATATGGTCACCCCTTCTTCCTCATTCACCAACTTATTCGATATAACATGAGGATGAGGGTTTCAGAACTTCTTTAGAGGGTGAGGCTCGCTTTCATTTCTTTTGTGTTGTTTAGGATGATGTTGGGATGATTCTAATGATGATCTATTCTTTTGACGCCCAAAATCCCATTTAGAGGTTTTCATATCCAGGATCGGTTTGTCACAGGTGCCGTAAGCCGACGGCAGGTGATTTAAAATTTTATGAATTAATTAAAACTAGTTAGTTTAATTAAGAAAAATGTATCTTAGATTTTAGAAAAATTCAGCATGGATTCCTCTATTTTATCAATAATCAAGACTTGTATACATAACACTTCATTCTCAAATCACAGTCTTCATTAATATAGTTCTCAAAAGATTAAACAATATGTACAATTTACAAAAATTAATAATACACCATTTTTATAAATTACATAAACTAATTACGAAACAATGTTTACAAAATACAAATGAATTAACTTAGAATAATATATGAAATCAAGACATCCCTTCGAAGGAGACTAATACGGTTCTGAGGTCATTAGAGGTATCTAAGCTCTAATGCGAGCCAACCCAATGAGTGTACTTGCAATTTTTTTTTGAAAAATAGGAGTGAACCAAATCCGGACTCAGTGAGAACTATAAGGCCTTTGTATATGAAAATACCCATGGTAATACACATGCAATGTGATATATCAAAACAATAAGGAAGTGGTATGTATACCATATACATTTAAGTAGTACTAATCCCAAAAATATGACAAAAAATAGGATAGATACAATACACACCAAGTGCCGCCCCAAGCCCAGATAATAAAATGAAACTTGCATTACCAAAATACGATGCTAAGGGAAATACCACCAAGATTTTAAATATGTCAATTGTAAGCACTAATCATATACCAATGTATGATATTTGTTGCTTTGTCCATCCATAGGACATGTGTAACTGGTAGCTCGAATTTATCCCGGTTACGTTTCGTCCACGAAAATAATAATGTAAGTAGTTCGGACGTGTCCCAATTATGTTCCATCCACATGAACAACAGTAATATGGCTGCCATAACAAAGTCATCACACATGCATAATAGGTCAAATATGTATAATAGTCTATTGTGAACAGTCTGGCTCCCATAGCCATGTCCTCTCAGTTATCGTATCCGTCCATGGGGCTTTTAGTGAAATATTGTGATACTTATACATATAAGGGAAACAATTCTTGTGGAAACATCAAATTGAAGTTATAATAAGTATAAATCAACTTAAAGAATCATGAATATCCAACCTAAGCCCCATGCATGTGCACAATCAAGAGTTGAATGGAACCCTTTATGATATAAATCAGCATACAACACATAATAACTTGAAAAGGGGTCAAAGTACTAGTATTCCCATCTCTATTGAAACTTTACTACAAGAATATTGAAGCATTGGTAAATAAATGATGGGTGGTACATGCCCCAATCCAAGTTCCCAAAGCTCAAATCAAGGAAATGGTTGAGAGGATGAAAAAAATGATAAATAATTTTGATTTACACCAAATCTTGTATCCTAAATGACAACTTACCAAAATCCCCACATAAATCTCCCATTTTCCCTAAATATGTAATGAACTAAGATTTAGGTATAATGGTTGAAGTTAGCATGAAGAGGGGAAGAAAATGGGTAAAAATCGAGTCAAACTGTCAAAAATGGGTTAAACCTGATTGACTAAAGTTTTGGATGCACTGTTCTTATTTTGGGCATAACTTTTCACTTGGAATTCTAATTAATGCACAATTTTTCTTAAGTAAAGCTTACTCAGAGTTCCACAACTTTTATTTCTGGAGGTTTTTCTAAACTCCCAATAGATTGATGTTAGAAATTTGTCGATGATAGTGGTCTGCCAAAACGCATTTTACTGCATTCTGATACGATTAGATGCATACAGTTTTGACCCACGAGGAGTGTAAATTGAGTCTCGATTAAAAAACAAAAGTTATAGCGATTAAAGAAATATATCCAACGATACGATGACTCATTTGGACATCAGATGAGAAAGTATGGTCTTCCAAAGTTAGCTATAAAGTCATTTCAGTAAATACTCAATTCTCAGCATTAGAACACCAAATTCAATTATCCATTTCCAAAAGGCATTTAAACCATGTATGAATATGTAATATCATTAATATGATATGTGGGAAGTGTTCGGCTCATCAAAATGTACGAGATATAAAAAATTGCTACGTAAAGCTTCGATTTAACAAATAAGGCAAATTACGAAAATGATTAAAGAAATAATCAACATATGATTTAGGATGGGGCATTCCATGAAATTCCATTTTAACCAAAAAAATTTCTTGTAGAAGGATATGACACCTAGCTAGGGGCTCAAAAATGGGGCTACAGCTTAAGCTTTAACCTTAAAACCTTAGGATCATCCACGGTTCTTTTTATAGGAAATAAGAGTCATTTTTTTCACTATCAAGCCTGAAAATTTAACTAAGAAGCCTCGTTTTAGGAGGAAGACTTGCGAATAAAGAAAAAGTCTCCCACATACGATGCCAGATGATGGTATGTAAATTTAATTTGACCTATTTAACCAATCATCTAATATTTTTTTGATAGTGTACGACTTATGTGGAGTATAATTAAAGAATTTCAAGGATGGGCTTGTGACATCCGGTTTAAACATCTCTTACAAAATCACGCCTCATATCGCGTATAAGGTATATAGAACCGGGCTTCGGTTAGCCAAACTGGGTTCTGGAGAGGTTGATGTGGTTCAAAAATTTCAAATGAGTCATTTTAATGTAATTGAGTATGTTAGAATGATCGTAAGTCATTCCGGGAGGATCGAACGGAAATCAGCTCGTAAATATCAAGTTTCAATCCTACGCGATTAGTGATTTTTATCCGACTTTGAAAGACCATAACTTCTTCATCTGAACTCCAAATAAGTCCAAATTTTCTCCTATCTCTAGGTTTTGATCCACTCTACTACTTTCGTGTTTTGTCCGAGACCCAATTCTCATTCCTTGATGGCCAAAATTGGGTGTGAAGTTGAGACTATGACCAAACAGCAAAATTTTGTGCTGTGAATAGTGGAAGTCGACTCCATGGTCTTAATGTAGTCGACTACATCGACTCTGGCGAGATTTTTAAGCTTATTTCCTCCATTTTCCTTCTCATTTTCACCCAACCTATTGGAGAGCTTTTAGAGAGAGATTGAGGGCGATTTTGGGGGAAATCTTGTGATCATCTAAGGCGCTTCCTTCCGCATCACACCCACACCAAACCATCATCATCATCACCAGCTTCATCATCTTCTTCCTCCTTTGGTAGCCATGGCTAGGGCTTAGAAGGAATTTTGGGGGTTTTTGCGTCTACACCTTTTCGGCTCGATTCTTTCGCAATTCTTCGAGGAATTAACCCTCAATAGGTGGGAACAATAGTATTTAAACTACTTTTTCAACTTATTGTATCTATTACATACCAAACCAAACAAAATCTAGGGCTTTTTCTATAAATGCATGATCATGGGGTTTTGGAATCAATTCTTCTTGATTTTTGGTTTGGTTCATGCTTGATATGATTATATATCATAGATTTTATGATAAGCCCCAAATTCTATATTGTTTTTGGTAAGATTGGTATAAAACCCTTATATGCAGGTATGATAGTGAACGGCTATAGTATGTGTACTTATGGGGCTATACATGGTTTTAAGAGTATGCTTTAGCCTTGATTATTCATATCTGTGATATTGTTGTTGTACTTCGGCTACTGGCTTATAATTTATGTATTTTATTACTTATTTGCCCAGTCCGTAACTGGGTTGGGCATGATTATAAACCCTTTATGTATAAACAAAGTGTTATGGTCTTAAGGGGAGGTCTATATAGAATTTATATACTATGAAAACTATATTATATTTGGCTTTAGTGCCACGATGACTGAAAGCTTATAGTGCCTCCCAAATCCATGATATTTTAACTGAGCCATTAGTTGACGGACCTGGCAGGCCTACTCCAAGTACAACAACAATACCACTGCGTGTTCTACGAAGCGCATATGTATACATAACCTTGATATATATATATATATATATATATGAGTTATATAAATACACATGGAATGTATGTATATACAGATCTACATCTATTGAATTCTATATGTTCTTATGATTTCCTTGATTTGATGCGTTTACTATCCTTTGGAGTTTATTTAGATATTTTATCGGATGGCCTCACCGTTCATACTAGATAGATATTGGTGATACCCGTAGTGTATGCCTTGGTGGCTACATGAGGATTATAGTAGCGTATGCCTTTGTGGCTGCGTGAGGTAGCGTCTAGGTGGACCCAGTAGGTGGTCCCTGCCTTGAGGCCAGAAGAAATCGAGTTTGATCGCGATCCGTGTACGCACGTATGAAAATCCTAGACGTGAGGATGATATATGATTGATGCGATTGATCTAGTCCCAGTGTTGTGGCATATACAGTACGATGATGTATATATACATATATTGCCTTTCTTAATTATACTTTGGGTTGGGGACATTATATATACATATCACGAAAGGTTTTCCGTGCATTGTCTGCTTCAGAGATGTGTTATATATATATATGTATTCACATTTGTATATACAAAAAGAAATGTATTTTACCCCGATGTGATTTATTACAAAGAAGCAGTATATAAACTAAATTTACCTTCATCATGTTGCATAGCATGGCATGCATGGTTTCCAACCTATTTTTCATATATGAACTCTTATAGTTCCCATTGAGCCCGTTTGACTCACTCCTATTTTCCAAACTAGGTTATGTAGGTATTTCCCGGGGAACGGTGCGCTCACCAAGTCTAGATAGCTCTGAAGATTGGATTACCAAAGTCGTGGGAAACGACTTGAGCCTTCCTTGTTTTAGTATTCATGTTACATTTTGTTAAAACTCTTAAGCCATATATGTAAAGTATTTTTATGAGATTGGAACCCTGTTAAAGGGATTACTTTGTACTGTAATGTGCTTTTTATTTGACAAGATATTGATATATGTGGAGATATTATTTTAGTTAAACTAATGTTATTTGACAGGAAATGGTTTTATTAATAGTACAAACTCCACATGCCGAAATTTTTCAGAATATATGGCTTTATTAATAATTCTCTTTTTATTTAAGTTATGAATTTTATATTATAACACCCGTCGTCACGAACGATACGGTGACTAACCGGGTCCCAGAGGCAAAATCCTCTGAACGGGATTTCGGGGCGTCACAGGCCTAATATGTAATACCCCGTTCATTCGCATTACCACAATTACCTTAATTCGTTCGTCAATTTCATCTCGGGTGGTGACATATTGATTTATGGATAATCTTATTGTTCCATCAATTCATTTTAGTTGTAATGGTATAATTACATTTGTGTAAGTGGTAGTTTTACAATTCGGATGGTTCGAATTGCTATCGGGTTGTGAATCGTGCGTTTTGGTTTTACGCAATTCATCGATTTTAGCCAACTTTGAGGTATCGTAACTTTTCTGTTCCTTGTCCGATTAAGCTCCCGTTTGCTCCTATGTTTAGTATTTGATCTAAATTACAACTTTTGTGTTTTCACCGGAAGCTAATTTGTGATTTTCGTTGGTCAAAACGGTGTGCGAAGTAAGCAAGTAGCTAAAATCTATTCATTCTATAGAGCTTAGGCAGAGCACTGTCTTCAAACAATTTATGGGTATTACTCATCTCGAATTTAAGGATACTTCCTCTTAGGAAGTTGTAGAGCTTTGAATTAGTTTTTCATGGACATAAAGATCACCTAAATCGGAGTTTCGAGTAAGAAGTTATGACAGAATTACAAACAGTGCTCCATATCCAAAAATGTGTGTGCCAACAGTGGACTTTCATGATCGATCATGGGGGAGACCATTATTGATCATGATACACCAGAAAAGTCGGTTTTGATTATTTTTACACCATTTTAAGCCTCCTACTCCCCCATTTTCAAGCCACAACTTCAGAGGGAGTTAGAGAGAGTTGAGAGCTCCTTAGAGAAGGCTTCTGGAGGGATTTTTACCCAATCTTCATCCTTAAAACAAGATTTCATCTTCAAAATCTTTATCTCCTTCATCTGCACTTTTTCCATTACTAGGGCTTGGATATCAAATTTGGGGATTTCGCGATTGAACGGCTCTGGGCTCAATTCAAACCCCCCAAACTCAAGGATATCGTTCTATTGAGGTGGAAATCTGGTATTAAAATTTATTTTATAACTTGTTATAGCTTGATTATGATTCTTCTCCTTATTTACCCAAAAACCTAACTTGTCAATAAAGGGGTTTTTAAGTATATGTTGATAATTTGTTATAATATTGAAATTGTTACTTCTAAGGGTTTAGTACAAATTAAATTGCATGATTAAACCAAAGATTACGACTAATCACTTGGGTTGTGTGAAAACCCACTTGGAACCCTTTTTTTTAACGATCTTTACTATAAACTATAATGTTAGTCCTTAATGGTTCAAGTGGTGGTATTACTTTACAAAACCTTTATCTTTGAGTTACTACATTAACTAGGAAGGTTGATACGGAATTTTTCTTGTTGGTCATACAAATGGTGCTTCATTTAATAAATGAAGGCGATACGTATATGGCACAATTATTTTTCATATAAGCCAGGTTATGATTGATTGAGATATACGTGAACACCAGTCCATGAATGGTCCCAGGTTTGGTCTCATTGGAAGGGGCCGTAAGTTGGAACAGAGCGCCCCTAGCTGAAAGAACGAAACTGTGCACGAAAATTAATAGGAGGTCCTGCTGCCGCGTGGGTGAAAGGCTACGAAATGTAGACCTGATTGTACACTTGGATAGTGCAAGAATTATTAATGTTGTGGCTCAAGGTCTATGAGGCAAAGCGAATGATTCTTGTGCCATAGGTTTTCAGTTAAGACAAGGTTGGTTTTTATACAAAGTTTAAAGAGTGTTTTCTCATAATGTTATCGATATTTTAAAATGAGAAAAGTTTTCTTTCTAAACTATTATATATATATATATATCTATGAATGATTTATTTCATATTATTACACAAAAAGGATTTCCTACGATTTACGAAAAGTAATTTCTACAAATGTTTTTTTTATTCTAAACCTAATATATGATTCCCACTGAGTCCTTTTGACTCACCCAATTATTTTCCATACAGATTCTTTCGCAGGTTCTTCTGAAAAAGGGAAGAGGGAAGACGCAGCTTCATTTATTATCTCATTACCAGAACCTGAACGTGGGTCCTTTGTGATAGAACGACCATCACTCCTTAACACCTTGAAATGTTAAATATGTATTGCACTTATGCTTGAACTTACATATATGTTGTGGAAACTGTACATTTTGTACTTGGGACCTCGTTGGAGGCTAGTTGTTTATTTATATTAATTCCTTTGCTTTGTGGACGGATTTTACGGAATGGATTACGTCTTTGCTGTTTAGAGTGTAAATTTTCAAGTCTTCCCCAAGAAATTAAGTTTCGTTAAACCGTCGTCCCGTACGGCACCATGATTAATCGGGTTCTGGAGGATAAATCCTCTTAACGAAATTTGGGGCATCACATAATAAGATAGAAATAATAATGCTATTAGCACAAGAGTTATAAAGGTGGTTCAACCCTGTTAGGGGTCTTACTCCACCCCTGTTTGAATAAGCACAGAGCTGACAAGAACCTTTTATATAAGAACAGTGTTAGAAGTGTTTCCTAGTTCATACACTTAACTAATCTAAGGAGGTTATCTACTCTAAACAAGTGTGGAGATCGTAAGACAATGAGTGCATAACTCAATATTCTCTACAAATTTGCTCATAAAATCCTTTTAAATGGTTTTACATTCTTTTTCACGTACGCTATTATTGTTCACTCTTGAATCCCCCTTCAAGAATTAAATGCTATGTATATATATGTATATATAAAGCCTAACTATGCTCAACCCCACGAAACCAGGGCTACGGCACACCTAATCATCTGCCATAGTGGGTAAAACCCATGTTCTATACTTGAGTATTGCTTAGTTTTCACTCTTTCCCCGGCCTTACCATGGTGGTTGAAGTACATTTAATGCCAGCATGACAAGTCGCTGTTATATTTGTACTTTGCTGCCAAAAAGCAGGGCCACTGCCAACTGCTCCATCACAGTACTCTGTTATAGACCTCCAAGAGGTCTGTTAGCCCTTCCAGCCTGCTCAATAATCTTCGATTGATTCTTCGAACATGCGAGGAACACTCGTGATGAATCCTTAACCCTATACGACTTTCACATAGACCTATTGACTCGTTGACTTTGTTTGACCAAAATTCACCCTCATCAGTATGTTTGTATGAAAATTAATTCATGATATAGTTACGTAGCAGCTTGATTAGCATGTTTAGTATGAAACCATTGCGTTATCTCTATGAAGGTTATCTATGAATATACTTATTGTCGTTTACTTACTCTGTTTCATGGTTGGGTTGTTTTGTGCTATATAATTTCATTTTATTACTTTTTCATTTTGTTGCATTAATGTGAAACTATTGCTTATTCAATTCTTCTTGCATTGATTTAATTTCATAGGTTGAATATAGCACTTGTTGATTTTTCATTTCACCATAAGCACATCACACAGATAACATAAAATAGCCATTTCATTATTAGTTATTAGAACATCTTACAAATATTTGGCCATCACATTAGATTACGTTACAAAATAAAAAAGTCATAACTTGACCTAAACCTACTTCATCCCACATTACATTACTTAGACTCCCTTATGATTGTCCACTAGGGTCCCATTTGAGGTGAGCAGCACTGTTAATGCCCATGAAAGCAACACAAAAGTCTTAAGCCCTCTATGTCTTCTCATTTTTTTGGCTAACTTCAGTTTCCAAGTCATTCACTCTCTTAAATAATCCTGGTATTATTTGCTTTGCTCTCACAGATAAGAGGATCTACCTATGCAAACCCACAGGTAACTCGATGCTGTATACAATACATAACTTATGTCAAAAAATAAATTTAAGAAAAAAAACATAAAATAAAGAAGACAGAGCTTACCCCAAAATTGTAGCATCCAATGAATCTTCTATCAGGATTATTACCAGTCTATGAAGTTCTCATGAATACTCTTTGTCCACAAAAGCAAAGAAAAAGGAACTAGCAAGAAATGTGTGAATGGAAAAATGTAAAATGTCATGGAATCATGCGCTATTTTATGGAGGGAGAAAAGAGAAAGGAGAAAAAAATAAAGGGAAAAAGGGGAAAGGTGTAGTTGGCAACTAAAAATAAAACGGATAAGGGTTTTGTATTGTTTAATCCATGTTAGCATGCCAGGATGGATTTCCGTTCATTTTTTTTAGGGTGATGTTATATACACCCCTCTTTTGTAGCCAGAACACCACAAATTTGAAATAAGGGTTTTTTTTATAAGGGCAACTAAAATATTAACCATTCGGTGTTGTGGCTACAAATTAGGAGTTTGGTGCCCCTAATACATAACTTTCAAGTCGGTAACAAGTTGTCGACTTAAATGTCAACATTCGGTGACAGTTTACCGAGTTTGAGATTAAAATTCGGTAACCTTTTACCGAGATCAAATATTAGTGAAATATTTTTAAAAATTGACTCGGCCAAAGATTGCTGAATGTCAAGTCGGTGGAAGGTTACCGAATCGAATGTCGAAATTCGGTAACAAAACACCGACTCGGTGCTTAAATTTGGGGTGTCACCATACGGGGTTGGTTGCCCAAACACAAAACATCTAAGTCCGCAGCATGTTGCCGAATTCAAGGTCAACATTCGGTGGCAATTCACCGAGTTAGAAGTTAAAATTCGGTAACCTTTTGCCGAGATCAAATGTCAGTGAAATATTTTTAAAAATTGACTCGGCCAAACTTTGCCGAATGTTAAGTCGGTGGAAGGTTACCGAATCGAATGTCGAAATTCGGCAACAAGACACCGACTCGGTGCTTAAATTTGAGGTGTCACCATATGATTGCCATGATCATTATTGCGGTGTTAAAGATACATTGGTGTTTTGGCTATAAAATCGGGGTGCCTATAACATCACCCTTTTTTTTAACTGTGCTGGACAAAAGGTTTAATTGAAGTACTAATTGTACTTCAAGATTTAAATTAGAACAATTGAAACATCAGGATTAACTTGAAATTGGCCCAAAACTTTAGGGTTTTATTGTCATTTTCCCAAAAATGTGTGTATTTTTTTTATAAGAGCAAAGGCCTCAACCGAGGCAAAATGCATTAAAATAAATCAACATTATCAAAAGAAATTTTTTAATTTGGTAATAAGAAGTCCTACCTTTTCAAGCATTTTGATGACAAAGCATAACGCACAAACTATGGGCAACCATGTTAAGGCCCCCAAGAATAAATTGAAACAAAACATCCACCTATGAACTCAAAGCTAAAATATCCAAAATAAAAGTAGTGTGCTCCCTCAAAATATTTTTATATGTGTATTGACTTTGGAATTATGTATTCATTGGTTTTGGAATTTAAATTGCAGAATTGGAATTCATAAAATTAAAATTCCAAACGCATTTTGCATATCCAATTTGGTTTTGGAATTCAATGGTCCAATTATAATCCTAGGCCACGAAATTAAGCAGAGCCGGTCCTGTGTATTTTGATAATCTGGGTGAAATATTAAAATGTGCCATTTTATAAATAAATATATTAATTTTTTATATTAAAAAAATAAAATAATTTTATTTCAATGATAAGAGTTCACGTGCTACCAAAAAAATACATTACAATTGCAAAGAATCCTATAAAAACACTACGATTAAATATTTAATTCTCTTTTATTGTTTTGAAATCAATATAAGTGAAAGAAAAAATATTGGGACCTCTCTAATTCTCTATTATAACATGAGAAAATTGAGATTAGATTTTGAAAAAAAGATTCAGAGAAGAGCTAAAGAAGCCGTCCCCTTATATACACTATTAGAGTTTTGAAAACTTGAGTTATTTTCTCAAAAATAAAGAAATAAAATATTGGTGCCCCTCTTAATTTTTGGGCCCTGGGTGGTCGCCCTACTAGCCCTGCCCAGGGCCAGCTCTAAAATTAAGGTTGCTGTGTTTGGATGTATCGAAGTAGAATTCCATTAAAATTGGAATCCTGTAGAATTGGAATTACGTCCATTCCAAAGTATTACAACTCCATTGATTAGCTCCATCACAAAATTAAGGTTGCCATTTTTTTCTCTCCTATTTCACTGTTTGCTTGCCACTGGCTAGTGGCTTGGAATTGTTTGGTCGTTGGTAGTTAATATGGGGACATATCTCATTGATTTATGGATCAAAGACACGTGACTTGACGGCAGAGAAAGAGGATACGTTAACCTTGGTTGATGCATATACCAAATGGGCGGAGAAGAAGCCCTCCTTTACTCTTATTGGTCGCCTTATATTGTCCGACCCCTTTAATAAGGAAGCTTTTAAAAATACAATGATCAATGCATGGAAAGCCAAGAGAGGATCTATATTTCAGAGTTTGGAGAGATGTTTTTGTTAGTTTGGGAATTTCTTATCAAATGGCCCTTAGAATTTTGATAGGTTTTTTATCAAATGGCCCTCAGAATTTTGATAGGTCCTTAGTTGATAGAACAGGGAAGAGGTTAGAGAAGCGTTCCGATGTTAATGTTCGCCATGTTAGCTACCGGATCCGCCCGCTTGTCTGATCTCCCTAAATTGTACATGAATAGTAACTTTGCAGCCCATATTGGAACCTTATGTTGTGGATTTAAGTATGAATAACGATTGCATGGGTAAGTAGTAGCAGTAACAATAATTAAAACACACATTAATAATAGAGAGCCTATATATTTGTGTTATATATATATATATATATATATGCATGTATTCACAAGTCAGATTGCGTATTATATAAAAGAGAGTACACGGTAGTCTCAATTGTTGTCTGCCTTGGATTCTAGTCTCAATTGTTGTCTGCCTTGGATTCTAAAAGAAACTAAAAAGCTTACTGCTATTCTTGCCTTGGATTCTAAAAGAAGTTAAAAAGGTTACTGCTATTCTTTCCTCAGGGCAACAACAGAGCATTTTATTTTAATACACATATATGTTTACATATATGTTCATTAGTATAATTTATCATGTTTAATCGATAAAATATCACAAAGATTGACCATAAAGATTGTTTGTTAAAAAATATCAGCCCTAATTAAGAATTAAAACCATTATGTAGCCTAATTGGAATGTAATTACTGTTTATCACGGTGAAAGGATATAATAATGCGTGAAATTTATGTTATACTTATATTACTTAACACTATAACTTCACTTGGTGATTTACAAATGAGACTCAATATCTATAAATAAGATGTTCCGTCCGCAATGGATGATGGAGATTATATCTAATTTATGGCCTAGATCGACTCTCTAAAATATTATAGGATATTTGTAAGTCCTTACTATTTTCTACAAATCTAGAATAATTTATAACATACATTAGAGTTCCAATTTGAGGATGCTTATGTCTTTCCTATGCACTTAGAATATTCCGATGTGTTTTAGAGCCTTTCAACAACATGTCTCAACCATTCTTTTGTAGGATTCCAAATACTCTCGAGCCTACGACGTAGCCACCTAGCCAAGCTAACACAATGTGCACGCCAGTTTAATTGTTTTGTTTTACTATTTATTTTATCTACAAGCACACAATAACTATTGAACCTATAAATCCTGCGCCGGGAAACGGATGCTCTCAAAGTAAAAGTAATATATTAAAGGGGCTTTTTTATTAAGGACAAAGATTACAATCTCTTTCCAATGAAGGACAATATTATTGGAAGATTAGCTTGGAGGACAATTTTTGTTTGACGGGCAAAATTATATTTTAAATATTCTAGAAATTAGGTAGAAGGGCTTATTATACATTGATTTTTACCAAAAATCCAATGAATAATATTTTTTTGAATGAAGGGCCTATTTTTAATTGGTAATTTGAATGAAGGGCCTATTTTTAATTGGTAATTAGTGTAAGAGGCCTATTTTGTTTTATATTTTAAATGAATGTATTTGAATAAATTTAAATATCATTTAATTAATAAAAACATGTTATGTATTACCTAAATTACCCCTTTTTATGAAATTTTCACAAAAAATATGGATTGCAAAGTTCATATTGCAATAAAATATGGACTGCAAAGTTCACATTGCAGTAAAATATGGACTGCAATATGAACTTTGCACTAAAAATATGGACTGCAAAGTTCACATTGCAGTAAAATATGGACTGCAATATGAACTTTGCACTAAAAATATGGACTGCAAAGTTCACATTGCAGTGAAATATGGACTGCAAAGTTCATATTGCAGTCCATATTTTAATGCATATTGATATTTTTTTAGTTTATTTTAAGGGTTGGGATGTCATTTTATAATGAAAAAAAAAAGACACATGTCATATTATCAATAAAATAAAAAATAGGCCCTTTATTTAAAAAAAAATTATTCCTTGGCCTTAGTGTGAAAATCTTTCTCTAATAAGCCCTTTTTTTTAATTGCCCCTTAAATATTTCATAATTGCCCTTACTAAAGATATACTTGAGAAATTAATAAATTATCGAGATTTTAACGAAATTAATTCAAAAAACGGTTTCAATGAAATTCAAACACAATCAAAGATTTAAAAATGTGGATATTTCGTAGTCAGGTTTCAATAACTGAGAAGTCAAGAAATATCGAAATTTAGACTTATTAACATTTTTGGATGGGAGTGATTTAATATTTCTGCCGGCTGACATCAAACATTTTGTGCACAACAGCCATACTGAAAATTTGACCATCCAAAAGTAAGATATTTGAACAGGCTTGCAAACACTTGTGATATAATTGAAAAGGCGAATCATGAACACCTTAAAGGGATGTGTTATATATATATATATATATCATATATCAATTTGACAAACAAAAATTAACAATACGCATATGTAATGTTAGATATCTTATAAATAAAAATGAATCGATTGAGTTGAGAAACATACCAATAAAAATGGTTCAAATGCATAATGTATTCAATCTTAGTGGGATTTGAAGGAATAAGCATGATCTTGCAAAAGAAAAACGAAACCAAAAAAAATATCAAAAAGGTTTCCTAGTTTGAGTGGGATTTGTGAATGGAGAGACACACTTAACAAGAGACTCACTTAAGTGTATTTGTGCAGTTACGTAATTTCAATTTCTTTCATGTATATTAACTTATATCAAAACTCTTGCAACGATGGTGCCAATTGACGACTGGCTTCGTACTGTTTTGAGAGAGAAAGCCAACAAATATAGGTATCTCCTACATATCAAGTTGTAAAAGGACTCATGGATGGGGCAAACGGAAAATGCTGCTGCATAAGGCGCGTTTGACGTGTCGGATAAGAGATTGGAATAGGATAAAATTATCCTATCTTATATTTGGTGTTTCTCAGGATTCAATATTGGAGCGGACTATTTATACTACGTGTCATTAGATATAAGAAACACCATGACACCAAATATTGGAGCGGACTATTTATATTTGGTGTTTGTCGGGATTCTATTTCATTCTTAAATAAATGCCATTTATATGTTACTTTTCTATCTTTCTTGGCATTTATTTAAGAATGAAATAGAATTAGTGGGTTTCTTATATCTAATGAGGATATGTCATATCACATTAAAAATTTCTATCATCATTTCTATATGTAAAAATGGTGATAGAAATTTCCCATATGACTCAACTTCCACCTCACATAGAAATGGTTTTAGAAAATTCCATTTCACCATATTTTTCTATTTTTCTTTTCTATCATAGAAACTTCACATAGAAATGGTTATAGAAAACTCCATTTCATCATATTTTTTCTATTTTTCTTTTCTATCATAGAAATTTGTATGGATAAAAACGACCATTTGAGATGGTCTTATCACACCAAGAAAAAGATTAATGAATCCAAATTATTTTATTCTATCCAAATAAAATTAAATAATTAAATTCGACTCTCTAATCTAACACGTCAAACGCACGATGTGTAATTGTGTTCTATGTGTGCAAGTATTACAAGGTAATTAATTTTTATGGGCTGGATCTTACAAGCGGTAAATAACCACAACAATTAAAGAGGGCCCAACTGTTTTAGATTTTTTAAAATAAAGGGCCAACCGAAATTTTTTCGGCCCATAAGTTATAAGCCAGCAATGTTGCTGTTATAAATATATAAAACAAACAAACAAACATTCAAGGTGTGTTTGACGATTATATTAAAAATTCGGATATAATTATTTTAAAAAAAATAATATTAAAGGTGTTTGACGAGTTAGATTAGAAAATCGAAGAGGATTGTATAATTCTATCCGGACAAAATAAAATAACTCAAGCTCCTAGGTGGGATTCATTAATCCCTCTCTCAGTATGATAAGATAAGAAACTTTAGTGAGATAAATAATTGGCCCCGAAATCCAATTCTTACAAACACCAAACGTAGAATAAGATAATTTTATTATATCCCGCTCTTTTATCATGCACGTTAAACGCGGTCATATGGACAATGAATGAGATGAAAGCCAACCTAATAAAATATCCAAATTTACACTTACAATCATTTTTGCAAAAAAGTGTGCCAATATATTTGCTTCAATATGTCAGATTAATTTAACAATAATTTTTAACTCATTATAAACAAGCTGAAAAGATTTAATGGGACAACATATCTCTATGAGAAGTATGTTTGGATTAATATATATATCCGGAAAATTTTAAGTGTGGATCGATTCTTTTTACGACTTTTTTTATTGTAAAAAGGCTCAATCCGTACTGATCGGTCTGCACCAGAAACATATTTTATATATATACGAGAAGTCTATTTGGATTAATTTATATACATAAGAAGCCTATGGGATTAATATATCTCTATAAAAACTATTTTTGACTATATATATAGCTTATATTTATACATGTTATTTATATCTATACATGTCAACTATTATATTATATTTACATGTTATTTATATGTATTTTATTTTATTTTCCTCTTCTCTAATATATCTATGAATTAGAATTCTTTTAACTAGAAATTAGGTAGAAGGGCTTATTACACATTGATTTTTACCAAAAATCCAATGAATAATATTTTTTGAATGAAGGGCCTATATTTAATTGGTAATTAGTGTAAGAGGCCTATTTTGTTTTATATTTTAAATAAATGTATTTGAATAAATTTAAATATCATTTAATTAATAAAAACATGTTATGTATTACCTACATTATCCCTCTTTATGACATTTGCACAAAAAATATGGACTGCAAAATTCATATTGCAGTAAAATATGAACTGCAAAGTTCATATTGCAGTGAAATATGGACTGCAATATGAACTTTGCACTAAAAATATAGACTGCAGTATGAACTTTGCACCAAAAATATAGACTGCAAAGTTCACATTGCAGTAAAATATGGACTGCAAAGTTCATATTGCAGTGAAATATGGAGTGCAAAGTTCATATTGCAGTGAAATATAGACTGTAAAGTTCATATTGCAATCTATATTTTAATGCATATTGGTATTTTTTAGTTTATTTTAAGGGTTGGGATGTCATTTTACAATGAAAAAAATAGACACATGTCATATTATCAATAAAATAAAAAATAGGCCCTTTATTTACAAAAAAAATATTCCTTGACTTTAGTGTGAAAATCTTTTTCTAATAAGACCTTTTTTTTAATTGTCCCTTCTTTTAAAATATTATAAATAAATATTGTTGCTATATTTATGGTAGGTAATGACTTTTAGAAGTAGGATATTTTATTTCAAAAAAAAACAGTAGGATATTAAAAGCCATTCAAAATTAAAAAAAATGTTATTATATCTTAAATTGATCAAAATCCAAAGTTGGATAGTTGTTTGCTTTTCTTAAATAGAGTGCGGGCTAGTAATGGAACTACACCGAAAAGTAAAAAGGAAAAAGAAAAGAAAAGAAAAATAACAGTTAAAAGGCATGTCGTTGATTCAAAATATTGTCATTAATTCCTAAGTTTGTCCTTTAAACTAATGGCTCAAAAAGACTATCTTTTATTAAAAGCACTATCCATATATTGTCCTTGGTTATTATTTTATATTAAAATAAGGGACTACACTCATTAACAACTGGTTTTGAATTATATTCTCCGAACTCTAATATAATATCAAAGCTCAAGTTGTCAGCAAAATCTCAGGTTCAAGTCCTGGCGTTTGCATTTGCTTCCCCTTTTGTATTTGCATGAGTATTGCTCATGCACACGGTGCACTTTGGTTTCTCCCCAAGTGCGAGCAAGAGTCTACATATATAAGAATAAGGAACTATTTCACCCATTATCAATTATTTTTTGCTTGGTGCTCCAAATTCTAATAATAACATATCCAAATTTGTTGAACTTATCCAAAGAGTGTTACAATAAACAACTATGTGATTGGTTAGTAGAGTTCTTGTCAAAGGAAAACACTTTCTCTAGCGAGGACCGAAAAAATTTAAAATCTAAAAATATTTAATGACTAAAATTCTACTAACTAATCACGCAGGAAGGTGACGGTAACCTACTATGTGATTGTTTATCGAGAAAAATGACCTTCCCAAAATAATGTATAAAAAATAAGGGTTACTCAACCCCATTTACTAATTGATTTTGAATTGAATGCTCTGAACTCAACGTATCCAAATTTATTGAACCTAGCCAAACATAATCACAGTAACTAACTATTTGACTAGTTAGTATTAGCTCACCTCTTAACTCAATGTTAGCCTACCCCATAGCCCATGCTTAGATATTTTTCAACCCGCTCTGTAATTAAAACAAAAGGTCCATGCATCATTTCATCTCACTATTATATGAAGGGAAAGCCCACATGCATCATTGCGTCTCACTATTATTTAGATTATGTGATTAAACTTCCATTTTTTTTTATATAGTTATGCTCTAAGATTTTTTTTCACCTCCCCCCCCCCCCACCAACCACCCTTTCCGCGGAAGAATTCTAAATCCGCCCCTGACAATGGGTCACTCTTTTTTTGAGATAGAAAAACAATCAATCTTCCGACCTTAATATACATTTTACAAATTGTAGAATCCATAATTGTAATTATTTAGATTTACATATAAATCAAAATAGTTTCGGTGTCTTTGGATTTGATGCATTGATTTCACTTGTTTCTCTTCATTCTCCGGCCTCATCATTCGGAAAACGCGCGCAGGTGATCGAATATTCGAATAAGATAAAAAATTAATTTTACTGACAAAATAATAAAGGCTTATTTGGCTGAAAGAATAGGGTTATTTAATCACTTTTTGAAAATCCGGGATGACCAGATGAATCACATGGGTGTAAACAAAGACTTCCCTAATTGGGTGTGCCCTACAGTTAATAAAAGAAAATGACAATAATTAGGTTTTTACAAAATTAGATATGCATTGAACTTGGCTTCTCTCCATTACCCTTTGGCCTAGTTCCATCCAATGGGATCTAGTTCGAGGGTTAAATGTAGGGGTGTTGTGTCAAACCCGAAAATCGAAAGCCTAACCGAAACAAAGAAATCTAATTGAAACCGAATATGTTTAGTTCGGGTTTAGGGCGTATATGTGTAAAATGGAACCGAACCGAAACAAACCAAATCATTGCATATATGAATTGAAAATAATATTACTCACTCTCTAAAATTTTGTGCTACTTAAATTTACATGCTTTAATGATAACTTGACTTTTTGAGCTATCATGAATATTGAGGTTATATTATAAATGTAAAATTTAATATTTTTATGTCCAAAATAAATAGGAGCAAGTATAGAGTTATTATTTTTCTGGCCAAAATAAGTGTTGCCTTACAATTTACTATTTTTTTAAAAAAATATATGAAAATTGAACCGAAAAGTTTGGTTCAGGTCTAGGTTTGGAAGATTTAAAAACCGAAACTGAGCTTTCAAATTCAGTTTGGGTTTGTATATCCTAATTTTTACCTTGACCGATGGATGAATTTTTTTCATAAAATTCAGTGGAGATGATTTATATGGTGAGTATATCATTTTTACCAAATTTCATTAGAAGATTCAATTTCGAAGTCAATGAGATGATTATCTAAAATTTCAATGGTTGAAAATGAATGTGTATCAAATTTTTATTACGTGCACTTCCAGTTTGAATTTCTTGATGAAATCTAATTTATGGAGGTAAACTACTTATTCAATATAGAGATTATCTTTACCAAATTTCATGAAAGAAATCACCCGTTTAACCGAGGCCAAATGCATTAAAATAAATAAACATAACCAAATGAGAAAATCAAATTTGAAAATAATGAGTCATAGCTCTCCAAACATTTAGATGATAAAACATAACGCACTAAACCATGGGCAGCTATATTAAGGCCCCTAGGAAAAAATTGAAACAAAATATTCACCGATGAACTCAAACCTAAAATATCCAAAATATACCAGGGTAGCTCAAAATGTTTGTATATGTGCATTTGATTTTGGAAATTATGTATGCATTGTTTTGGAATTTAAATTGCGGAGTTGGAATTCTTAAAATTAGAATTCCAAACTCATTTTGCATATCAAAAAATTTGTTATGGAATTTAATGGAGCAATTCTAATTCCAGACCACGAAATTAAGGCTACCATGTTTGGATGCATTGAATTAGAATTCCATTAGAATCGTAATCCTATGAAATTGGAATCGAGTCCATTCAAAAAGATTGCAACTCCATTGTTTGGCCCCATCACAAAATTAACGTTACTATATATCCTTTTTTATCTCCTAATTCACTGTTTGCTTGCCACCGGCTGGTTAGTGGCTATGGCTCGAAAGTGGTTGGTCGTTGGTAATTAATATGAGGACAGATCTCAATGAACAATGGATCAAAGACACTTGACTTGACAGCCGAGGAAGAGGATACACTGAACTTGGCAGATGCATGTACCGAATGGGTGGAGAAGAGGCTCTTTAACAGGGAAGCTTTTAAAAACACAATGACCAATGCATGGAAACACGGGAAAGGAGTCCATATTTCAGAGTTTGGAGAGATGTTTTTGTTAGTTTGGGAAGTTCTTGTCAATAGCCCTGAGAATTTTGATAGATCTTTAGTGATGATGGAACAGCGCGCGACGAGGTTTGAAAAGCATTCCGATGTTAATCTTCGCAAAGCGATCCAAACTATTTTGAGACTCTGGACAGAATTTTAAAATGTGTGCTCTTATAAATAAGAATTTTAATTTATAAGAGCACACATTTTAAAATTCTGTCCAGAGTCTATTAAAAAAAAATTAATTTCGTTTCAATAATAATAGTTTATATGCCACCAAAACACATTACAATTGCAAAGAACCTTGCAAAAACATTACTACTAAATATTTAATTCTCCCTTATTCTTTTGAAATCTATATGAGTGAAAGAAAAAATATTAGTAACCCCCCCCCCCCCCCCCCGGCCCCCCCTTTTAATTCTCTCTTATAGCATGAGAAGAAAGAATGAGAGAAGAGCTGAAGAGCTTTGTTGGTTGGATAATATCCCTAAGGGAGAGGGGGGGGGATTGAATAGCGTTTTTCAAAAATAATGTGGAATTAACAAAATAGTTTAGATAAATAAAAAAAAAATATCAAGGAAGTAGATAGTCAAAATAAACTCAAGAGCAAGCAATAGAGATAAATAAATAGTTTGAGTTTAGAAAGATATAACCTAAGAATCGAAGATTTTTTTTTTACATGGTTCGGTTGTTTAGACCATACATCCGCGGCTGAGTGGTTTTCCCGACAAGTTCCACTAAATGATTTTCTAATGGGTGAAAATCAAACAACCATACAAGCATAAGTTTTCTCACTACACTATCACAAGATTCACTCTTGCTATATGTACTATAAGAAAACCTCTCACAAATTGATGAATAAGATTGGTTTGGTGATGTACACTAAGATACGATAACTCTAAAGTATTTTTAAAGATTACAAATGAAGCTCACACTAAAGTTGTCAAGATTGATTAATTGATTTAGCTCAAAGATAAATAATATGAGATAAATGCAAGGCTTGGAAACTTGAATATTGTAGATAGATGAAAATTGAGTTTGTCTATTGATTCAAGTGTGTAAAAATCTCTCTAAAACCTCCAATTAATAGCCCCTCAAAGGATATGACCGTTTGAAGCTATTACATAAAGTTGTGGGTCAAAATTAAACATTTACCAATTCTCCAATAACTAGTTTTTATAAAGTGTAGTCAACTCACCCTTGCTCCATGTAGTTGACTACATGGTGTAGTCGATTCCACCAATTACCATGTAGTCGACTATATGCTACTGGAATCCAATACTTGGTAAAATTTCAATTCATTTAAAACCATGGGGACTGTTCTAGAGTTTATTCTAAGTATGTTGGTGTTTGTTTTGAATATTAATTCAACCGTATGAATTAGTTATGAATTTTATAAAAAAACGGTGTAGGAGAAAGTTGTTTTTCAAAAGAAACACATTTCAAATTATTGGTGCTCCTCTCAATTTTTGGGCTCTGGATGGCCGCCTTGTCAGCCCTGCACCGAGGCTAGCTTTGAATCTTCGCCATGGTAGCTATTGGATTGTGACAGCTGAACCCCGTCAAGAGGTTTTCACCTCTAGAACCCGGTTAATTACAATGTCGTACGCGACGACGGGTGTAAATTATAAAAGAAATTAAGAAAAAAAAATTTCTAGAAAGTTTTGGCATGTGGAGTTTATAAAATTTGATATTCGCCCTGCAAGTCAAAAGAATATTCCCTGTCCATGTCATTTAAAAAACAAACACTAAATAAAAACACTCCACATATGAGAATATTTTAAATACAATCAACCTCAAGTTCTTTTTAATAAACACAAGGTTATATACAATACATATGTCTAATTACTAGATACAAAAGTCTCAATTGCATAGTCCTTAAGTTAAAGGACTACAAAGTATTTCCCGATCATCAGAGCTTCTATAAACGTGCTACGCGTGCCATCTTCGGGTATAAACATTCAAACCTGTTTTAAAAGAAGGAATGAGCCAAACCCGGGCTCAGTGAGAACTATAAGGGTTTATATAGAAAATAAGATTTTTCATTAGAGAACACATGCATATTTTATATAAAAGTAGGTAAGTCGTTTAGTACAATTATATGGAAACTAAGCCATATGAATCATTTCCTTCTAACGTGCTATTATTGTGACTAATGTTGATAACTGCTCTTAATTACCCAACAATGTGTGAGATATGATAATCTCCAAAGCCAAGTAATTATAGTTATCGCTTTACTTATAGTACATTATTCCATCCATACTTGGCTTACTATAAGGCTTCTCACAGTCTATAATTTCTAAATGTATGCTCAGTATTATAAACTAATACTTCCCACGAATAATATAAAATATATTAAAGTACATATACACACATATACACTTTCAGAGCTCTATTGTCCTGCCTTAGCTTACCCCCGCGGTACACTAAGCCTAGAACGTAGGTTCCCGAAGGTCTCCAAGCTTTAAACAAATCATGTGTCCTCCTAACGAACAAACTACCCAGGGATTTGATCCTAACTTGTACTTCATTTGGAGTTAAACCTATGAAGGCCATTTTCCCAGGGACTACGCTCCAAATACTTAACAAGTGGGATACCCGTGCAGGTATGTCCATCGAAGGACGGAGCTACACGAACTAATCCGCAGCCGGAGAAGCTATAAACCCTAAAACTCCATCTCCTCTCTCATCTGTCAGGAGGCTGAATACATCAGTATGAATATATCACAATAAATCTCCATAATCATAATCAACCAACTATGATTTTTCTTTTGGTCTACTATGCACAGAGACAGCCGGCAACTCGGGTATTTCTGCCCCCAAGGCAGGGACTCCCTACATGGTCCACCTAGTGGTTAACCCCCAAGGCTGATATCTCATGAATATACACATCATGTCTCCCAAAGACAATTATAATAAAACAACAGCAATCACAATCATACATATCTCACAATGAATGAATATGTGTGTATATTATCAATCCCGTACAAATATGTACATATAACATCACAATACACATGTGGCCATTTGTATCAATGCCATATATAGCTTCCCATTATATACTTATCATAATCATCATTATCTCAGCCACTCGGCTCATTGCCATATACCTCATCAGTACAAATAGCCTTTAAAGGCTTATAGATAGTAGGCAATTCAAGTATTATGGCCTCCAGGCTCATTAGTACTAAACTACATCCCATGTCAAGTTATATGTGTTAACTCCACCCATTAGTATCTTATTGAAATCTTCAAGCTATATTGTCTAACCAATCATTGGTTATCTGGCTTATCACTTAATTAGTGTATCTACGGCTCCCTAGCTGTAGCAGTACACGCAACTACGACAACCCATCCCCAACATGGTACTTTCATTATACTACTAGAAATTAATAGGGTTGCACTATCATCATAAGTATTTATCACGTCCTATATGAGACCCTAGACTCAACTGTTATCGCGTACTGACCCATTGTCATGAGTCATAGTGTAAGTACTCTACATAATTCCCTGCCATCACTTACAATGGCTCAACTACGTATTTCTAGAGTTCGTAACCCAAAATAAGTGACTTTACACTTACAAACCTCAACCCTTTAACTATTTCCTTCATACACGCACCTATGGAATGTGTATGATGTGCAAATGCCCGTAATAGGTTCGTAGTAATGATGATGATGATTAATATGGGATATATGGGTGATAATATACTCATACGCATCACTAATTTGGGACGAATCCAGCCCAAGTGTGTGTGATCATAAAAACCTAAAGTTTATATATAACAATCTCATTTTGTAAGAAAATCGTTGATATACTGAGTAGTAAGTTGGAAAATAAGTTTAATAGAGTTGTTCCCACTTTAGACATGCCGAGCTTTCGAAGTATTGTGCACTAGATCGAGCCATGCTTGAGTAATCACAAAATCCCCAAATTGCGTTCAATAAACCTTAACAATGGAGATGGAGCTTGGAGAAGAAGATGAATAGTACCCTTTTTGCACACAAATCTTAGATGGGGGTGAAGAAACCATGAAGAATCATCACTTTATCCCTCAAAACCTCCCACTAAGACTCTCTTGAGGGGTATGGAGGTGTGTGGCTCGAAATGGGAATAGGAGAGGGTTTTGGTTGAATAAAAATAGTGTTAAAACACTATAAAAATCGATTTTTGACCCTTCAATAGGTTATCAATCGACTGAGGCACAACTATTAGTCAACTAATGCACCAATCTGCCCACTGATGCTGTTTTTTGGCAGTTCGTCCACTTTGCGCTCAGTTTTGGCCACTATAGAGTTGGAATTGGGTTTTGACCAGAACATGAAAGTTTTAGATAATTGAATTACCTTTTCAATGAATCAAACGGTGACTCATTTGGACTTCAGATGAAGAAGTTATAGCTTTAACGAGCTAAAAAATTCACTTTTCGGTAAAAGCAATTTAGGCGGCAAATTCTCAAATTTCGCTTGGACCACCCGAAATGGGTCACAACCTATTAGGAGAGTGTAATAACATATAAATGAAGCATGAAAAAGGTTGAAACCATTCAAGTTCCACTTGAACCCAAATTTGCCTCCCGGGCATAAGATTTTGCATAAATGGGAACTATGAAGGAATTTAGCATGCAAATCAAGTAGTGGGTGTTACATGGATCCAATTGTATGATCTACTTATAGTTTGCGTGAATGTGACTTTGTGGCCCATATTGAACCTTGTGCAAGGAATTTGAAGATATGGATTTAGTTATGAGTGGCGATTACATAGCTAAGTAGTAGTAACAATAATAACAACGCATATTTAATGATATGGAGAGCAAACCTATATATTTATATGTTATATAGGTATTTATGTATGTATACATATAATCGCATATAAGATTACATATTACATAGAAGAAAGTAAAAAGTTTAACAAACAATAAGTCAATGTATTCTCAATTGTTGTTCGCCTTGGATTCTACAAGTTGAAAACTAAAAAGCTTATTGCATGTGATTCGTTTTTTGGGCCACAAGCAAAGTATTTTTTACAGGATGACCACTTTTAATTAATTCCATGTTTACATATAGGGGTGCACACGGTTTGAATTAGATCACTTTACAACTTAAACCTAAACCAAACCAATTTAACCGGTTTTAAAAATTATGTACCCAATCCAAATCAATTGTACTTAAAAACCAAACCAAAAAAATACTAGATTGGTTCGGATTGGATTGTCGAGTATAAAATTTTGTAAACAAAAAATGTTCCTTAAAAATTAAAATTAAGAGAAGGAATGCATGTTATCAATGATCAATTTAATACATTTATTTTTTAGGCTAAATGGCACAAGCAAACAAATAACTCTATTTGAAGAAAGATAAAAATAATTATCACCGTATGAAATATGAATTGATATAAAATTATAAATATAAAGATAATTAAAAATACGAAAGTAAGGCTTCAATTGATCAAAGATGCTAGAAAAAAGTGCTAATTTAAAATCAACTTAGACTGGAAAAAATAATCTAAACATACCTTATGTACTGACTAGCTACTTATATTATTAATACAAAGTTGCAAAGTGAACATTATATTTATAAACATACCTTGGTTTAATGGTTTTAGTAAGGTATGATATTTGATGAACCGATGAAGCTAGTACAAGAGAATGAGAAAGATAATGAATTGATGATTGTGTTTTGCGAATTGTAATTAAATATTTAGATTTTTAAGAGGAGGTTCCCTAATAAGTGATAATGTTGATCTCATCTTTATAAAATATTTACTATTTAACTAAACACAAATTTCAAATGAGTAATTCACTGGAAAAGAAACCTCCTTAGTATTTTGCTTAGGATCAGTCCCTTTGACATAATTTTACTATTTATATTTTATAGTATACATTATGTTTATAATATAGGATAAGGATATTAGTTACCCAATGATATTAAAGACTACATAATACATATTTTATATATATATAAAATATGTACATTTGATATATATGTACATTTTTTGCCGTTAAAATTTTTGACGATCATCTCACCCACTTTTATGTTGAATTTTTTTATGAAATTTAGTGGAAGCGATCTACTCATAATATAGATCATCTCTACAGAATCTTACAAAAAAATTCATTGATTTACCCTTCTAAATGGTCATCCCTTCTTTTTGTTAAAGTGAGGGAATCCCTCTTTATAGCCTAACTCTATATATATATATATATATATATATTTAATCGGATCGATTAGATTGGTTCAGTTAATCCAAGGGGTAAACCCACAATCAATTTTTAAAAAATTCAATCCAACCCAATTCAATTACTTTTATAAGTCAAACCAAACCAATCCAAAGAGACCGGATTGGTTCGATTTTTTGGTTTACCCATAATCGTGTGCACATAGATGTTTATTAGTATAATTTATCATGTTTACATACATTTTTAATTTACATATATGTTAAGAAAATTCTTGAAGAATATGGAGTCTAATTGCACTCAAATATGGAGTCTAATTGGACTCTAACTATAATGTAATTAAGAACATCTCCAACACGCTCTTCAAATGTTACTTTAAAATAACTTCTTTTCTTCTTCTTAGAAATTAATGAGGTTGGTATCTTGTTTGACTAAGACAAACTTCAATCAAATAAAATATTAAAAAAACAATTTGAATAGCATTTTTTCACTATCCAAATCTGAAGAGAGAATGACTCTTAAGTATATAGACTCAATTTTGCGACTTTTGTTGCAGCTGATTTTGTTTATATGGCTCTTCAAAAAAAATGCTCTTTACTCCTTCGAAGAGCTTGTTGGAGATGCTCTAATAATGCTTGAATTTTATGTTATACTTGTACTACTTAACACTATAACTTCACTTGGTGATTTATAAATGAGACTCCATATCTATAAATAGGATGTTCCCTCTACAATGGATGTTGGATATTAAATCTAGTTTACAACCAAGATCGACTCACTAAATATTATAGAATATTTATAAGAATCCATACTATTTTCTACAATTCTAGAATAATCTATAACACATATACATTAGAGTTCTATTTTGAGGGTGAATTTATGTCTTTCATATATATTTCGAATATTCCGACGTGTTCTGGAATTTTTCGAAACATGTCTCCTCCATTTTGTGGGATTCCAATTCAAATACTCTTGAGCCTATGACATAGCCACTAGCCAAGGTAATACAAAACGCGCGCTAGTTTAACTGTTTCATTTTACATTTTATTTATCCACAAGCACACTATAACTATTGAGACTTTAAATGCCACATTAGGTAACGCATCCTCCCAAGGCAATATATTAAAGGGGCTTTTTTATATTAAGGACAAAGATCACAATCTATTTCCAATGAAGGACAATATTATCGGAGGATTAGTTTGGAGGACAATTTCTGTATGAACGACAAAATTATATTTTATTTAATTTTTTAAAATATATTTTAAATATTTCAGAATTGCCCTTACTGAAGATATATTTGAGAGATTAGTAAATTATCAAGATTTTAATGAAATTAATTCAAAAAACACTTTCAATGAAATTCAAACATAATCAAAGATTTAAAAACTCTGATATTTAGTAGTCAGATTTCAATAAAAGAGAAGTCAACTTAAGAAATATCCATATTTAGACTTACTAACATTTTTGCATGGGAGTAATTTGATATATCTACATCAATATTGACATCAAACGTTTTGCAGACAACATCCATACTAAGAATTTGACCATCCAAATGAAAGATATTTGACCAAGCCTGCAAACAATTGTAATATAATTGAAAAGTCGAATCATACACAAACACCTAAAGCAATGTATTATGTATATTGTATATTGATTTTTTGAAAATCAACAAAGAAGAAGATAACAATACGCTAATATAATGGTAAATATGTTACAAATAAAAATGAATAGATTGAGTTGAGAAACATACCAATAAAAATGGTTCAAATGCATAATGTATTCAATCTTAGTGGGATTTGAAGAAATAAGCACGATCCTGCAAAAGAAATTTATAATTTCTTAACAATTGTTACATCTGACAAAACGTGACATGGAATAAAGACTACATAATAGCAATACCATTGCCATTGCCATTGCCATTTGGAGGTAGTTGCGGATCCATCCATGTATGTACATACGAATAATCATATGAATCAGTAGTGGATCCAGAGATTCATGACAGTGGGGACCCAAGTTTAAAAAAAGGAGTAAGAAATAAGAAGCTAAACTCATAAAAATAATAGTTTTTAGTTCAAATATTCAAAGTTTAATCCATAAACTTAAAAAGAAAATTGTAGGACTACAAATAATTTTTTAATATAAGAGAGTTTCAATTTGCAATGAAAATTGAAAAAAAAATTAACAATATTTAATACAAAAGGAAAAAATCACATATACGTATCAAAAAGTTCAATAAATGTGTAAAACTAAAAGCATACAATACTAATAATACATTAAAGAAATATTCTACTCAAGAAAATTCAAATTATAATGCAAGGAGATTGTTATTTGGAAAATTTATAATGGAGATTGGATTACAGGGTGGATTAACTGATAATTTTATTGATTTAAACTGAAAATTATGAAGGAGGAGAGTAAGGAGGAGAGTACAAGAGAAATAGAAAGAAGGAAAAGATGATATTTCAAGCCTGCCTCTACATTGAATTTGCATCCATATTTATACTAATTAGAAGGTGAAGTCTGTATTGGAAGGTGACCTAAGGGTGTGCGTGTGCTGAATTATCTGTAGTCGTGTGATCCCTGTTCACCTTTTGAAAAAAATTACAAGTCTTTTGTTTTCTTGTGTCGGCGGAATCTTGCTTTATAAAAGGTGTCGGAATAGAATTATTTCACGGGTCCTTTTCCCTTATCTTGTCTTTTGTCTTTAGGATCAGTTTCTTTAGAATCTCTATCCGAATTATTTTCTTTTTTTTCTTCTTTCTCAAGACTATTAATCCATTGTCCTAGATAAGGTCCATCTAGATAGTCTTCCATATCTTCATTATGATTTAGGTCATCTAAATTTTCATCCTCATCTCCATTAGAGGACATAGGTTTAATAGAATGGGCTTTAGAAGAGGCGGACATATCACCATCATCTTTTAAAAACTTTAATTGTGATGCCAATGCCTTTAACATTTCTAGCTTAATTTGTTGTGCTGAGGCATTCGGATATTTCTGCTTTAAAAATGCAACTGATGGAATTTTGAATTATTGCTTTATAAACTTGTCATTTTCTTAAGCTCTTTTTTCCGCTTCCACATATCGATTATAATCTTTATGATTAGCAATGTCCTTGTTTATTTCAGCTAATAAGTCCGGATATTCAAATCTTGGCCACCATTTATAATATAAATCTTGGGCAAGTATAAAAAGATTGTGTTTATTTTCAATGGAAAAAGTACACTGAAAAATCCATGGTATACAATAGTATCCTAAAAATCTCAATATAATTACATTAGTGAACTTTCACCAATATGCTTAGGATGTATAGAACAATATTCTTTAAAAGTGGGCTGTATGTTTTCTTACAAATAATCAACCTTGGGACCGTATTTAATAAACCAATTATAAAACCAATGAGGGAGAGCTTTAAGGTCCACAGATGGTTCTCGTAATGCTTCAAAACGAAACCACCCCACCAAGTATGTGTTTTATAAGAATTTTGATAGAAGAAAGCTTTGGACCAAGCCTCTATATAATCCCAATAGTTATATTCATTATATTCCCTTCTATAATTTCGCAAAGTCCTTGCTCTATTAGGATTCACTCCCTAATCTTGAAGGCTAAGGACTCCAATAATAAAAGCTGTAGAAAATTAGATCTCAGATTTACAAGCTCTAGGATTTAAACTGATATGTGTAATTTTAACATAATCTGTTTCTTTTAAAATAGCATTATAATATTCCCGGATTTTTTTATTTATAATGGGAAATTCTTGGTCAAGTTCGAAATATTGTTTAGAAAGAACAATAGGATTAGAAAACATTTTTTATCACTATCTTTTAGAAAAATAACGAAAACTTTCTTTAATGGAGTAGTCAGAGTGGTCTTTAAAATTTTAGTAAAGGATGAAGAAGATCCATCCTATTTAGAGACCTGTGGATTAGAAGTCTATGATTTAGAATCTAGGGGACTTCTTGAAGAAAGCCAGTTTAAACGGCGGTCTCCTGCGTCCTTTGCCCCCTTTGAGACGGAATCATAGTTTAGAAGTACCTGTCAAGAATTCTTGGGTTAGAAAATTTGGGAAAGAATTAGTTTCTCCTTTAATATATTCTATTTTAAAATCAAATACAGATAAGATGGCCTGCCATCTAGCAAATATTTGTTTAGAAGCGCTGTTCTTAATATCTTATCCTAGAAAATCGTTAGCAACTTTACAATCGATTCACAATAGAAATCCCTAGTTTAAAAGGTCATCTTGGAATTTAGAAATACACTAGCAATAGAAATAATTTCTTTCTTTATAACAGAGTAGTTTAGTTGGGCATTATTCCATTTTCCTGATGTGAATCGGGAAAGAAACTCTTTTTCACTATTTTAAAATTTTTGTTTTAAAATACCACCAAAACCAATGTCTGAAGCATCAGTCTCAATTATTTTAAAACTATAAGGGGATACAAGTGATAAACAATGCAACTTTTTAACTTTTTATTTTATAATTTTTATAACTTTAGTATGGTGCTCACTCTAAGGAGGGGGATTCTTTCTTAATCTTTCATATAACAGAGCGCGATCAATTGCTAATTTTTTGTAATAATCTTCTATATAATTAACACTTCCCAAAAATCTTTGTAGCTGGATTTTTTCAAGGATTTGGTCTGGGAACGGTCTATAAGAATAATTTTGCGATTAGATATTTCATGGCTAAGAAATTTAATTTTTGTTTGAAATAAAACCATTTTTTTGGCATAAATCACCAAACCAGCTCTTTTAATAACATTAATTAGGATATTTAAATGTTTAAAGTGTTGATCAATATTTGGAGAAAAAACCAAAATATCATCAATATAGACTATAGTAAAAGCAGTATAAGGATTAAAAATATCATTCATAATGTTTTGAAATTCAGATGAAGTATTTTTTAATCCAAAGGACATAACATTCCATTCATAATGTCCAAACGAGACTGTGAAAGCTGTTTTATACCTATCTTGTTCAACTATTTAGATTTACCAATAGCATGATTTTAAATCAAATTTAGAAAGTATTTTAGCCATTTGAACTCTAGCTAACAAATCTTTTTTATTGGGAAGTGGATATATAATCCACCGAAGAGCTTTGTTTAAAGGTTTATACTTTATAACACGTCTAGGAGCTCCGCATTCAATTTCAGAAGCTTCGTTGATATAAAAAGTGATACAACTCCAGGGAGACTAGTTTTTCTAATAAGTTTTTTTGTCTAATAAAGATTTTATTTCATTGTTACAATATTCCAGTAGCTCAAAATTCATTTGTGCTGGCCTAACTTTAGTAGGAATTTTACTCTCTAAAAAATCTCTTTCATAGGGAAGGGGCATTATATGCTGCATCCTATCCCAAAAAGCATTAGGGTGTTCATTACAAATTTCTTCAAGAATGTGATTAGAAATTTGATATATCTCCCTCTTAACTTTTGAAGAATGAAGTTGAGAAGAAATATTTAAAATTTGAACATTCTATTTCAAATAATTTATCTGTTGTTCTTTTAAAAATAGGTGTTCCCTTATAGCATTGATATCTTTAATCTGGAGAGTAGTTATAAACTCAAAAATAATTTCTCTACCCTCAAACTAGGTTAAAATACCTTTAGAAGTTACTATAAAAAGTTCCATAAGGCTTAAAAATGGGGTTCCTAATATTATTCTTTGAGAAAGATTTTTAACAAGAATAAAAGTAGAGGGGACACAAAGTCGATCATTACAAATTGTGAGAATCCGCAAATGCGACCCCCGGCTCTCGTCCCCGTTCGTTGGGCGTCTGAAGCGTCGGAAGGGATTACGTCGCTCCATTTGCTTGGAGTTGTTTGATGATTCATATCGGGTGTCCTTACGTCTATTCTAGATGCAAAGGGGTTCGTTCAGAGTCGCCAGTACGTTTTACGAGAAAACGGACAAAAAGGGTTGTGTAAAGGGAAAAGGCTAAAGATAAGCCTTTCTTTACACGTTTTGTCTGCGAAACCAGGATTCTATAGGGTTCGGAAACTATATTATGGTTTGGGAAGGTGTTAAGCACCCATTCCGCCCTTTCGGTCTCTAGTGGACTTATATGTTTATTTTATGTTGAAAAACTTGGATGCTTTTACTGATAGTCTACTACTTTTCCAATGAAAGCCCTAATTTCGGAGGAAACGGGAAAGGGGTATGAAAAAGCCTTTGTGTTCCGAGATCTGATGTCTTTGTTTTGAAAGATGTAAAAATACAAATGATAAAAGTTATATTTATTTTTAAAGAGAGTATCCCGTATTATTTCCCAGATAATGACGGTTTTCTCGGTTTGTGATTACTTTTGTGAAAATTCGAATATAATATCGGGACTAATTTAATATGGAATCATGACTCTTGAGAGGAGAATTATCAGACGCATCGCAGTCTATAGAGAAGACAGGATATGTTGATTTTTAATTCCTAGATAAGTCTTATCAGTCCGGGTTTTGAAAACAGAATTTTATCCGGACGATAACATACTTATTCTTCTGGTTTTGAAAATAGTTTTATCAGGGTCTTTTGTTTTGAAAAAGGTAGACTATTTATAACTTGGCAATAAGTTTATTCAAATAAAATGTGGACAAAACAACAGAAATAAAACAAGTACACAGATAGACCCGTTTAATTACCAGAAGAAACTTTATTTACCTTCCCGACGAGAATAATAATAAGAAAGAGAATATAATACGGCAGAGAGATCTCCGGCGATAACAATCTTCTCCCTCTTCAGATATTTCCGAGAGAATTCGATTCTAGAGACGGGACACGTCGAGTGTCGGGAATAGATCCGATAATTCTTCAGAGATAAGATGATAATATAAAATGCTTGATAACAAGATCAGACTAAAGCTCCGGATTTTCCAGATCCAAGTTGCTGCCCTGAAACCCTTGGGGGTGTTGGCCTATTTATACTGCTCGGGGAAGATTGTCGCGCGACATTTCCCCAAAAAAGGCAAGTGTCGCGCGACATATCTGTTTGTCGCGCGACATTCCTGTATGTCGTGCGACAAACGGCTGAAGTGATGGGTCCTGACACTGTGATGTGTCAGAAAGTGGTTGGTCGGGTGCAGAGAGGGATTGTCGCGCGACATAGTGGGATTGTCGCGCGACATTCCAATGATTGTCGCGCGACAATGTGATATGTCGTGCGACAATCCTTCATAAAAAAAAGATTTGTCGCGCAACAAACCCCCCCCCCGGGGTAGTTTCGGGTGCTCGGGTGTGTCCTGGACTGCAAAAATAGTAGTCTCGTAGGTCGTTAGGGTTCTTGCGGGGGTCACGGATCGGGGTGTCTACAGACCCTCTCGACTCAAGCTCCTTGCTTGCAAGGAATTGAGGCGACTGGAAGAGACCATGATCCATGGCTCCCGCATGAACTCTAAAGAAGTGTTTATGCAAAAAGTGCTTGTGAGTGCCTCCGGAGAGGGCTTCATGTTTGGTTTTCCCTCCGGAGAGGGCTTTTGTTACCTCATTGCCTCTCTCGAGGGCTTTGACTTGCTCCACTTGCCTCAGATGGGAGGACTACCATTGATCTTTTTTGCGCCTCAGGTGGGAGGACTACCATTGCGCCTCAGATGGGAGGACTACCGTTGTGCCTCTCTGGGAGGGCTTCGCCTCAGGTGGGAGGACTACGGCTGTGCCTCTCTGGGAGGGCTTCGCCTCAGGTGGGAGGACTACGGCTGTGCCTCTCTGGGAGGGCTTCGCCTCAGGTGGGAGGACTACGGCTGTGCCTCTCTGGGAGGGCTTCGCCTCAGGTGGGAGGACTACCGTTGTGCCTCTCTGGGAGGGCTTCGCCTCAGGTGGGAGGACTACCGTTATACCTCTCTGGGAGGGCTTCGCCTCAGGGGGGAGGACTACCGTTTGTGCCTCTCTGGGAGGGCTTCTAGATCTGTAAGAAGAAGGAAAAATGCCTCTGGGAGGACTTTCATGAGTAACTTTTGCCTCTGGAGAGGGCTTGTGATTTTGCCTCTGAAGAGGGCTTGTGTTCATGATTTTTGTTAAAATTTTAATTTATCTCTCTTTAGACTGCTAGAGTGAGAGAGAGAAGTTTTCGTGAGGGTGAAAAGAGCTCCTCGAGGTCTAATCTTATCCGAATATCTGCTTTCCTGTATCTTTCTTGAATTTTGTTCTTATGTTTTCCTCGAGTGAGGGTACTTTTCTCAGAAGGCAGTTTTCGATTTTCTTTTGCTTTCCGCAGCGTGATGATTTGAGGATTTTCCAAACCATCTCTTCTGTATCGTGCCGAAAAGAAAATTTGTCTAAAAGTCCAATCTCTGATCTCTGTTCTTTTCTCAGTTTCTCTTTTTGGTGGGCCCAACATCGTTTTCTGTTTTTCGATGCCCTTATTTCTCCCTCTTTTGGGAAAGACTTTTCCTGGCCCTCTCTGTTTTTGACCAGGAGTCTTTTCATCCCTTTGTCGTGATCAGGAGCCTTACTCACCCTAAAACGAAGCCCTGAGCCGTTTTTGGCCTAGCTATCACTTTTGGTGTGGCTCTCCCTGTCACTCTACATTTCTGTTTCTCTCGCTGGCTTTGGGCGCTCATGCGGGTTTCTCCTCTTTTCTACTCTTTTAATTTTTTCTATTCCCGTCTTATCTCGCTATTCTGCTCTAATTGATGGTTTCGGTCCTTCTGTGAGATCAGAGACTTCTTTTAATCATGGCATTCCGCTCTCGCATTTTTCGGGGAGATGATTTGGAAGTTTGCTCGTTGAAATCTTTATCATGGGTGTGCGGTTTTAGCAATCTTTTCGAAAACTGCCCCTCGGAAGTCCTCCTGCAGGAGGTAAAAAATGAGAAAGAGGTTAAAAAATCAGGGGAGGTGGGAGATTGTTGCGCGACACTTTGGTGGGTAGCTCTTTGTCGCGCGACAATGTGGCCATTTGTCGCGCGACAAACTGACCCACTATATAAGCCTCCTGCTGAGCTCATTCCACCTCATTCTCTCCTTTCTCTTTCTCTCTCTAACTCTCCTTCTCTCTTGTTCCTAGCGCGGAAGCTCTGTCGCGTTTTCGACTTTTTCGGCCTTCTTCATATATCCTACCTATACCTGATGGACCCTGCTTATCCCGACAGACTGGAGGGTGACCAGGAGGAAGTCACCTTCACTGACGCTCAGGGCGTTCTCTGCTGCAGCCCTCATCATGATGACTGGGCGGACTTGGATTGGTACGATCAGGATGGGATAGACCGCGGTCGAGCGGTGGTCTATCGAGATGCTATCCGAGCTGCTCCAGTCCCAGATGTCCCGTGGCTCTTGATGGAGCCTGTCTCTCACGAGATTCGCCGTTGATCTCTGGTATGTCTTCTTTATCTGTTCTGTTTCTTGTCATTTCCTGTATTTCATTTTTAATAATGTTAGTATGCATGTCTGCCTTGAATAACGCCCGATTTTTAGCGAACACATACTTTTACCTGTGATACCTCTTAGGATTTAGGAAAAATACATAATCTACCCCTATAGCCCTATATCTCTCATAATTACACCAAAGTACCCTCAGGTTTGGAAAATTACATAATTTACCCCTATAGCCCTATAACTCTCATAATTACACCAAAGTACCCTTAGGTTTTGGGAAATTACATAATTTACCCCTATAGCCCTATAACTCTCATAATTACACCAAAGTACCCTCAGGTTTGGAAAATTACATACTTTACCCCTATAGCCCTATAACCATCATAATTACACCAAAGTACCCTCAGGTTTGGAAAATTACATAATTTACCCCTATAGCCCTATAACCATCACATTTACACCAAAGTACCCTCAGGTTTTGGAGAATTACATATTTTTACCCCTATAGCCCTATAACTCTCATATTTACACCAAAGTACCCTCAGGTTTTGGAAAATTACATAATTTACCCCTATAGCCCTATAACTCTCATAATTACACCAAAGTACCCTCAGGTTTGGAAAATTACATAATTTACCCCTATAGCCCTATAACTCTCATAATTACACCAAAGTACCCTCAGGTTTTGGAAAATTACATAATTTTACCCCTATAGCCCTATAACTCTCATAATTACACCAAAGTACCCTCAGGTTTTGGAAAATTACATAATTTTACCCCTATAGCCCTATAACTCTCATAATTACACCAAAGTACCCTCAGGTTTTGAAAAATTACATAATTTACCCCTATAGCCCTGTAACTCTCATAATTACACCAAAGTACCCTCAGGTTTTGGAAAATTACATAATTTACCCCTATAACCCCCTATTCGTTCTCTTGTCTGCAGTGGGTTGGCCGGGGTTGGGGTTCTCCCAACACTATATCTTCGGAGTGGCGACGGGCACCGGCCCCTGTCCAGGAGTTGATTCTTGCGACTCCCTCTTCGACGCCCTCCCAGAGCGGGTTTCTAGGGCAGCAGTTTTGGTGTCAGCACTGGCTTGCCATTGGTGGGATACTACTCATACCTTCCATTGGAGCTGGGGTGAGATGACGATGACACCCCTCGATCTTTTTGCTCTGACCGGGATTCCTTCGGGGGGGGGTCCCCATTCAGATCAATGTCCCTTTGCGTCTGACGGCAGAGGGTATTGTTAGTGCGCTTGGATGGTTCCCGGAGCGACGGAGTTCCGGTGATACGTTTCCTCGGGGTGTCTTAGTTACGCGGCTAGCCACAGAGAGAGCTCGGCTAGTTGCTTCAGGGGTTCCTATGACCCGTCAGGAGGCGCGCCAGTATGCCCGCGTCCTTCTTCTGTTGACACTCCATGATTTATTCGAGGCTCGTGGTGGGGACACGGCTCATCTTTGGTGGCTGCCCTATCTTCGGGACTTCATCCTCATGTTTGACTATGACTGGGGAGGCTTCATTCTTGCAGTCCTCTATGATGCCATGGACCAGGTCTCTCGCCATTTAGCCTTGAACCTCAAGGGCTTTTCTCTGCTGTGGGAGGTACATACTTTAGTCCTTTTGTCCTTGCTTCAGTTCTTTACATATTACCTGTTGATCATTGCTGATTTTTATCTTTCCTTTTCAGAGCTGGTTTGTTGCTTATACCCGCCTGGGTCGTGCCCAGGTGGATCTCCTCGTTGAGAACGAGGACCAGTTTCCTTTTCTCCGCCGATTCATTGCGGGGAACTACCGGGCTCCCTATGTATACCGGACTCGGGAGACCGGAGCTGCTGCCGTTCACGACCTGTTGGAGGAGCAGGTAAATATTTTAGTTCTCTTGCTCTTTGATAGTTAGATAGAATATATAAATTATTGAGAATAAAAAACTTGTTTTCTTTTCAGGTTGAGTGGGCCCCTTGGGGTGATCTGAGTCCCCATTATGGGTATGGCCGCGCCCTGACTGCCTCGAGGACTAGGCGGCTTATCCGGGATGAGTACAGCCTTCTCTTCTACTTGGGCGAGAGGGTCATTCGCCAGCACACGCCGTCCCAGTGGCCTCGTGTTCCATTATTCCCTCCTGTTCTGATGAGGCGGACGGGCGAGATCGATCCGGTGACGGTGCAGGCCTTGGTCGACGGACTCGGCTTCCAGACGTTCGTCGAGGAGGGAGACTACGTTGCTTTTGCTGCCCGTTACCTGATGAGGGAGCCGAATAGGACTCGGGGACGGGTCTTCTATGAGAGGTACCGGGCATTGGGAGGTGATCCCAACTACATACGGGGACAAACCCATTTAGCTAGGGCGGTTCCGGGTCACTTGCCACCTGTCCCCGATCAGAGGGACAACATTCCGGATTCTGAGGACGAGGATCCTGAGGGAGAGAGGGATGTTCCTGCTGCGGCCGAGGGCGGTGGTCGGCCAGAGGGCGAGGGAGGTAATGCGACAGCGGTTCCGGAGCCGTCGCCTCAGGCGACACCTGTGAGGGAGCAGCGCACTGAGGGTTTCGAGTTTCCCACCGGCCCTTCTGTGTCTCCGGGGGTCCTTTTTGCTGCTGCTGAGGCTGCTGAGGGGAGAGCGGGATTGTCTGAGAGGTCCTGGGAGCCTGCGGACCTTGGGGCAGACTATGAGCAGTTCGGGCGGACTCCTCCAGCTGCGGTGGCTACTCCTTCTAGTGGGGTACCTCCTTTGAGGGCGACGGCCATAGTGGATCCTCCGGGGGTCCGTACCTACGCCACGTTGACTCCCCTTCCGGCGACTGTCATGGGTCCTCCTACCCGATCTCCAGGTTTGGGGGGTTCTTCATCTCGTCCACTCTTGTTCCCCATTCGTGAGGAGGGAGGGTCTACTTCTGCAGCTGTTCCTGCGGGGTCGTCTATCCCGTGGGTAGATCTACCCCCAATCCCCAGAGATATCTCATATGTCGGCGCTGGCTTACGTCAATATCCTGTCCCGGAGTATCCTCTTCCTGAGGGTACTTTCGACTATCTGGGCGGTCGCCCTGGTGACGAGGTACCTTCTTTTACCCTTTCTTGATACCCTTATGTCTATCTCTATCTATTTTGACTGTGCTGATTCTCTTTATGTCTTTTTTACAGAGAGTGAGCGTACGGGTGGCAGATCTACGGGCATGGCACGCCCAGTATCTTTACAGCTAGAACCTGCTCCAGTACGTCGGTCGAGACCCTCCAGCCTATATGCGTGACTACCAGAGGGCTATTGACGTCTCCCTACGGCCGGACGACCCCCTAACTTCCTCCCACGCCCGGACGGATTCTCGGAGGAGCAATAATCGGACTTTCAGGCGTTCCTGATCGTCGGTGATTCGTCCTACGGCACCGGTCCAGTCCACGGGGCCTTCCCAGGCGGCAGTTCCTCCTGTTCCCGGCGTCCCAGTTGTTGATCTTACTCCCGAGGAGGGCTCGGGTGATAGTGGGAGCGTGTCAAAACGCACCCGTATAGATTAGTTTTCCCTTTTCTGCACTTAGTGTTAGTTCTGGACAGATATGTATTTATTTTAGACATGTTTAGACGGATATTTAGTCTTTTAAAAACTGTTCTTTTATTGGATTTATAAAATATCTTTATCTGTGTTTGATTATACTTTTATTCTCTGTGTGTGAAAGATATATACATATATATATATATATATATAAGAGTCGGTGATTTAGAAGTCATACCTTGTAGTGTAGTGACACTTTTCCTGTAAAAAGAGCAAAGTGAGAACAAGAAAGCATCTAAAAATGATTCTTTTGGCAAAAATGGCTGCTGTGTGTAAGAAGAACAAAATTAGGGTGACCCCAAAGGGGTTTGTCGCGCGACAATCCCTCCTGGATATGGGTTTGTCGCGCGACAAACAGATACAGGTCCCTCTTTTTTGCTATAAATACACCCATCTTCCTTCCTTCATCCCCACACTTTCCAAAAATGTCTTCTTATCGCACAAAATCTGATTTTTCTTATGTCAATGCTAGAGATGCTTTGATATCTTCTGAAAATGGTCTGAACTTTGGTGCCTTCAGTCCTTTAGCGGGTTGGTGCCATCGTCCCGTCGATTTTTCCTTTCTGTTAGGTGCCTTGTATTTCTGGAGTCCTGCGGACCATCTCTTCCGTTTTGGACTAGATGAGCTCTGCCCGACCTATGAGGAGTTCTCCTGGTTGTTACGTTCTGACGTTCGTCTCCCGATGGCAGTTCCCATAGAAGAAATCGGTCCCCGTGACATGCTAATTGCTCTGTTAGCCATTCCCCAGGCGGCCTGTGATGGTTTCATTGCCGATGGTTTTCTTGACCTCCATAAAATGGTGAGGTTCTTTCATCGTTATGAAGATAGGGCCTCTTACGGCGTGGGGCATACTGCAGCGGCCCTGATTTGCCTGGTTTCTGATATGCTGCTGGTGACGGGTTCTTCCCGTGTTGATCCGACTATCCTGAGTCTGATTTACCAAGCTAGAAATGGGGAGTCTATAGTGCCGATCATTCTTGCAGAGACCCTGAATGGTCTTGATGATGTTCAACGGGGGGCCTCGCCCTTCTTCCGGGGGAGTCCGCGTCTGCTATACATGTGGCTGCTAGAGCGCTTTCGATCGGTGGGTTTCAACGGAGCTCGGCTCGACAATCCGACTCATTTCTTCCATCAGCCTCTTTTTGGTGCTTTGACCATGTCTTCCTCTGATTGGACGGTATGGTTTTCGGAGAACTTTCGGGCTATCCGGTGGAACATTCCTTGGTGGAAGCTGAGGGCGATGGTACTTTAGCACTGGGGGTCAGAACTACGTTCGGCTCCGCGGGCTCTGGTTCACTTCCTTTTATCTCCCTGGGCGTCTTTTTCGGCAGTTTAACATTCCTCAGGAGGTTCCCCTTGGTCTGAACAACTTCTCTTCTGAGTCTAAATTTGTGACCCCACATGTTTCTTTATCGGTAGAGAGGATGTGGCGTGCTTGACTGACTCGTCAGTTCAATTATGCCCGGTTTGGTATTACCCGGCCTCTCCGGGCTGATATTATCCGCTCTTACTGGCAATCTCTGGAAGGAGAACTGATCGACGACCCCTTTCAAATGGAGTAGTTCCGGTTCATGGATACGGAGGCTACTGATGATAACATTGTCTTTGCATATCAGATCTTGGACGAAGCTCGGATCGATTTGGCTATTGAGGACCCAGTGTGGCCAACCCCTAGGGATTAGTTTCTTTCGTATTTGTTATGTCTCCTTTGTAACCTTCGGTATTCTAAACCACCTTTAAATAATATATGAGGGACTGCTTGCGGGAAATAAATTTATTTACAAAGTTTAAACCGGGCCTGAAGTCACTTCTCAGGTTGCCTACGTTCCCCTTTTTGATTTTTTTACAAAGAACAAAAAGTTTTGAGTTGGGGCTCAGGTTTACGTAGTTCTTATTACATGCCATACCTATTGATAATACTTTTTCATTCGATCCATGTTGACTGGTGAATGTAGTAACTGCCCATCCAAATCAGTGAGTATAGCGGCACCTCCTGTATCGATTTCTTTGACGATGTATGGCCCTGTCCACTTCTGCCTGAACTTACCCCTCGGATCTCTGGCCGGTTCTCGAATTTCTTTCAATACAATATCGTTCTCGTTGATACCCCGAGTCCTCACTTTCTGGTTAAATGCTCGAGCGATTCTCTTCTGATACCCTTGATGGTGGTACGCGGCTTTCAATCTCTTTTCATCTAGTAGGGCTAGCTCGTTATAACGTGCCTGGATCCACTCCAGTTCATTGACTTGATTTTCTAGCATTACCCTGAGGGAGGGGACTTCTAACTCAACAGGGAGGACTGCATCCATCCCGTATGTAAGAGAGAACGGGGTTGCCCCGGTGGAGACCCTCTCGGTGGTGCGGTATCCCCACAATGCATAAGGTAATTTCTCTGGCCAGTCTCGACAGGTGTCGGTCATCTTGCTTAGGATATTCTTTAGATTTTTGTTGGCGGCTTCAACTGCCCCATTGGTTTGTGGCCTGTATGGCGAAGATCTGTGTCTGGTAATACCGTATTCTTCCATGATGGTATTAGCTTCTCCTTCGAAGTGGGTGCCGTTATCTGAGATGATCTCGTGTGGGACCCCATATCGGCAAACAATATTCCTTTTGATGAGTCGGGCTACTTTTTTGGCATCCAGGGTCTGGTAAGACTCGGCTTCTACCCATTTGGTGAAGTAGTCGATGGCCACTAGTATGAATTCGTGGCCGTTGCTGGCTTTGGGCGAGATCTTCCCAATGACGTCGATTCCCTAGGTTGCGAAAGGCCAGGGAGCAGTCATGGTGTACAACTCTTTTGGAGGAAGCTTCTGGGATTTAGCATAAATTTGGCACTTGTGACAACGGCATACGTGATTAACGCAGTCGGTTTGCAGAGTAGACCAGAAATAACCTTGTCTGATGATTTTGCGGGCAAGTGCATGTCCGCTCATATGAGGTCCGCAATCGCCCCCATGTATCTGATCCATCATTCTGACTGATTCTTCTTTGATGAGGCATTGAAGATGAGTCCCGTCGTAATTCCTTTTATACAATCTTCCGGCACAAAGTATGAACCCTGATGCTAATCTTCTGAGCGTGACCCGTGTTTTCTTGTCTGTTTTCTCAGGATACTGATGGTTCTTCAGCAGGTTCCAGATATCGTAAAACCAAGTGGTTGGATCCCCTTTCCCTTCATTCTCTACCACCAAGGCCGTGCAGTGTGCTGGTTCTGACTTCTTTTGTACCGTAAGGGTTATTTCTTCCATCCCCTCCGGGATATCGATCATAGATGCCAGGGTTGCCAGTGCGTCGGCAAAACTGTTCTGAGACCTAGGGAGATAGTAAAATTCCGTATGCTTGAACTTTCCCGCGATATCCTCCAGTCGGGCGAGGTAAGGGACTAATTTCTCATCTCTGATCTTCCATTCTTTCAGAACCTGGTGGACCACTAGTGCTGAATCTCCGTATACCTGTATCCTCTTTATACCCCTTTGAAGAGCGATCTCTAACCCGAGTATGCAGGCTTCATATTCAGTCATGTTGTTGGTGCAGAAGAAGTCCAGGCGATATGATACCGGGGAGTGAGTTTGGTCTGGAGAGACTAACAGGATACCTATCCCGTTTCCATTCCGATTGGCAGCCCCGTCAAAGTACAATTTCCAGTCTTCATCGATCTCAACATTCATGATGGTTTCGTCTGGGAACTCGGCTTCTTCTAGCACATCTCCCAATATTGGATTGCGGGCTAGGTAATCAGCTATGATCTTGGCTTTAACTGCCTTCTGGGTCATGTAGGTGATGTCAAATTCGGAGAGTAGAAATAGCCATTTTGCCATTCGGTTCGAGAGAGTCGGTTTCTCGAAGAGGTATTTCAATGGATCAATCCGTGATGCCAAGATGACTGAGAAAATTAGCATGTAGTGCCGTAGTTTCTGTGTTACCCAGATGAGAGCGGTGCATGATTTCTCCAATGGTGTGTAGTTCATTTCAAATGGGGACAGTTTCTTGCTGAGGAAATAGATAGCCTGCTCTTTCCGGGTATTAGTCAGGTGCTGGGCTAGCATTGCTCCTGCGGCTGAATCAGTGACGGTTAGGTATAAAATTAAATGTAGTCCGATTTGTGGTGGGGCTAATACTGGGGGGTTGGAGAGATATTCTTTGATCCTATCAAAAGCTTCCTAGCACTGATCGTTCCACTCTCCCGGTGAAGATTTCCTCAGGAGTTTGAAGATGGGTTCGCAAGTCTGAGTGAGCTGAGAGATGAACCTACTGATGTACTGCAGATTACCCAAAAATCCCCGGACTTCTTTCTCAGTACGAGGTTTAGGCATTTCTTGGATAGCTTGAACCTTGGCGGGGTCTACCTCGATTCCTCTCTTACTGACAACATAACCTAGGAGTTTTCCTTTGGTTACCCCGAACACACATTTATGCGGATTGAGTCTCATCTGATACTGGCGGAGCCGGTCGAAGAAAGTTCGCAGGGCTGGTATGTGACCTTCCCTCTCCTTTGATTTGATTATCATATCGTCTACATACACCTCTACTTCTTTGTGGATCATATCGTGGAAAATAGCGGTGGCTGCTCTTTGATAGGTTGCCCCGGCGTTCTTCAGCCCAAATGGCATAACAGTGTAGCAGTATGTTCCCCATGGTGTGATGAATGCCGTTTTCTCCTGGTGATCCGGGTGCATCTTGATCTGGTTATACCCGGCAAAACCATCCACAAATGACTTCAGGGCGTGGTTGGCAGTGTTGTCTATTATCAAATCGATGTTGGGCAATGGGAATCGTCTTTCGGACAAGCCTTGTTAAGATCCCGGTAATCCACACACATGCGGACCTTCCCATTTGCCTTTGGAACGGGCACAATGTTGGCTAACCATGAAGGGTAATCGATCACCCGAAAAAACCCTACACTCAGTTGTTTCATCACTTCTTCTTTTACTTTCAGGGACCATTCTGGCGTAAGTTTCCTTAATTTTTGCTTGACAGGTCTGAACTCTGGCTTGGTATGTATCTCGTGCATAATTATCTGACTGTTCAATCCTGGCATATCCGCATAAGACCAGGCGAAGACATCCACGTACTCTTTCAGAGTTTGTGTGAATTCCTCTTTTTCTGTTTCATTCAGACTTGTCCCAATGCGGACCTCCTTTCTTTCCTCTTCTGTCCCGAGGTTAATTTCGAGAGTGTCTCCTTCCTCGCTCTGTATACGCTGTTCCTCCCGTTCAGGGTGCTCGTTCAGTCTTTCTAACTCTTTATAAGCTATTACAGAATTACAAATAATAGGATAACAAAAAACAGAATCTTCTTCATTGATAATAGTGTTTACAGGTACAAGTTTAAAAAGTAAATATAGGAGTGGCTCTTCCCTAGCCTTACTCTCACTCTCACCTCTCACCCTTACAATTTCACTCTTTTTCCCTTCTCTTTGGTAGCCTGGATCAGCGTCTATCAGGTGTACAGGGTCATCCCTTGGCTCGTCATCCCCTAGAGCCATGATGTCGAAGAGATCTCCGATCATTTCTTCCTCCTCATCCTTCTTGTCTTCATTTCCTTCTTTCAACCCGAATGTCAATTTGGTGGAGAAACTGTGTTCGATGCTTTCCTTGACATATAGGTCCTCTTCATAGAAGATTTCCCATCCTGGTAGGTTCTCTCCGTCGCTGTTTCTCCAAGGCTCCTGAAAACCACAAAAGGGGAAGTCCTCTCCTTCTTTGACGAAAAAACCGTTCAAGGAGCTGAAACTCGGATACTGATGCCTTCGGCCCCTTTTTTGCTGATCGTCTTCTTTAGTGTGTTGGTACCCCAAACCTTCCCTTTCGTACCTCGTTACTGGTTCCAAGGCTTGAAGTAGTCCTGGTTGTCCCATTCCCAGACCGGCTCCAGGCAAGTATTTCATCATTCTCAGCATATTTGTAACCTTGGTGCTGAGACCGGGGATATTGTCAGGGGGAAGATATTCGATTATCTGGGTGCTGAGAGTTTGTACTTGAGGCTCGTAAGAAAAGCCTCCCAATTGTATGCTCTGGCTCCCGATTCCCAAAACAGGTAACTCCGGATCTGCCAAGGTCATTTCAGGATCTCCTTGGATGGTTATTATGTTCCCTTCAAATGGTATCTTGATCTTTTGGTGCAAAGAGGAGGGGAGTGCTCCTACGTCATGTAGCCATGCTCTTCCCAGCAGGAGGTTAAAGCTGGAGGGAATGTCTATGATTTGGAAGTCGGCTGGGAAGTTTCCGGGACCGACCATGAGATCAAGCTTCAGAGAACCCAGAACGGCCCTTCTGGTATTGTCGTAGGCCCTGACAGTCACAGCTGATGGGGAGAGCTCTGAGTCTAAGATGCCTAGGCATCTGGCTGTCTTTAGGGGGCAGACGTTTATGGTTGATCCGTTGTCGATAAGGACTTGGGGCAGAATCTTCCCTCGGGCTCGGACGGTGATATGGAGAGCCAGGCTGTGTTTCCTCCCCAATGGAGACAGATCTTCATCTGAAAATGACAGACTTCTTTGAACTGTAAGTGACCCGATCATGTTTGGCAGTTGTTCGGGTGTGGAGTCCGGTGATATCACGGCCTCATCCAGAAGTTTGATGAAAGCGGTCCTGTGGGGTTTGGAGGTAACCAAGAGGCCCCAAATGGTGATGTGTGCCTGAGTCTTCTTCAATTGCTCAAGCACTCTATCTTCTCCCATTTTCTTAGACGGTATTTTCTCAGCATCCGGTGGTGGTTGGTATACCCTTCCTGAACGGGTGATTTGTTGGATCCAAAGGGATGCCGGGTTTGATTCCTCTGAAGTTTCTGACGATTCTGGCTCTATCGACCAACTGAAAGTCCCGGGGGAGGTTTCTGTCATACAGATTGTCTCCCTGGGGGGGTTTTGGGATTTCCATGATTGTTTCTTCTTATTCTGGGTCCATCCTATCCCAGATTTTTCGGGATTGGTTTTGATTGTGAGTGGTTGTGAGATCCCCTGATTTGTTTTTCCTAAACCCTGCCCGGGTAGGAAGTTCATTTTGGCCATCCATTGGTCGATTATTGGATTGAGGCCTGGGGTAACTTGAGCCTTTGCTGGCAGTACAATGGGTGCCCTGTAGGTTGGGTCATCTCGAATGAGCCCCACGGGATCGAAGCCTTCTTCATCAGTGGTCAAGGCATTAACCCCTGCAGGTGGAGCATGGTTAGGAAGTGGATTGTTAGTAACATTGGGCCCGCCGGGTGCGGGGATGGTTCCGGCTTCGATGAGGTCTTGAATACGATGACGAAGGGCCAAACAACGCTCCGTGTCGTGTCCTGCAGCTTGATGATACGCACAATTCTCATTCATTCTCCAGGTATTTGGAATAGGGTTTGGTGGGGGGCGCGGGTTGAGTGGAGTGATTAGTCCGGCCTTTTGGAGCAGCTCCAGACTTTTTACCAGTGTAGTGGGGAGGGTGCAGAAGTTTCTCCTTTTCTTGTCCTCGGTGTTCGAAGGGCCTCCTTGTGCGGGCCAACTCATCGGAGGTGGCTGTTGTGGTTGTTGAAAGGGGTTCTGTTGATAGGGGTATGAGCTTATTTGATTCACGGCTGTAGTGGCTGTCTTTCTCCCGGTGTATGCGGCTTTCTTGGTATCGGTTTCAACTTTCTTGGCCAATTCTTCCTCTACTTGTGACCCCATACTCAACAGGGCCCTGAAGTGTGGGAATACATGCTTTCCCATGCAACTCAGTACGGCTGGAGTGAAATTCTTCTGAATGATTTCCAGCTGTTCTTCTTTGTCGGGTCGTTTGGACATTTGGGAGGCCATCTCCCTCCAGCGGGTGACAAAGTCGCTGAAGCTTTCTTTCTCGTCCTGTTTGGCCATTTCCAGGTGTTTACGGGTAATTTCCAAATCCTCGTTGGACCCGTATTTGGTCATAAATTCTTTGACGATATCTCCCCAAGTCTGCGTGTGATGCCTTTCTAGACCAAAGAACCATCTCAGGGCGGCTCCCGTGAGAGTCATGTGAAAGGCTTGTGCTAATTTCGGCTCTCCACAACCGGACACTTGCATGGATCTGATGTAGGACTGTAGGTGAGTTTTAGGGGGCGTGGTTCCAGTGAACTTGGTGATGGAAGGGAGTTTTAATCCCTGGGGTAATCTCGCTTCTGGGTAGAGGGAGAAGGCATTCATATCCGTGATCTCGTATGCACCTTTTATTAGGGACACCCCCTTCTGTAGGACCCTCATCTGCTCTTTCAGCTTCTTCATTTCATCACTCTCTCTTGACACCTCGTCGGGCTGTTCCCGTGCTATTACCGATTCTGCATACACTGCCCGAAGTCGGTTGATGTCTGGGTATTCATTAGGGAGGGCTGCTGGGGCCGGTGGTGGAATGGGTTTTGCGGGAACTTGTGGCCATGGTTGGTATTGGGGGTCAAAACTGGGTTGTACTTGGGGTTGCGGCCAGACTATGGGTGGCTCTTGCTGTTGGTAAGTGGGGCCTGAATCCGGGGCCCATTGGTTCTGATTGTTGGGGTCGGTTTGAACGGGACCAACTACGATAGGGCCCGTTTGGGGTGGATTGGTTCCTTGAACTGGGGGGGGTACTTGTGAAGACTGTCCTTGGTTCAGATCTCGATTCGGTGGTAGTCGATCAAACCCCGGTGGTGCAGTTCGTTCGGCTGATAATTCTTCTATTCGGATCCGGGTACCCTGTTGCTCGTTCGTGAGGTTTGCCAGATCCCTGCTGACGGTCATGAGTAAACGGTGCATTTCGGCTAGGGTTGGCTGAGCTGATGATGCCTCGGCTAGGCTCTGATCTGTCTCTCGATTCTCACGTTCATCGGCCATTTTAGGTGTGCTTGGTCTTACTAGTCTTCCGGTGTGATCACGGTCGGCCCAACCTTCCAGTCTGTTTGTTGCTTCACGACTGTAGACGAAACCACGTGGCGAAGATGAAGGAAGATTGTGATGCGACTCGATTTTTGCTAAAAGAACCACTAAAAATTGCCAAGAAGGGCCTCGGATTTAAAAGGGCGTCCAAAAGTAAGCCGTAAGGTGGTACATCCCCTACGGCTGTTTGACAAGTGTTTTAACTTGACTCGATCTTATATGCAGCGCAGGTGTACGAACGGTTAAGGCTTCAGGCTCCCTCCTTTTTGGCAAGACCTTGCGATATACCCCAGGGGCGGGTACGTGCAAGAGCCTTTTGATATACTTCCCGGGTACGTGAGTGTTCTCGTCACTCGATATACCTCGGGGGCGTACTTGGCCAAGGAGAGTGGAAGTAAATGCTTTCGGTTTATGTTGGCCCAAGCAAGCCAACTCCCTACTCACTTATAATACTTCCGAGGGTTTGGGGTAAATTCACACTCGTAGAACCAATGCATGATTTGTGATAGTGCGTGTGAAAAAGGTTGGGTTTACAAATATCATTATCTTGATTACGTATTTTTGAAAAATTCCCTTTTTCTGAAAAAATGTTTATTCTCAATCAATTAACACAAGTAGGGAAAGCAAAAAAAAGCAAGTATTCAAATAAACAAAAGTCCACATATAAGAGTCTAGTTTTCTGGTGTCCCTAGCAGAGTCACCACTGTGAGAATCCGCAAATGCGACCCCCGGGTCTCGTCCCCGTTCGTTGGGCGTCTGAAGCGTCGGAAGGGATTCCGTCGCTCCATTTGCTTGGAGTTGTTTGATGATTCATATCGGGTGTCCTTACGTCTATTCTAGATGCAAAGGGGTTCGTTCAGAGTCTCCAGTACGTTTTACGAGAAAACGGACAAAAAGGGTTGTGTAAAGGGGAAAGGCTAAAGATAAGCCTTTCTTTACACGTTTTGTCTGCGAAACCAGGATTCTATAGGGTTCGGAAACTATATTACGGTTTGGGAAGGTGTTAAGCACCCATTCCGCCCTTTCGGTCTCTAGTGGACTTATATGTTTATTTTATGTTGAAAAACTTGGATGCTTTTACTGATAGTCTACTACTTTTCCAATGAAAGCCCTAATTTCGGAGGAAACGGGAAAGGGGTATGAAAAAGCCTTTGTGTTCCGAGATCTGATGTCTTTGTTTTGAAAGATGTAAAAATACAAATGATAAAAGTTATATTTATTTTTAAAGAGAGTATCCCGTATTATTTCCCAGATAATGACGGTTTTCTCGGTTTGTGATTACTTTTGTGAAAATTCGGATCTAATATCGGGACTAATTTAATATGGAATCATGACTCTTGAGAGGAGAATTATCAGACGCATCGCAGTCTATAGAGAAGACAGGATATGTTGATTTTTAATTCCTAGATAAGTCTTATCAGTCCGGGTTTTGAAAACAGAATTTTATCCGGACGATAACATACTTATTCTTCTGGTTTTGAAAATAGTTTTATCAGGGTCTTTTGTTTTGAAAAAGGTAGACTATTTATAACTTGGCAATAAGTTTATTCAAATAAAATGTGGACAACAACAGAAATAAAACAAGTACACAGATAGACCCGTTTAATTACCAGAAGAAACTTTATTTACCTTCCCGACGAGAATAATAATAAGAAAGAGAATATAATACGGCAGAGAGATCTCCGGCGATAACAATCTTCTCCCTCTTCAGATATTTCCGAGAATTCGATTCTAGAGACGGGACACGTCGAGTGTCGGGAATAGATCCGATAATTCTTCAGAGATAAGATGATAATATAAAATGCTTGATAACAAAATCAGACTAAAGCTCCGGATTTTCCAGATCCAAGTTGCTGCCCTGAAACCCTTGGGGGTGTTGGCCTATTTATATTGCTCGGGGAAGATTGTCGCGCGACATTTCCCCAAAAAAGGAAAGTGTCGTGCGACATATCTGTTTGTCGCGCGACATTCCTGTATGTCGTGCGACAAACGGCTGAAGTGATGGGTCCTGACACTGTGATGTGTCAGAAAGTGGTTGGTCGGGTGCAGAGAGGGATTGTCGCGCGACATTCCAATGATTGTCGCGCGACAATGTGATATGTCGTGCGACAATCCTTCATAAAAAAAAGGTTTGTCGCGCAACAAACCCCCCCCCCCGGGGTAGTTTCGGGTGCTCGGGTGTGTCCTGGACTGCAAAAATAGTAGTCTCGTAGGTCGTTAGGGTTCTTGCGGGGGTCACGGATCGGGGTGTCTACACAAATATAAGTATTAGAAAGTTTAAACTTTATCTTGAGTTTAGAATTGTTAGCGACAGTGATGTGTAGGGACCAAACCTTCACGAATACAATTAATATCTGCTCTGCTATCAACAAGAGCTATATTCTTTAAAACAAAGTTTTCATTAATGAAAATAGTAATATTTATATACCATTTTTGAAAAGTAACTTGATCAAAAATTTGTAAAAAGTTTTGTTTTTCTTCAAGGACTAGGATTACTGAAGGGGATGCATTATAAGAAGTTTCAAGAGCAGAAATACGACTTTTAATCTCTTGAATTTCTGTTTTAAAAATATTTATTTATGACTTTAGATCAGAAATAGAAGATTCCTTTTTAGGATTGTCTAGTTGTTTAAGATCATCAAGAACCTTTTATAAAGAATAAGGTTCATATTTAGGAAGTGGATTATTTTCTTGTTCAGATTTGAGAGTAGAAAGATAATATTCTATCATTTTTTATTTTTATAAAAGGACCCTCAATTTTATCAATACTATCCAGAATATTATGCTCGTCTCTGTAAAGGACATTGATGCTTAAAACATTAGCCTCAATAATGTCTTTATAATAATCTGAATTACAAGTACACTTATAATCGGATTTAGAACTCTCATCATAAGATGAACTAATATCATCAACTTCTAACTCACTCATCTCACTTATAGAATCCTTATTCTCATTATCTAAGAGGTCTAAAAGAACATTTATAAGCTTTCTCAGACCTTCATCACTAATCTCATTTATTTTCTTTTTAGTCCAACATTTATTTGCATATGGCCTAACTTACCACACATTTCACAAACAATATTACTAGGATTAAAAGTTTGTTTAAAAGAACGCCTAGCTGGTTTAGAAGTAGAAGGTTTAGAAGAAGTAGTTTTATGAAAAGAACTAGTCTTTCTTTTAGTATTTTCTTTTCGAATATTTCTTACGCGGTTTAGAAACTCTTGTAGATTTAGAAGGAACTTTAAGATTAAGGCCGAATTGATCACAAAATTCGCCTATTTCTTTTCTTCCAGCCAGTTAGATCTTGGGATTTTAATTGTACTTTCAGTTTAATGTCATTGCACAAGGCTAGGCCTTCTGTGATGCATTCACTAATTAAAGACCCATAAGTATACTAGGAGTAAGGAATAGAAGCACCACCATGTTTACGAATAATTTGGTCTTTAGCCTTTTGAGCAAATAAAACGGGTAAACTTGCAATATTTTTTTTCTTTCCAAAAATCAACATTGTCATCTTTCCTAAGGAATACTTTAGAAAGAAAAGTGTCTTTAAGCCAACAAAAATGAGTTAATGTTGTGCATTTAAGATTTATAAGCAAATCTTTACTCCTGTCTAAAGCTTCAGGAGCATTATCTAATTACGAAAGTAATAATAATAGCTGATATTAAAGCATAAACTACATTAGGTTAAGTAGATGATTCTTGTTTAAAATGGTCTCTACCATCTTCAAGTTTAGTAGTGATAGCAATTTGAACAATTTTAACAGAGTTTAAAATCTCATTTCTTTGTATCTCAGTTAGAACATTATCCCACCAGCCACAAAGTTGGCCAATAAAAAACCAGCAACTATAAATTCAACAATTTGTTTATATGTATTACTAGCGGCTTTACAAACAGTAGAATACATTGGCAAACGATATAACTGAGTTAAGATAGCATACTCAGAGAGGCCGTCAATACCTCATTCATATATAGTAACACTAAAACATGTAGTTGGAACATTTATGTCTTCTTTAAATAAAATATCCTAGGTAGTAGGTCTAGGGCAATAATATTTTCCAAGAGCTATAGCGACTTGTTTAGAAGTTCTTTGTTTAAAATTAACTTCATTAACTTGAATGTTAAAAAGATCATTTTGAAATTTAGAAACGTCAGAACACTCAAACTCAATATCTGAAAAATCTTCTTCTTTAGTGATGGGTAAAACTTGTTTAGAATCAAAATTTAATTTCATTTTGTCAAGTTTTTCAGTTAAAGCATCAATAATTTCTTGAATCTGTTTATATAGGTCGGATTTCAACCCTAGAGGAAGGGGGTGGATATGGTTTAAATACTTTAATGCGGAATTAAAAACTTTTCTAAAACGTTTTAAGTAAAACAAATTTACTAAACCAATATATCAAGGAATGTAAGAAATAAACAATTAAACACAAGATCAAATAATCAAACAATCTCAAAATAAGCAATAATATAGCAAGTAAATAAAGAGATTGAGTTAGAAAGATTGAACCAATAGAAGTCCAAGGCTTTTTGTCTACACGGTTTTGGTTTACCAAACCATAGTCCGCGCTCGATTAGTTCTTCGAAAATTTTCACTAAAATCAATCTCCTTCCGGGTGAAGATCAAACCTCTACAAGTGTTGTTGTTTCACACACTCTACAAGTATTGCTATACCACAATACTCTCACAAGATACCCTCTTGCTAATCTTGTAAAATTTACCTTTCACAAAAACTAAACAAGAATTTACCTTCTTGTTTTTCCTATGAGATTTACCTCTCACAATGAATTATAATTGTTTGGTGATTTATACCAATTTACAATAACTCTCTCAAGTGTGCAAAGAATACAATTTGAAGCTCACACTAGAGTTATCCTATTTGATCAAGATGATACAGCTCAATAAGAATGATTGATCAAAAACAATTTCTTGAATCTTTGAATGATGAAGATAGATGAAGAATATAGTATATGAATGATTCAAGGTAGTCAAAATGTGTCTTAAATAGTGTATATATTGTCCCAAAAGTGATATAGCCGTTTGCGAGGTTTGGTAGAAGTTTGGTACCAAAAATAGTAAAAAATCGTAAATCCAACGGTTATATTCTGAAGTATCAGTTGACTGAGCAAATCCATCAGTCGACTGAGCAAAGCTGCTTAGTCGACTGATGGGCTCTGTCCATCATGCTAAAATCTCAATTTTTGCACTTTTGCATTTTAGCTCCAAAATCAATTTTAATGCTTTGGGGACTTCAAAAATAAGTTCCTAAGACACCTATTTTCGGAAAAACTTAAAATAATGATCGTTTGAATTTAATACAAATTTATTTCAAAACCGGTTTTTGCAAGAATGATATTTTGAAATGATTTTGATTCAAACTTGGTTTTGATCAATGTAAGAATGATGCAAGTTCATGTTTGAGCTATATAAATAATCAAATAAGAAACTTTACATTAATCATAAGCAACCACTCAATTACCGAATAGGTGAGTCTTCGAATGCTTTGATTTGTTTCTTCAAATTGATTCTTCCTTAAAGTTTTTTCCTTGAAGCTTTTGCATATCTCTTTGATCTTGATCTCCATGAATAGCATTGATGATGAGATTGATCTTCTTGCTAGTCCAATGCGTAGTTGACTTTATTCGATAATGATTGAATGATCCTTGTCATGTGGCATGCTTTCTTGATTTTCTATGTAAGAAAACTACAATCTTAAATCAAGAAATATGTTAAATTACACATGATTGATTTATTGTTATTATCAAAATAAGATTAAGACCTTTAGGTGAACAGTCTAGACTTACTTAATTTAAAACCTTGAGAGAGATCAATGGGAGGTTTTATAAGTGACGTAGAAATTTTTGTTTCTTCAAAAACTTTATCTTTTTTTTTGCTTATTTTTAGAAATATTCTGAATATTATCAATATCTTCCTTTATACGAGTAATATAAGAACCAACAGTTTGAATATAAAGATTAGCATAGTTATTCTGTCTAATAATATGTTCCATACCTTTGGAAAGTGGAGCCTTATCTTGGTGAGGAAAGTTAGCGAACGCTTTAATATAAAGACTCTTATTTTTATCAATATTGATTTTTTTGTAACTCAGGAGGTGGGTATATAGCCCTAATCAATCCTAATTCAATATTCCAAGATTTATAAAAAAATTCTCAAGAGTATTGATTTCAGGAAAATCAACTTTATATTTAATGATATGTTCATAAAACAAAAAAATGAAAGGCACAAGCTTTTCATGCTTTTCAATGTATTCATAAAATAAATCTTTGAATATATATTGTTGTTTATCAGTATAATAAGCAAAAAAAAATCATTTTATAAAATCTTTATATTTTTCTTGGAAAAAATCTTTATTAATTTCATTCTTATCGTATACAAAGGGTTCAGAAATAGTAATAACGTTTATAGAAGTAGTGTTTATTCTTAATCTTGCCATGTTAATACCAAGTTCTGACATAGTGTCTGGCTCATTTTTATTAACTTGGTTTTAATCATTATTACTAGCAGGGTGATATACGGCATGAGGAATATTATGTTTAAAATTTATAATTCCTTAAAATATAAGGTTATTCGCTTTAGAAGTGGTGTTTATAACTATAGGAGCAAGAGTATAAAATTCACTACGTTTAGAAGATTCGGCTATGGTATTAGCAGGAGTACAAAATCTTTCTGAACTAATCTTAAAAGATTGTCTAGAACTAGTAGAGAGTCTAGCAGTTTTATTATTATCAAATTTAATTATAACATCTCTGTCATCAAACTGAAGTATCTTTTCTACCTTTTTATTTTGAACAGGTTTAGAAGGAGAAGCTGCTTTAATAAGACAAGAAGAGGGAGGAGTAACATCCTTCCACATAATAGTTCTTGGGATAGTAATATCATGCTTTAAAATATTCATTTCAAGAAGTATAGTTATATCTTTACAATTATAAAGATGAGCTCTAGGACTCAAAGTGTTCATAACTTTATAATAAATGTGATATGTAAGGTTTACAGTACAGGTTCAGAACCCATTTTCATATCGTAACTAGATAATTGAAGATTTAAAGTTAAAATATCAAGAATATTTTTATCTATAAAAGATATAGAAAGATTAGGATAACAATCAAAATAGAAAGGACCATTACAAAGACTTGACTGTATAATTCCTAATAAAGAGTCATTAACTTTATTGTGACGGTAGTCACGAAGAGCGATTAAAAGCGAAGTATTTAATCCTTTAGCAGTTAATGGCTTCAAGGCAACTTGTACTAGACCAATGTGTATGTACTTATATTTATCTTTATAACGAGTGATCTGAAGTTCAATTAACAATTGCATAGTATCAAAAGAACTACCAATAGAAATAGTTTGTTCAATAGTTTTAATGGCCATAGAAGTAAACAGTTTAAACATTCCTATTCCTAGCTAGTTTAAAAGTTGAGTTTTAATATTGGAAAACTTTATATCTTCCTTCTTTTTTTTAGAAAGGTCTTATTAAATTTTAAACTAGGAAGGCAAAAATAAAAAGGAAACAAAAAAATCAAAAAGATTTCCCAGTTTGAATGGGATTTGTGAATTGAGAAAGACACACTTAACAAGAGACACACGGAGAGAGATGTGCGTGTATATGTGTATTTGCGTGATTAAATAATTTCAATCTCTCTCTTACGTATATTAATTTATATCAAACTCTTGCAACTAGGGGTGTGCAAAAACTAACCTAGACCAAACTAAAAAATATAAGATTTTTTTTTTATAAATACAATAGTCCGGTTCAATTTGCAATTTATTGGACCGTTACTATTCAGTCCAATATTCGGTCCAACATATAAAAATTACAAAAAACTGGACTAGACCGATTATATATATATAATTTTTTTTTAAATATATATACTTATTTTCAAAATAATGTATTGGTATTAAATTCCACGAAACTCAAGCTTAACTAGCCTAATCAACCCCAAAACATACCTTGTTTGAATTTGGTATTAAATTCCGCAGTGGAACCATTTTTTTTCTTTTTTCTTTTTTTTTATTGCCGTGGATCATTTTAACAATGAATTATTGATAAATGGGCCATGAAAAATGGGTTGAATAGGTGTGAAAAACTAGCCAATAAGTCCAAATAAAATTGGCCTATTTAAAAAGTCTAGACTGGTTGGACCAATTAAAACTGGACCGTTTAATCTGGTTCGGTCTAGTCCGATTTCACTTGGTAATTCAGTTTGGTTCGGTCCAAAAAATAATAGAACCAAAGTGCTTAGTCCGGTCCAGTCTCATAATCAACAGTTCAATCAACCCCATCGCGCACACCCCTAATTGCAACGATAGTACCAATTGACAATTGGCTTCGTACCATCCATTTTCAGATTTGATAGAGAAAACCAACAAATATAGGTATCAACCACAGATCAGGTTGTCAAAGGGCTTATGGATGGCCCGGATCTTACAAGAGGTAAATAACCACGACAGTTAAAAAGGGGCCCAACTAATTTTATTTTTTTTAAAAGAAGGGCCGACCGAAATTATTTAGGCCCATGAGTTACAAGGCAACAATGTTGCTGTAAAAAATAAATAAATAAACATGTCTACTATTTTATTATATCTACATATATTATTTATATGTCATAATATTTTTTTCATCTTTAATATATCTATGAATTATAATTCTTCTAGAATACTATAAATAAATGTTGTTACTATATTTATTGAATTTCTGTAGCTATATTAATGACTTTTCAAAAAGACAAAATCGGTAACATATTTAAAGCCATTCAAAATAAAAAAAAAAATTGTTCGATCTTAAATTGATCAAAATTCAAAGCAAGATATTTGTTTCTTTTCCTTAAGTAGAGGTAGGGCTAATAAAGGAAATGCACCGAAAAGTTAAAAAAAAATAAGAAAAATAACAATTAAAATGCTTGTCCTTGATTCAAAACACTGTCCTTCATTGCTAAACTTATACTTTAAAATAATAGCTCAAAACAACTGTCCTTTATTAAAATCACTAACTATAGATTATCCTTGGTTATTATTTTATATTAAAATAATGGGGCTATTACAGCCATTAACAATTAATTTTTGATTGGATATTCCGAACTCTAATTTGTCTCTAAACTCTATTTTAAGAGAATAATTTAAATATCATAACAAATAATAATAACACAAAAATTATAGTAGATAATTTATATAAAAATAAAGAAACGCTAACCTGTGAAAGTCGCGACAAATCGTTCTCTTAAGAACAATATCGCATCCCTACTTGCAAATATTGATGGTCAATATAGTCCCCAAAATAAAACCTATAAACTTGTAGGTTGTGTCCTCCAAGTGCACATCCACAAAAAGATGATGAGTCAATCCACGATCAAGTTGCCCAAAAATATAAAATATATATGTGCGTGTATGTTTATAGTTTATAAGAGGAGACGAATAGTATATATTATTGTTCCTTCTCCCTTTTAGCTTATATAACAGAATGATATTTAGGTTACAAAAAAATCATTAATATACCTCCATAAAAGTGATTTAATCACATAATAAAACTTTATAAAAACACAATAATTAAAAGAGGTAATAAAACATTAATTTGTAAATTACAAAGAAAAACTATTTGTGTCTATTTATGGATAAAATAATTCATACTAAAATATTTTCAATAAACCCCCACTAAAAATAACTTCGAAATTAAAACAATTTTTTAACCACCTTCAATCATCTCCACTAAATTGGGATCTCTTTTTTGCTTCAAAATATATAACCCCTACAATTGTTCAATATTATAAAAGATAATGTGCAATAGGTGTAGTAGTCGTTGTGAATTAGAACTATACTTAGTGTTGACAATGAAAGAACCATAGTAGATTAGGCCTAGAAGTAGGTCCTATGACCAAGTATCACGCACAGAGTATTAATATGGGATTTGGTTCGTAGGTTTGTGTTAATAATGGCCTGTGCACTATCTTGATTCTCATGAGAGTTTTTAGAAAACATCTCAATTCCCATGGTCGCAATTCTAGGACAACTCTCACTTAGGTTAGCCTCCAAGGTATACGTGAACCATACCCTACAGGTTTTTTCCCCATTTGATCTCATTTAGGACATTTGGATGTCCTTCCTTAACATCACGCACTCACACTTCACCATAGCACTTATGCCATAGGGATAGGTAGGAAGGAATCCTTTCCTTATAAAATAGTGCTATCATTGTGTCACTCAATATAGATTCTTTCTACATGTTGAACTTCAGTCATAGGATCTCTAATCACAAAAGACATATTATCTCCGTATATAACTTTCTTGCAGGCTTAACTCCATCCCCCAAGACATGGATCTAGTATCCTCGCCAAGAACTTGAGGCAACTATTCCTCATTTGAGAATTAATTTTGTCATGCCTTAATAATTTTATCATTAGCTCATGAACATCTCAAGCGTCATGACAATATCAGGCCCATCAAGTAAATATGATAATTTCAAAGTGCACAATATTTATTTTCATATCAGCCAATAGACTTTAATTAATAATCTTCTCTAGTCAGTAGCATTGCTATCAGAAATCACAAATATAATAACCAGTAGCATACTATTAAGAATTAGTGAATTTGAACCATAATTATGGCAAGTAATCTCTAACTCACTAAGAACAACAAATATTTTAATATATCTCTTATGGCGAGTAGTTTATTCACATAGGAGCCATCGCCTTTTATTCTTTCAAAATATTTTTTTATATCTCAAATAGGTACACTTTCTCATGTATCAAAAAAATATTTCTCTTATATATATACACCACATTTAGCCAAATAGTAATTTTTTTTCAATAAGACTTTAGTAGTTCTATAAATCTCATTTAAAATGCCGCATGGAGAATCCATAATAATTAACCTCAAAATAAAACTTTTTTAAAACATCAAGGAGTTCAAGATATATATATATATATATATATATTTTCATATCTCACATTTTCTTTCATCACAATCTTATTTTCACCATATATAAATACAAAATAATTCATAAAGTTGTTAATAATATAAACGATTTTCACCTTCACGCAAGTTTGAAAATTTATGAAATACTGTGTAAACTTTCTCATTTCAACAACTTTAAATATTTGTATATATTGCAAATTTTAAAACGTAAAACATGATTAATAAAAATCATGATTCAAATATATATATATATATATATATATCCTTTATTTTCTCCATTACTGAGACATTTAGTGGTGAATATAGGACACCCATGCACACTTTTGTGGAATTAGAGTTACAACCTTAAGATAACTTTATTAATATCACATTTTTCTCAATGTAAATTCAAAAGTTATACAAACACACATACTTAAAGTGGTATCTATGAAATGTAACATAACACATTTATGTAGATGTGTATGACTTCAATATATATCTCTCTATGCATGCATATATATCAATTATAATAAGGGTGCATATGGTTATGGGTAAACCAAAAAACCGAACCGGTCTATTATTTTTGGATTGGTTTGGTTTGGCTTATAAAAACAATTGGATTGGTTTGGATAAATTTTTTCAAAACCAATTGAATTGGTTTGGTTATAGGTTTAACTCTTGGATTATCCGAACCAATTCGATCTGATTAAATATTATATATTTATAATATGTATTATGTAGTCTTTAGTATCATTAAGTAACTAATATCCATATCCTATATTATAAATATATTATAAAATATAAATAATAAAATTATATTAGTGATTGATCCTAATCAAAATACTAAGGATGTTTCTTTCCCAGTAAATTACTCATTTGAAATTTGTGTTTAGTTAAATAGAAAATACTTTATAAAAATGAGATCAACCTTGTCACTTATTAGTGAACCTCCTCTTATAAATCTAAAGCTAATGATGGATGTATAATTCTACTTTAAAGTTTGTATATTTGTTTTTAGTTTCTTAGAAGAGTAATTTTTTTTTAATCTAAGTTGATTTTAAATTAGCAGTTTATTTTTTTTCTAGTATCTTTGATTAGTTGAAGCCTCGCTTTCGTACTTTTAATTATTTTTATATTTATAATTTTTTTATCAATTCATATTTCATATAGTGATTATTATTTTCTTCTCTCTTCAAACAGAGTTATTTGTTCACTTGTGCCATTTTGCCTACAAAATAAATGTAGTGTGGCTCATTGACAAAATGCATTATATCTCTTAAGTAACATTTTTTGTTTACTAAATTTTATATCCCTGGCATCCAATCCGATATTTTTTGGTTTGGTTTTTTCATAAGATTGGTTTAGATTGGGTATATAATTTTTGAAACCAATTAGATTGGTTTGGTTTATGTTTGAATAGTAAACCGATCCACAACCGTGTGCACCCCTAAATTATACTACATATTTAATTTTGAGATTGTAATATAACATTATAATAATAATCCCATAACAAATAATGAAATGGGATAAGTTACAAATAAACATAATTTCACAAACTCTCTCCATAAGTTACCATATATATTACAATACACAAATTTTAAAGATTCTTAAACATCCAGTTTTAGAAAAAAAAAATGAATAAAATAGAGAATTAATTAAATTTTGTGGCAAACATAATACACTTATTTTCTGTAGATTTTCATGTTTGCATATATTTTATTTCCATAAAACCTTTTATTTTTCACAAACTATTTGTTAACTACGCTCAAAAAGTGCGAAATATTACGTTCAAGTGCAAGCGATCAATTTATAATATACTTGGGAAAGTTCAAGATCGAATCACATGGAAGGTAAGGAACCTATTTATCTAGTTATCTCTCTCAGGGAAAAGAAGGGAAAAGAAAAGAAAAGATGATTAAAATGAGGAATAGGAAAGGAAAAATGAAATTAAATTAGACTACTAACTAATTAAAACAAAAACTAAAAGCACATCTAATCCTAGGGTGAAAAATTAAAAGGGAATTAACAAGCGCAAGTTTTCTACTTAAAATGTTTTCCAAATACATTAAGGGAGCATGTAATTGAACTAAAAATAAATAAATTAAATAAAATAGCCGTACTAATTAAACAAATCAGAATATTAAATGAACTTAATTCAACGAGAAACAACCGTTAGGGGTATCCGTAGTTAAGGAGTACGAAACTAGTCCAATCGGATAATCCAAATCTAAATTTAAATAAGATTTTTCACTAAGATTCAACTCTTAGACCTTTCAACCGTCCAATTATATTGCTACTACAATTATATCATAACCCATGCATGACAAAGACTATATAGACTAGCTTTGAGTAATAGAATTCGATAGTGAAATTTTTTAACTTTGAAAAAGTGTAATTTGAAACCTAGTATTGCTAATGCATAAAAAAAATAATCCAAGTTGACTAAACTTTCCAAAAATCAATAACTTAACACTCTCATAAGGTTTGAATATGTTTGAACATGATTCAAATCACTAGCACTTTTTCGGCACTTACACAAATAAATGCCAAAATAGCGTCAAATCAGTCAATTTACTTAAGAAGCTAACATAACTAATTAGAGGATAAAGACCGTTCTCAAATCATCCACATTAGGATTTTGGTGCAAAAATCCGTGAATTGACATTTTCGGTTCTTAATCAAATGGAATTTATGAGCTAGCTTATAAAAACATGTTTTAGGGCATGCAAAGATAAGAAACTACTCATACATTCAATAGCTGATCTATAACCAATAGAAAAATTAGATTCAAACCTAAATTGTATTACATTCAAAGATTAAGTTCGCATCTTTCACTACGAACCCCTAACTAACGATTTAGCTAGACATATTCAAATTAAACAATAAAATAAACATATAAATCATGAAAAATAGTATAAAAATACCTAAGAACATATAAAATCAAATTTTAAAACTTTTGGATTTGGAATTACTCAATTTCAATTTAAAACAAAAATTTTATGCTTAAAACGGTAAACGAGTTCAAAAATTGACATAAATTGAAGAAATTCGACTAAAACCCTAAAAATTCTGAAAAATTATATTACAAATGATGAACAAAGAATCATGAATAGTTTGGAACAAAAAATAAACTATTTGAATACAAAACAAGAAACAACCATATAACGATAGAAAAATCAAAAACCGACAATTTCGATCTATAAACCCTAGGATCAGCCCCTAAAACGTGGTTTTAGGGTTGATTCCAGAATATATATATATATATATATGATCTCTAACAACTAATCTATGAATATCAAATCAAATGAACAATCAAAAGCAATCAAATTGAAAGAAAAAAGGAAAACTAGGGTTTACCCGGTACGAGATTGAGACTTGAATTGAAAACTGAATTGAACGATGAATTAATGTTAAATATACTGATGTTCTAGCCTTCAAATATAATAAATAAACTAACATAATAATTGTTTTGAAAAAAGAAAAGAAAAATCACTCAAGTTTGATCGCCAAATGCAGCGCAAAAGCTCCCAAGAACGTTACATTGCTCTCTGCCTCTCTACTAATCAATTCTAAATTATTGTGTACCCTAAAATATGATATATATATATATATATATATGACCTTTTATATAGTACACAAGTGTCTCAAGTTATTATTTTAGTAATTCTTGAAGAAACGGGCCGAAACATGGCTTAAAATTGAATTTAAGCCTAAAATTGGGCCCATTTTCTTTATGATGCCTTCTTCTTTTGCTCATAACTTTTTGTTCCGAACTCCAATTAATGCACCGTTTTCGCCTACGCGTAGGTAATTTAATTATCTAAAACTTATATTGGATATTTCTTCAAATTCCTATTGTATAAAATCTTTGATCAACTACAATCTAGCGCTTTTTATGGCAGTTCTCGGTTTTGCTCGGAAACTTCCGGAATTAATTCGATTGAGCTTATTTCCTCTTAGGAGCACTCTTGGACACTTGCATTCACTTCATTAATGCTTGGGGACTTGATTTTATCTTCTTGCTAGTGCTTTGGTAGTAGTTTGAGAAGTTTTCCTAACCTCGGGCCTTAGAATGGGTTTTGACTTCTTCTTCGGGCCTTCTTCTCGCACTTTTTCGCTTTCAACCTTCTATCTTACATACAACCTCAGTTGTTTAACCACTTTAGGCCTGAAAAATGGCTTAGTAACACAGAAATACAATGCAATGCTTTCTTTTGATGCTTAAACTGAATTTACATGCAATTTCCAATTTTAGACGGTAATTATAAGCTAATTGAGTCTTATTTAAGGGTTTAGAAATGCAATTTCTAGGCTCAATCATTTGTATATCCACTTCTCAAATATTATAAGTAAAGTTTTGTTTAGATATATTACGTTCATAAGAATACAACCCAAAGCTTTTACAAGAGATCAAAATCAAGTAATATTTTTCCTCAACAATAAAAATAAAATAAGCATACGATTCTCAATAGTTTTCAAAATATCTTAAATCCTTTTTCAAGCGACTTAAACTAAGATTGATATAATTTTTTTTTCTTACAAAATACAAATCAAAGGTTTCAAAGAATGTGATTGTACACACACACCGTCTTAGCTTCACAAACTTAAAAATAAAGGTTTTTTTTTCTTTTATAAAACCATCAATAAGCATTCACAAAATACAAAATGTTTTTGGTTTTATAATGAATTTAATGTAAATTTAAAAAGCAATAACAACTAATGGCATTATTATAAAGCTACACAAATATCATAAAACAAATTATATTTTATATTAAAGTATTTATATCTCTTAATGCAATAGGTAATATATATTACTACCGTAATGCAAGTAAAAGATATATAATTATACATTCAAAACATATAATTTCTTCATAAGAAGTTAATGAAAATATAATGGGATTAATGAAAATTAGGATGTACACATAGTTTAGGTTTTGTCTTTTCTTTATCTCTTTTTTTTAAAAAAATGAATATCTCAAATTCTAGTAATGAAAATATGCATTAAGAGTTTTCTTCTCTATATCTTATCGAAACAAAAAATTTTGATACAGACAAAAAGATAAACATCAAGCTAAACAAATTATATTCCATAGGTTACAATATATGGATTTATATCAATATTTTAAAATAATAATAAAACCTAATAAGTATTATAACTGACAATATTTATAGTCACAAATTTATAATATTTAACATCCTTATATCTCTACATGAACATATTATATACCATAGCACAACATATTTATATACCACTCTAATCCTTATAATATAGCAATCAAAGTTCATTATTGAAACAATAATGATAATTCACAAATAGCTAAATTTTATTATTAAATAGCAATTGTACTATGTTTAACCTTATAATTTATTTATTTTTCTATCTACATGCTATGATATTATTTGATTAGACAAACTAATTTCATAAGGCATCTTTTTTATAAACTTAATTTCTACGTTTTATACCAAACAAAAGTACGTACACGTGATTTTTCTTTTATAATGAAAATGTTAGAAACTAGATTATATTAGATCATTTTGTTTCTCCATAAAAATATACTATTTAAGTTTCTACCTCTTTTCCGTTATCAAAATTGTAATAATAATCGGCCATCAAGTACTTATAAATAGAAAGGCTTGAAAACATTCCTTGACGGTTCATAATTGATAATTGCACTATATTCTTACTCGAAGTTTGCACACAAAAATATGCCACTATTTGAATTCCTTCATGTTCCAAGTTCTACAAGTGTTGTGCTCATTGTTCAGACACCACCATAATTCACATCCATACAAATCAAACATTTACTTAATTAGATTATAAATTACCGTAAAATTGATATGCATTGAGAATAATATATTGCTTTAAAAACATATTTTTGATAAACTCAAGATCACAAAGGAAACTGTTATTTTTTAAAAAATTACACTCAAAGTTGTAAATATTAGGAATTAATTCATCACAATATAAATCTATTAGGCAAAAAAGAATTTTCGTGTTTGCCATACAATTTGCTTACAAAGTAAAACTAGATCTTTCAACTACATCAAAATAATTTTCTTCTCCAAATCAAAGCAAGTTCTTAGAATATTGTTGGATAAAAATATCTTTGATGTGTATTTTAATTATAAATAAATTTGAGATATATTTTAAGAATAATTTAAATATTGTAACTAACAGTAATAACATGAAAATTATAGTAGATAATTTAGATAAAAATAAAGAAATGCTAGCATGTGAGAGTCACAATAAGTCGCTATCCTAAGGACGTACAATATTGCCTCTCTACGTGCAGGTATCGACATTCGATATAATCCTCAAGATAAAACTCATAAGCTTGTAGCATTGTTTCCTCCATGTGCATAGCCATAAAAAGATGATGAACCAATTCATGATCAAGTTGCCCGGAAAATAAAGTATATATGTGTGTACATAGTTTATAAGAGGAGACGAATAGTATATATTATTATCTCTTCTCTCTTTTAGCTTATATAGTAGAAGAATATTTAGGTTACAAAAAAAAAGCACATTATCATACCTCCATAAAAGTGATTTAATCACATAATAAAACTATATAAAAACACAATAATTAAAAGAGGTAATAAAACATTTAATTTGTAACTTACAAATAAAATCCATTTACGTCTAGTTATGAATAAAATAATTAATATATTTTATTTTTATTAAAATATTTCCAACAAACATACAATGTGATTGTTTATAGGAAAATAGATCATCCCAGAGCAATATAAAAAGAATAAGAGGTTATTCGAGTCATTGTTAATTAGTATAGATCGAGTTAGATGTTCCGAACTCTAATAATAGCGTATCCAATATTATTGAACCTATCTAAACAAGATCACAATAACCTACTATGTGATTGGTTAGTAGACTTCTAGCCAAAGAAAAACATTGTCCACAAGTACTCAAAAAATTTAAAATTTACAAATATTTAATGACAGAAAATTCTACTAGCCAATCATAAAGCAAGATTTACGGTCACAGACTATATGATTGGTTAGCAAACTTGTCGCCAAATTGACGGTAACCTGCCCATGACTAAAATTCTACTAACCAATCATAAAGCCAAGGTTGATGGTAACCGACTATATGATTGGTTAGTAGAGTTGTTGCCAAATTGACGGGGGTCTATATCTCCTCTTAAAAGGTAAGTTTAAATTTTTTTCCTCTATTACAATAATAACAAAAATTGCTCGTATCTTTTCTTCTCTTTCATTGTATCTCTCAACAAATCTCTAGATTGGCTGAATCACTGGGAAAAAACTATATATTTATATTATATCCCTACATATTTACAAATCTGGCTGGCTCTACGGAGAATTGTCCTCGCTTTGAAAGAAAAAAAAAAGGAATCTTCCAATTCAAGGAGTAAATGAATGAATTTTTTGTTTTTTATAAACTTGGTAGAGATGATATCTATACTAGTAAATCATCTCAACAAAATTTTACTAAAAAATTCAAACTGAAAGTGAATGTAATGAAAATGTGATGTATGTGTTTATTTTTGATCACTGAAATTTTATGTGATTATATTATTAACTTTATTTTTTTTAATGAAATTTGGTGGAAGTTGATGATCTCTACCAAATTTCATGATAAAATCGATATATATGCTTATCCCTCAAAATGGACCATTTTTTTTTCTTAAAATAAAGACCATCCTCTTTATAACAAGTCTGAATTTATAATATTGAACTCTTTCTTTTCCTTAGAAATGTGGACTGACTCCCTATAGTCGAACGAAAAACACTCTTAGGCAATACTTATTCTTTGCGCAATACTTTTAGTTACTACTAGTTAGCCTTGCATGGATACAAGGAATTAGAAATGAAACTCTTAACCGAAGACGGAGGGAGGGAATACAACTTAATTTTGTTATTTGTGAAATTGCAAGTTCTATTTGCTATAAATTATATGTTGCCCAAAAGTACATAAGCAAACAAGCTATATTGTAAAATGGAACTCAGCGGTAACTAAGTTACCAATAGTCACCAAACTAGTCTCATGGTCTTTATCAAACGATTAAGTGTAAAAGCAATTCACGTGCAATTTATGCTTCATAATTTCCTTAACGTGCTGAATGAAAAAGATGAATGTATGTTTGTTTTAGCTATTATGTATCATTCGTTAAAATTTACAATAAATAAACCCTTTAATTAACTAGCTAATTTTAAATTTATTTTTTTTATTGTTTTTTCTCTTTAAATTTTATTGTTCTTTCTAGGTTGGAGCATGGATATAAAGCCCTAGAGATACCTCTGGGATCGGATTACTATTCAATTCTTATCTTGTGGATGCAAGGGTGAAGCCAAATTTGTTGTTTTTTTTTCCTTATCTTGTGGATGCAGGGACGAAGCCAAAAAAAAATTTTAGGTGGGGCACTTTGACAAATAAATACAACCAGAGAAATTCTTGAAATTATATGCACAAAATGTAAAAAAAAATAAAATAGAAATGGAGATAATAAGATTGAGATGAATAACCGGCCATTGATAAAAAGTATTAAGTGAGGATAGGGATGTAGGTGCGCGCAGGTCCAAAACAAAAAATAAAAGTGGATTGGGCAACCTTTATTTAAATGTACACTTTAACAAAATTAGTGGCCTTGAATATTTTTAATTTTTTTTTAGAAATAGAGATAATAACATTGAGATGAATAACATTGATAAAAAGTATTAAGTGAGAATAGGGATGTAGGTGCAGGTCCAAATCAAACAATTAAAGTGGATTGGACACCCTTTATATGTAAATGAACACTTCACAAAATTAGTGGCCTTGAATGTTAAAAAAAATATTAGAAATGGAGATAATAAGATTGAGATGAATAACCATTGATAAAAAGTATTAAGTGATAATAGGGATGGAGATAATAAGAGTGAGATGATAATCATTGATGAAAAGTATTAAGTGATAATAGGGAAGTAGGTGCTGGTCCAAATCGAAAAACAAAAGTGGATTGGGCACGCTTTATTTAAATGAACATTTTAACAAAATTAGTGGCCTTGTACGCTTTTGTCATAACATAGTATACAAAGAATTGAAAAAAAATTATATATATATATATATATATATTGGTGAGGGCAATTCCACCACCTGAAATAGACACTTAGGAGACATAGAAATTATGTCTCCGAAGAGCTTATGTATGTTGCCTAAGACTTAGGCGATATACCCAGTGGTGTCGGGTAAGTGGTGTCGCCCAAGATTTTAAGAGACATACTTTGTTTTCTATCACTTAAGTGGTTAACTTAGGAGATATAAGCGATAGAGTATGTCTCCCAAGACCCCAACTAATGTAGTGTTCCATGTCTGCTTGGATGTGTATGTGCAGTTGGATGTATGGTTGTTCCTTTAGGTAGACCTCAAATAACTCTTAAGGTTTATAACTTTAATTTGCTTTATGGTAATTTGACTAAAGATATATGGCCTTTTCATCATCGAATTCTTTATGGTTTTTATTTTCCTTTTATAATGCTTGGTTGTTAAAGGGAGTCTATATACATGCTTGTAAAGGGAGCCTATGCGCATGCCACGTATCAATGGCTAAACTTTACCATAACAAAGCACTCGAAAAAAGGGTATGACATACGATCGGCTTGTATTTAAGACTACAACTTTACTTATTTTTAACAAATAAGATTCCTTACCTATGAATAGTATCTCCCCTCCTCAATGGATGGTGGACATTAAATTTAATCTATAACCTAGATCGATTCCTTAGAATATTTTAAGATATTTATAAGAATTCTTATTTGTATAATTCTAAAATTAATAGTCTATAATGTACATTAGTCTTTTAGTTCGAGGGCGTTTTTGTGTCACGGCCCAATTACAAGTAGTTGAATTAGAGGTGCAACGGACAATAATATATTAACCACTAAATTTATTTTATTTTAAAAAATAATATACATATATATTACAAAATTGCTAACATTAAAATTTATATAGTAAAATATTACATATTAAAATAATTTACTAAGCCTTTTCCAATAACAGATTTCAATCTACTTATTTATTTAATAGTTATTGTAACTATCTAGTTTGACTGAGCCTATCACGTGGTTTGTTTCGCTCTCCTCCTTGCGTTCCTTATTCTCGTGTCATTAAGAGCTACTACTGCTGCTACTACTCTTACTCCTACTACTACTACTATTGTGAGTGATTAAAACTTAACCAAGCCCAATTTGACGAGATCCAGCCCAGTAAGAATGATTGGTTACCAAAAAGTAAAGATGATGATGATGAACAGTAATAAACCGGTAATAAAAAGGAGATTAGATTTGTTTCGAGGGTACGTTGGTTCCTCCCATGGCTATTATATCCAATTCGGCAGTAGATCATCCCTTTGATGTGTGTATTAGTTTTATTAGCTTAAAATCTTAATGAGAGAATATAATTGCAGAGAGATTGGGGATTGAGTATAGGAAGAAGACAACTAAATGGGAGTGAGTGTATAGAGAATGTGTAAATCCCTGAGTGAAGGGTTTTCCCCTCATATTTATACGTATAGAATATGGTTACATTAGGGTTGGTGGGATATGAAAATTACTATAAAGAGTAAACTTGGTCACTACTCCAAGATTATACCTGTCTTTAACCATGTTCACATTTGTACAAGTGATTATTTCCCATTATTCATCCTCCAACTCAGCTTTCCTCTGCTCGTTGGCAGACCAGCATTGATATGTTTTCATTACTTCTGTAAGGCTTTATTCATTATTGGTCAAACTGACTTGGTGGTCATCCAAAGTATGAAACATATCATGGTCAGTTGATTGCCTTTCCTCATATAAAGTATAATGAACTTAAAGGCCTTGGGCCTTAGGTCGACCATGACATGGGCCAGCTAAAATTGGGCTTGGCAAAAAGCCCCACTTACAATTTTTACCTCCCACAATTGCCCCCCGAGCATCTGATACCGGCTTATTTGTTGGGATTGGGTGTTTTACTTCATTTAGATAATTAGAAAGTGTTATAGCGTTTTCTAGTTGCATTCTTCTTCTTAGAGCCAAGAATCTCTAGAACAAGTAACTTTTTCTGAAACTTTTATGGGTTTTGTTTTGGGGTGTTCATGGTGTTCTTCTTCAGGCCGACAAGAATCTTTTTGTAGAGGAATACAAATTAAGTCCTAAGGACTACTCCATGCATACTTCTTTCTTTAAAGAAGCTAGTCTTCGGCTGACCTTATGGCCTCTCTTGGTAGATTTCTTTAGATGTACACATCTTACACTAGGTCAACTATGTCCTTATGTAATTAGGATCATCAGCGGTATTGACGCCTTATATAAAATCCATAGGACCAACTTAGGTTTAGACGTTGTAAAGTATTATTATTATTCTTTTAGCAAGGGTGCTCATGGTTACATTCTTAAGACCATAAACGATGGCCCTCTCCTAGTTCTTGCTCTCCCTGACTCTCATAAGGGAGCTATTGAAGATATAATAATCGTGATTGGCTTGGCTACGCCAAGAAAAAGCAAGTTGTTACACCTAAGCGGAGCGGTCAAGTTATCGTATACTTGGGAAGATCCTAGGTCGAACCATAGGGAAGATAAGGAATTTATTTCTATAGCTATCTTTTACAAATGGAAGAAGGGAAAATAAAGGAAAAGATGATAGACTTGGGGAAAAAAGAAAGGAAATAAAAACTAAATTAAAACTACCAATTAACTAAACTAAAACTAAAGAAAAATCTAATCCAATGGTGCAAAAGTAAAGGGAATTCACAAGTGTGCAAGTTATCTACTAAAAAGGTTTCCTAAATGCACTAAGGGAGTATGCAAATAAACTAAAAATAAATAAAACAGCGCACTAATTGAATAAAATAGAATAAAATAGAATATTAAATGGAATTAGAACGATAGAAAAACAGACATTAGGGGTATCCGTAGTTAGGGAGTACTAAACTAGTCTAATTGGGTAATCCAAATCTAAGTTTAAACAAGATTTTTCTTTAAGATTCAGCTCCTAGACTCTCCTACCATCCAATTATATTACTACTACAAGTATATGATAGCCCATTAATGACAAAAACTATATAGACTAGCTTTGAATGATATAATTCACCGGCAAAGCTTTTGACTTAAAACAAAAACGTAATTTGAAACCTAGTATTGTTACTGTGTGAAAAAAAATCTAAGTTAATTAAACTTCTCAAAAATTAGTAGCCTAACAAACCTATAAGATTTTAATATGTTTGAACGTAATTCAAAGCAAATTCGTCATAAAAAGAATGTCGAAAGTCAAAAACGACATTTTCTCGGCACTTATGTGAATAAATATTAAAACATCGCCAAATTAGCTAATTTAGTTAAGAAACTAACTCAAATAATAAGATAACAAAGATCATCCTCAAATAAGCCACGTTAGGGTTTTGGTGTAAAAATCCATGAATCGACGTTTTTACGATTCTTAATCAAATGAAACTTTTGAGCTAACTTATGGAAGCATATTTTTAATGCATGGAAAGATAATAAAATACTCATTCATTCAGTAGGTGATCTATAACCAATGAAAAAATCAGATTCAAATCTAGATTGAATTACATTCAAAGATTAATTACACATCTTTCACTATGAACCCTTAACAAAGGATTTAGCTAGCTATAATCAAAGCAAACATGCAAATAATCTTAGAAATTATGAAAAAAAATAAAAACATGCATAATAATATAGAATATCATATTTTAAAACTTTTGATTTTGGAATTTTGCAATTCCAATTTAAAATAAAGATTATATAGCAAAAACGGTAAATAAACTCAAAACCGACAAAAACCTAACTTACTCAACCTAAACCCTAATAATTATGAAAAATAAGATTCTTAATGACCAAGGATGAATCACACATTTATAGCATGGAAAATCTATAAACTATTTGAATATAAAACAAGAATCAAGCATAAATCGACAAAAAACTGACAAACCTACAAAATAGATCTATAAACGTTAGAACTAACCCCAAAACGTGGGTTTAAGCTTGATTTCAGAATGTATATATATATATATATATATATATATGATCTTAAATAATTAATATATTAATAGCAAAGAAAACAAACGACTAAAAGCAATCGAATTAAAAGAAAACAGAAAACTAGGGTTTACCCGGAACGCAATTGAGACTTAAATTGAAAACTGTATTGAATGATGAATTGAATGTTGATTACAACAAAGTTCCAGCTTCAAAATATCATAAAAAAATTAATCTAACAATTGTTTTAAGGAATTTAATAATAAAAATCTCAAGTTCGATCGTCAGATATAGCGTAAAAGTTCCCAAGAAAGTTACGATGCTCTCAACCTCTCTGTTAATCGATTTTAAATTGTTTCATTCCCTAAAATATGAGATATATGACCTTTTATATGGTACACAAGTTTCTCAAGTCTTAACTTGAATAATCCTTGAAGAAATAGGCCAAAAAGAGTTAAAAATCATAAACGAGCCAAAAAAGTGGGCGGGGATCGATCCCCACAAGGAGATTGATCCTCATACAATTTTTTTCTGGTGATTTCTTCTTTCGCTCATAATTTTTTGCTTTGAATTTTGATTAACGACCGTTTTCGCCTATGCATAGGTAATTCAAAGCTCTACAACTTTTATTTCTAGAGATTTCTTCAAATTCCCAATGGATAAAAACTTTAATCAGCTATAACTTCGGACTTCTTACGGCAGTTCTTGGTTTTCTTCTAAAACTTCTGGAATCGATTCGATTGAGCTTCTTTTATCTTGGAATCACTCTTGGACACTTGCATTCACTTCATTCATGCTTGGCGACTTGCTTATTCTCTTATTGCTAGTGCTTTGGGTGTAGTTTGTAGAGTTTTCCTCGCCTCGGGCCACGGAATGGATATTGACTTCTTCTTCAGGCATTCTTCTTGCACTTTTTCGCATCCAACCTTTTTTCTTGCATCCAAATTTAGTTTCTTAACCACTTTAGGCATACAAAATGGCTTAGTAACACAGGAATACAATGCAATGCCTTTTTTCACTCTTAAACTGAATTTACATGCAATTTCTTGTTTTAGGCAGTAACTAGAAGCTAATTGAGCATTGTTTAAAAGATTAAAAATGCAATTTCTGAGCTCAATTTCTGACCATAAATGTTCAACACTTGTCTTTGTTTATGCAATTACTTTTAAGGTCTTTGACGGGCTCCTCGGTTTGCAATTAAGGCTGACTAGATCAACACATTTGCTCATCAAAACAATGATAGTGCATTGGTTACACAACTTGATCATCCTCGAAAAGCTTACATACTGCTGGGATACATAAACACTCGATCGTTCTTTATCGAGAAATGGAAAGGTAAGGACGATGAGGACTATGAAGTCCATTTTCGGGCCACTTGAATTGGTTAGGAACCATCTTTTGAGGAGAAGGATACCATTTTTTCTAAGTACAAGATTGTTAACAGAGTACACAATTAGTGAAAGGTATACAATGAAAACAAAGACAGAAAGAGGGGCCCCCCCTTCATTTGAAGAAGTTGCCTAGTGACAAGGTTGTGGAGCAGATCCGAGGAAATGTGGATGATAGGGCTGGCAATTTCAAACATCAAACCGAAAACCAACAGCACCGAAGGGGTTTGGTCGGTTACCTAAAATTCGATAATCAATCAAAGTCAGTTACGTTAATGGTTTGTCACATTGACATTTTCGGTAATTACCTACCGACCGACCAAACCTTAAATAAATAAAATTTATGTAAATTAATAAGGCTATATGCTTCTTAAGTGCTTTACTGAACTCAGACCCTCATCTCAAAAATAAAATAAAATAAAATAATGGGTTTCCCATTCTTCCATAGATTGCCGATCTTTCTCTCTCTCTCTCTCCGACTCTCTGTCCTACTCCAGTTTCCAATTCTCTTCATCTTTCTCACCAGCCACCGCTCATTGCCATCCCTCTCCATCTCCTTCTTTCCAACTGTCCATCACCCTGTCACTCACTAGCTCTTTTCTGGCAGTGCACGGCTGCTGTGCACAATTCATTTTTCTCCATTCTTTAATTATTTGCTCTTATATATATATATATGTCAACAATCAATATGTAATTTTTTTGCCCAATTATTATGTGAACAATACACACTTTTCCTTAGGTTTATTACTTAGTAATGTGAAACATTCAGTTTATGCCATTATTTTCATCATCATTTTTATTACATTAGATGGTCGGTTTTTACTACTTTATAACCGAACCGACCAACCAAATTGGTAAAACCAATGGTAGGTTTATCGACCACATCAGTTGGAAATTGGTTTCACATTTATGTATACTGACTAACCATTTCAGTTTAGTAACGGAACCATGGCCAACCCTAGTGGATGATATCCCTTGTTGTGAGCTTAACACAACATAAAAAACTTACGTCAAAACTCTTGAAAGATTGCCTATTTTTATTGCCAAACAACTTTAATAATGAATCCATGTTTTCCCGAGCATGGGGGTAATGGGAGATATCTAAGTTGAAACGACATCTCTAGTAGGATAGTTGTCCTTGGGCCATCCAAGTATTCGAAAGAGGTCCAAAGATGATTGAGAACCTAACCTTGATCTAGAAGGGACATTAAAATGTTATCAACTAAGAAATGAGCCAAAATATTTTGAAGGGGAAAAGCCATCAACAAACTAAGACCCCATTCCAATTTCTTACAAAATGACTCTATCCGAAGAGAACCCTGAGGCAAACTCAAACAACATGCATGTTGACGTGAAGGCTCTTTTCAAGCAAAAAAAGATACAGGCGAAACATGGGGAGGGATCCTCGAAAAAGATAAAACAACCTCTCTAAGAGGTTAAGGCAGGTAAACAAGCCACCATTAGTTCCCTTCACCCAATAACTCTCATACTTAAGGGTGAAAACCCTCAAAGTGTGGAGAATGGGATTTTTCCACCATAAACATAACTCGTTGGTCCTGATGTTGCCCAAAAACTTCTATGTATATGCCGATTGCCATTGAAGGGGCAAACACAGTTAACAAACCCAAAAAGCTTGTAGAAAAGAATAAGGCTTTTGAAGCAGCACAACATTTTTCCCCTTCCTCCAAATATAAAAGGAAACCTATCAAAGCCAATTAGTCGACTTCTGAGTCATGTGTGGCCTACAACCTATTCACTCAAGCCACCCTGCCCAAGGATGAAAAAACTTTGAATCAGATGACCGACAATGAATTGAAAAATGATGGGTTCCATTCTTTGTTGTTTGTCATTCTAATTCTTTTTTTTTCTACTAAATATATTTGTTTTTCTCAGGATGTTCGATTCCTCTACGACTTGGAGGAGATGAGACAACAAAATTTCAAGCTTTCTTTAGACTTCAACTCTCTTAATGATACTAAGTCAAAGATCTCTAAAAAACTCATTCTGGTCGAGAAAGAGAGGAACTAGTGCAAAACCGACTATGAGAAGATAATAAGGAGTTGATGCTTGCTCGGACCACCATTTCTTTTCAGGCCACATAAATTTCTCAATAGGCCCCCGGTGGAAGAGCTAAAGAAGGCCGAAAAGATTGTTGAAACTAGCAAACTCAAGGCTAAGAATGATTTGGTCTAATTCAATGTTTCTTTCCCCAGCACATAAGAAATAATAGAGATGGAAATTTGCCTCCATTGTGCTCGACAAGTCAACAAAATAAAAGGATATGTGAATCAGGAGGGCTATAACTTTACCCTAACCAACTCCAACTTTTAGCTGACTAGCCAATGCGCCAAAAAGTCATTAAGCCAGTTTCAAATGATGAGGATGAAAGGAAGGAGAAAGAGGAAGGACAATTAGCAGAGGATCCAAAGGATATCAGGTAGTTGATAATCCCGATCTCCCAACTAAAGGCCTAATAAACATAGGAGGCCTGGTAGAGAACAACGCTCATGTTGCTAAGAAGGAACCTCCAGCCAGCTCTGAAGTGCTGACCGATTAAGAAGATACTCCAACAACTAGTTAACTTGTTTGTAATTCTCTGGTTATAATTGGACTGAGAAGCCGCACCTTTGTACTTTTCAATTATCAATGGAACTTTCACTTTTCTATGTGTTGTTTTTCATTCTTAATTAATAAACTGACATATTAGCGAATCACAATAATTAATGAATTGACTTAATTGGTCGAGTACAATAATTTAAAATTAAGAAAACTTTCACACTTGCAAAAAAATTGGACAGTTTCATTGACTTAGAGATTCTGCCTTTTTCATGGAAAGACTTAAAGTGCCTTGTCGAGCAAGGTCTTATTCATATTTTTGCCTTGGACTAGAAAGGTCTTATGTTCTCCCAACTAGCTTACCAAGCTTTTGCCGTATGTTTGCCCCTAATGGTGGTCTTCAGTTTGATTAACCAATCTATTAGATCATTGGCCTCCACCCAAATTATTAAACATGTTGATTTATGCCCTTATTGGAGATTTTGGGTTTTGGTGATAGGCCTATTAGACTCGGATCTCACTTGCCTTATTAGATTAGGCTTATGGTTTTCCCTATTTTATTAAAAAGGTCTACAGATGCCTTGGATGAGCAAGGTCTTATTTGACATGCATTTGTCCCCACTGGAGGTCTTTGGTTCCAAACACAAATTTCTTTGAGAAAACAAAGTTCATTGATATTCATAATTTTCTTCAAAAACAATGAACCTTTACTGGCCTTATAATCTTTCAATGATAATAGTTCGTCAGATTCACTACATTCCATGGATTTGGGATTGGTCGGCCATCCATGTATTGCAAATGGTAGGATCAAGTACCACTAGATGCAGTAATAAGGTAAAGGCCTTCCCAATTCTAAGGATAATAGCTGTGCTTTGGCTTAATAGTTGTGCCAAGGATTTTTCTCAAAACTAGATCACTAACCTAGAATTCTCTAGGTTTCACTTGTGGTTTTTCCCAATTCTTGAAAAAGCATTTTGATAATTAGTAAGATGGATTAGGGTTGTCTCCCTTATTTATTCAATAAATTCTAACACCTCTTCTATTATTACTTAATTTCCACCGGTATCTAATTAAGTTGTCATTCAAGTAGGCAGGCCAATTTTCAATGGAATAATGGCTTTAGTTCCATAAGTTAGGGAATAGGGGGTCTCACCAATTGATTGGTCAGGGGTAGTTTTGAATGCCCATAGAACTAAAGCCAATTCTTCTACCCATCTTCCATTTGCATCTTCTAATCTCTTTTTTAAACCTTCTAAAATAACTTTAGATTCTCCAATATTGGCCAAGGCCACAGTTTCCACCCATTTAGTAAAATAATCAATGTCGATTACCAAAAATCTTCTATAACTTTAACCTCGAGGAAAAGACCCCACATTATTTAATCCCTACATGGAAAAAGGGCTAGGGATCGAGATCAGATGTAACTGAGTAACTAGTTGGTGGATGATATAGGAATGCTTTTGGCATTTGTCACATTTCTTAACAAATTCTAAGCATCTTTCTACATATAGGGCCATCACTAACTATGGCTTTCCGCTCGATAAGCTAGTGGTCTGCCCTTAGTGTGACTTCCACAACTACTTACATGCAACTTGTGGAGAACGTTTTGGACTAGCCTTGGATTAACATATCCTAAGTAAGGCCCTGAAAAGAACCGCTGCTTGTAAAGTTTTTGCTCAGGGGATAGCTATATTAACTAGCCTACGCTTTAATTCTATAGGCCTCTCTATTATCATTGGGGGGAACTCCATCTTTTAGGAATCTAATGATCAGGTCCATCCAGTTAACTCCAAGATTTACCTCATCTTGCATAAGTAATGCCCCGTAATGTAATTAGAGTAAATTAGATACATATTAATCTCTGTTAAGTGAAATTTTTGAAGAGTTTAGGAATCTTGATTAATCATGGGTCAGCGAGACTAAGTGTCTACATCATGTGTTAGACTAGGATTTGACCAGTCCAAGTATGGTAACTAGGTTGTAACTACTATGTAACACATGTTAGTGGCCCATTAGTTGGGTCAAGTAAATTAATATATGGTTGGGTTGACCATAGAAAGTGAGTAGTAGCCTTTACTTGTCTTTATATGCTGAAAAGTAATTATGTGATTTGTGACGTATGTGTTTTATTTGTTAATTATTAGTAAAGAATGCTATATGCTTAATTATAAGTCATGCTTGATATATATGAGTGCTTATATTGTATTTAAGTTGCATATAGTTTATGCAAACTTGTTGTGGTGGCTATTGATGCGTATGCGAACTGACATGTGGAAACCTTTGAAAATATATTTGAAAGTGTTGAAATATTTTTGGTACTTGACTCGAGACTTTGGTTTGATGAGGAACTTGTTTTAAAGTGGTTTGGAGATATTAGAATTTATTTGAGTTAAAAGGACTAAAATGTAAGGTTATAAAAGTTCAAGGTTAAAGTAATAAAGTTATGAAACTAGAGGATACATTACTGTAATTATGCCAAAATTTGATTATAACAAACCGACCAAGCCTTGCTTTTCATGCCAAAATCTTCCATTTCTTTCATTTTTAGCCGAGAGCTCCAAGCTCTCTGTTCCTCTTAAATTTTAATAAGCTCATATTTAATTTGGGTTCAATTAAAGCTTTAATGTTCAATATTTCTCCAAGGTTTCTACATGGAAGTTGTTCTACGCATCGAGAGCTTCAATTTGGATTGAATATTGTTCGGTAATTTTGCCTTTATGCACCAACTTAGCTTCCTTCTCTTATGATCTGCATTAAAATTGAGGGAGGGGTTTAATTGTTTTTAAAACCCATTAATATGATTTTATTTTATGTATTTTAATTGTATTTGTTTCAAGAATTATTACATGATGAAGATGATGGTGTTTTGTGATTTACAAAGTCATGAGCATGTGATTTAAAGCAAGATTTGCCATTTATACTTTATATACATGTGTTCTTTGATATACATAAGATATCCTTTAGATGTATAGATATTGTATTGTATGTTGATGAAATTGATTAATTGAGGAATTATATACATCAAGGGACATGTATAGAGAATTGTTGAAGTTATATGGCATAAGTTGTTTCAAATGTTCATTTGTTAGCATATTATGCATATTGTGCATCATTATTGTGTCAACAGAAATCTTGGGTATCTTTCGGCAAGTTCGGACTATTCTTATGGCCTATTGTATGTTGGAGCATTGTGTATTTAAGAAAAAACATAGACAAGGCAAGTTGATGTTTTCTCAAGTCCCACATAGGAGGAATATAAAACCTTTCATGGGTTTTTATAAGGAGAAATTTGCTTAAGTGCTTGAGCCCTTTAAGCATTAGAATTTTGTGCTATTGGGTGAGGACTTGGATGAATGTGGTTCACCACAGATGCGCATGCCAACCGACTGACCTGACCCGGTCCGGGCCAGGCTCGGGCTCGTGCAATGTATAAATTTTTTATACAAAATAGTTTTAGAAAGTTTTATTTGATAAATAAAATTTATTACGAAATTTATTTTTTTAAAATTTCAAAAGTGGTCAAACCACTTCCAAAACGGCTCCCACTTTCTCTCCACTTCTCCGTGGATTTCTTTACTGAAACGAATTTTTATTATCTTACCGCTCAGAATTTTTTCTTTAATTGAAAACGAAAAAAAATTTGAAGCTCATCTTCTTCAACAACATTGAACGGAAAAAAAAATTAAAAAAAATCCTAGAATTTTTTTTTCCTCCAGCAATAAAAGGTTTATCGATTTCGAGAAAATTAAAAGAGTGCTTTTATCGAAAAGGTGCAAATTGATCGTATAGAGGGTATCTGGGCTATTTCATCTTGGGGGTGGCTTGGCAAATTAGAACTGCTAGCATAATTCCTGGCAGAACCGCGAAACGTCTTAAAGAGAGTAACCTAGTCCGCGACTCAACCCAATGTACACTCTTCCTTTGTTTTAATTTCCATTTTCGCAGTTCATATTATCAACATATGGGCATATATCTCGTATCTATGATGCCGAAAGCTTCTTATGATCATTGTATCATTCTGGATATGATATGATCTTGTGGTGGATCTGATTGTGATTCTATTGTGGCCCTTCAATGATGAAGGGAATGTGTATTGATTAGTGCTTGCCAGTGTGAAATAAGTAGGGCTCGGTGCCCTTGGATTAAAAATTCCTAAACCGGCCCCCGGGGGATAGCAATAAGGTCGACTGTCTAAAGCCAGCGGTGAGTAGACCAAAAATCTAGACATCGGTTAAGCACTTGTGATTCTTTATATGATATTGATGGACATGTGGTCCAATTCTATTATGAGGTGATGATGTTCTTTCTTGAGCCGGAATATGTTATATTATCATATTCGGATGATTCTGTGGGGCAGTCAGGCCCATTCTTATTATTGTGATTTGGTTCGGCTTTGGTATTTCTTGGGGCAGTCAGGCCCATTATTATTATGATTATGATTAGGCTCGGCTTCGGTATTCTCTCAGTACAATGGTTGATACACGGGAGGTAACCTGCATATGCATACATTGTTTTATAAGTTGACGATTTCAAACGAAACTATTGATTTAAGTGTGAACTATTATTAAATCAATAATTATGTTTTGAACATAATACCTTCTGCTATATCCCCCTACTGGGCTGTGAACTCACCATGTTTTGAAATGCATATATATGTAGGTACCAAGGCTGACGTAATGAGTACGGAGTCGCCGGGGTATGAGTTTGGTTCGCAGTATAGTTCTCTGATACCACCTACTTGTGTCGGTTATGTATTGGTATTGTAATAGGATACACTACGACATCTCTGGTTGATGTATATATTATTTTATACTCTTGTTATGTTGTATATCTAATTGTATATGTGAAGTACCTATTATTTGGTATGGATAAATATACTAATAACGTCATGTGACACGTGATGATGTGCCGAGTTGATATGATGAGGAGTATGCACATAGAGGATAGAAATATGATGATGTAGATATTTTAGCTATGTGTTATATGTATTGAGTTGTTTTCTCTGATGAATTATGAAGCATGTTCTCTGATGATGACATGTGACACGTGATGATGTGTCAACTTTTGGACATCTTGTAGGGCCTAGATTTTCTATAGATTGGCTTCAATGCCCCGATGATTAACCATGAATCCCAAAAACTTCCCTGAACTAACCATGAATGTATGCTTTGTGGTGTTTAGCTTCATTTATAATGCCATAAATTTTCGAAAGTCTTATCCAAGTCAAAAATATGATCGGCTACTTTCTTGCTTTTCACGAGCATGTCATCAACATATACCTCAATCGACTTATAAATTTCATTTCAGAACATTTTGGTTAATAATCTCTGGTAGGTCACCCCAGCATTCTTGAACCTAAACGACATTAGTTTATAATAGTAGAAACCCATGGTTGATAAAGGCAGTGCACTTCTGGTCAGGCCCAAAAAGTAGTATCTAGTGGTAACCGGAATAGGCATCAAGAAAGCTAATCTGCTCATGATTGACTGCTAAATATACCAACTGATCTATCATCTACAATAGGAAGCTATCTTTCGAAAAGGCTTTGTTTAACTGTGTGAAGTCTATGCACACTCTGCATTTACATTTTTCTTTTGGACGACCACAAGATTTAAAATCCACTATAGGAACTCAGTTTTTCTAATTGCCACAACCTTAAGTAAATTATGCACTTCATGTTCTACATTTTTTTCCTTTTTAGCAAAGTTTCTGTTTCACTGGCTTGTAATTAGCGCCAATAAAGGCAGTGCACTTCATCTTTTATTTTTCATCGGAACCAAAAACTACGGGGACTTGAATTAGGTTTTTAACTACATTCTCTTCTGGTCGTACTCCAATCCCACCGTTTATGGGACAATCATGTTGTGATTCCTAATCTTCATTTTCTTTCTCCTTCCCCTTTATCAATAAAAATTATCCTCTTTCTGTCAGACCTTTCTGTGTTAAGTTTCTCAATCACTGCGACAATCTGACGAAACCTGGAGTACTCGGTTTATCTGATAAAGATCCTCGGACAGCTAGGTTGAAGCAATATCGAGCATCCTCCTCCTTGCCCTAAACAATAACTACCCCCTTAGAAAATGAAAATTTGTGCTTTAGATGAAACAGGGAAATCGCTGCCTTTATCTCTCCCAACTAATTTTTCTTGAGAATTGCATTATATGGAGAGTCAATATTCATTACAAAAAATTTCATTGTGGTTGTAACTTCCCCAATCCTTACAAGGACCTCAACTATTGTAATCGTCCTGACTGGTTCACTATTAAAGCTATAGATCGGCACATCAATTGTACGGACATTCTTCTTCAGTATGATTTATTCCAATTACTTGTAAACATTAAGGTACATGACATCTGATGAACTTCCAGGATCGATCAATACAAGGACCTCAATTAGTGAATGTAGAGATATGTGTAAATCCCTGAGTTAATGTTATTTCCCTCTTATTTATATGTATATAATATGGTTACAATTGGGTTGCTAGGATATAGAAATTACTATAAAGGGTAAACTTGGTCCCTACTCCAAGATTACACACGTCCTTAACCCCTATTCACATTTGTACAAGTGTTTATTCATTTATCCTCTAGTTTAGCTTTCATTTACTCATTGGCTGACTAGTATTGGTCGGTCTTCATTACTATTATAAGTCTTTATTCATTATTGGTTAGAATGTGTTGGCGGTCGCCAAAGTATGAAGCATATGTTGGTCAGATGATTGTCTTTTCTCGTATAAAGTATAATGAGCTTAATGGCCTTTGGCCTTTGGCTGACCATGACATGGGCCAACCAGGTTGGGCTTGGCAAAAAGTCTCACTTACATTTTACCTCCCACAATTATTATTATTATTATCATCATCATCATCATCATTTGTAAGTCAATCGAGCATTGGTTATAGTGAATTTTGTCGCTTGGTCCCGAGAATAAGTCCAACACAAGTAGAGATACCTCATTATTTATGTTGTTGTGCGCTGATTGTTTATTTACTTAATTGATCTTGCCTGCTAGATAAGATTAACACTTTTTAAAATTAATAAAACAACTTAGATCTAAGGTTTACTTTTCTATTAAGATTGAAATATGAGTTTTTCGAATAACAAGATAATAATAAACTTAGGAAAATTATTTTTCGCTGTACGTAAATTTTCATTTCTCTATCTATTCATATTGAAAATTCCTCTCCCTCAACATGTTAGAACTGCACTATCCACTCTGAACTTAGTACTTAATTAAAGGATTAAATGACATTGAAAACATAATTATATTTGAGAAGAGAAGAAGAAGAAGAAGAAGAAGAAGAAGAAGAAGAAGAAGAAGAAGAAGAAGAAGAAGATTGGGGATGAAGAAAAAAAGGAAAGAAAGAAATTTAATTCATTCCTTGTCTTCAAAAATAACAATATTGACTCACACAAATGGTCTGAAGAGAGAGAATAATTCCCAACGTCCAATACATTTCAATAAATTACTCAAAAATTGTAAAAATACCAGTTCCCGAAAACGACACTACCTAAAAGCATAAAACCATACTGCAAACAAAGCTACATACACTAAATAATTAATCATTTCCCCCCCACTTTCGTACTTGAACACTTCCTTATGCCTAATGCCTGGCAATGGCCTCCACTTCAATTTCCTTATCCTCAAAGATGAAAATGAGGAAAGCGCCGCACGATGGAATCATAATCTTCCCATTTGGCCTCCGATGATGGCATATTAACCCAATCACCTGAATCATCCACCGGTGGTAGAGCTGAGCTTGCTGCCACATTGTCTCCCAATTTTTTCTTTAACAGTGAAACATAGAATACTAGGTATCCCATTGCAATTGGAGGAAAGTTAAGCTTGTAAGCAATGGAAATAATCTTCTCAATTATTTAAAAGGAACAATATAACTTGGGTGCCAATTTTAAATTCATTCTCATAGCTAATGTTTTATGCCGATATGGTTGCAATCGTAAAAACACATAGTCACCTATTGTAAATGCTCGTTTGGATAGGTTCTTATATGTATAAAATTTCATTTGAGCTTGAGCTAACGAAAAGTTATCTTTGATCAGCTGCAATGCCCTCCTCCTATTGTCAAAAAAATGATTTCATATCGGGGTCCACTAATTTGGGTTCTTGAGGAACACCAACTTAAGGAGGCTTGTACCCATACAAGGCTTCAAATGGAGTTAATTGCAAAGATGTGTGCAAAGTAGTGTTGTACTACAACTCTACCATAAGTAACCACAGAGCCCATTGTTTAGGATGATCTGATGACATACACCTTATAAAAATTTCCAAGCATTGTTGACCTTTTCTATTTGACCATCATTTTGAGGGTGATCAGCAGATGAATGAGCCAATTTGATGCCCACCAACTTAAACAATTTCCTCCAAAAAGTGTTAAGAAAAATGGGGTCTTGATCATTTATAATAGTGGATAGTAGGTCATGTAATTTATGAATTTGATCAAATAAAATTGAGGAACTTATTAGGCAGGATATGGGCGAGATAGAGCTATGAAATGCGCTTATTTCGTTAGGAAATCTACCACTACCATAATAGTACTTTTCTAGTTTAAAGTCGGTAATCCTTCTATAAAGTCCATAGATATATCGGTCCAAGTTTGGTTAGGAATAGGTAATGGTTGAAAGAGTCTTGGGTATCGAACATGCTCGGCCTTATGTCATTGATAAGTTAAGCAATACCTCACTGCCTCCACTATTTCCTTGTGCATTGAAAGCCAAATGAAGAATTGTTTAACTCTTTTAACTGTACCCCTTTGACTAGAATGACCCCTCACATTGTTGTTGTGTAATTATTGGATAATTTTCTATCTTAGGTCCCCTGCAGCCCACACAAATAGCTTACCAGTGTACCTCAACATACCATTTTGGTATGTATACGCTGGAACTTCTACAAAACCTACAAGCAATTTGGTCATTAACTGCTACATTAATTCGTCCCCCTCCCAGCTCTATTGTATCTCTTGGATCCAGACAATTTATAAGGTAGTAAGTGTAATGCCCCATTTTTGGTTTGCTTGTTAATCCCACCGTATTGGCCTAATTTTTCAAATTCTAGTTTTAGGTAGCCATTTTTTATTTTAGGTACATTTTGATGATCCAGACACTTCCCACAAGTCATATTAATGATATTACATATGCATACATGGTTGGAACGCATTTCGGAAAGCCGTAATTGAATTTGGTGGTCTAGCGATGAGGATTGGGTATTTAACGAAATAAGTTTTTGGCCAACTTTAGAAGGCCATAACTTTCTCATCTGATGTCCAAATGACTCCCCGTTTGTGGCAGTAGTTAAATTTTGATCCATTCTCATGTTTTGAATGAAACTCAATTCATGGTTGTCATAAGTTAAAACTATGTGTGAAGTAAGCCAATTGGCTAAATCTGATCGTATTATAACACAACAGCATATTTTGGCAGACTACTATATTCTACGCAGTTTTGGCATTAATTCATCCATAATTTAGAAAAACTTTGAAAATAAAAGTTGTATCTCTTTGAATTCTCTTTCCAATGAAATATAGATAATCTAAATCAGAGTTTCGACTGAAAAGTTATGCCCAAAGTACAAACAGTACACCAGAAATTTTTGGTCAAATCAGGTTTGACCTAAACCAATTAATTTTGACCAGATTTTCCCCTAAATTAAATCCCTAAACTCCACAAACCTATCATATCTTCCCTAAAATAGATGAGAGCTCTTAGAGAGAGGATGAGTGGATGATTTGGTAGGGTTTTCAAGGATCATTCACTTCAAATTGAAGATTCAAGCTAGTATTGCACTTTCTTCGATCTTCATTTTCACTCATTCATTTGCTTGGGACTTAGATGGTTGGAAATTTGGGAGTGTCCATCCATCAACACAATTCTCCAACACTTCAATCTTGGAAATCTATCACTCTTAATGTGGGAACACTAGTATGAAATTTATATTTCAAAGTATTACTTGTTACATGTTCTTGATACTAATAAATTGGGGATTTTGGCATGGATTTTGATTGGCTTGCATGCATGGGTTTGGGGTTACAATTATGATTCCTTTTGATGTATAAACACTTAAAATAACCTCAATTTGATGATTAAGCCAAAATCCCCACTTGCATGTTATAGTTTTACATAATTTTACCAAAAACCCACTTAACCGTAAATTGCTTTGTAATTACAATGGTACACCTTTAGAAATGGATTTAATGTGGGCTTTAAGATGGATATGATTTCTTGAAATGAGTACCTTATGATTATGCACATGGTCCGTATAAAATGGCTTAAACCTACATTTTTGTAAATTAAATATATATATATATATATATATATGTTTGTATATGCTTATAAATGGTGATAATTGTGGTTTAACTTGTATAATAGACACTTATAACTTACAAATTTATACTATTAAGATTGGATTTAGATAACATATGGTAATGCTATTGTTGATACTAAAACGCTAATGATTAGCTTATTACTTTTGTGTACAATATTGGATTTTGTTACTATTTCGATACTTGATGAGATTTCTATGCCTATCGAACGTTATCAGTATTTTTCCTACGGTTGGTATCATCTCCTTATTATATCTCATATGGTTTTTAGATTTGTAGACATACATTTCCTATCGATTAGGCACTATCATTATACCATGATAGATTTGAGCTACTAGTTACATATGCATGTGGATGGACAGAGCAGCAGGTATCATACGGTGGTATAAGACTAGTGCTTATAATTGATATATTTATACCTTGGTGGTACTTCCCTTAGTATTGAATTTTGGTAACACGACGTTCGTTTTATTATATGACTTACGGCAGCATTTGGTGTGTATTGCATGTATTCTAATTTTTCATCGTATTTTTTGGGATAAGTACTACTTTTATGTATATGGTATACATACGGCTTCCTTATTATTTTGATATGTCACATTGCATGTGTATTACTATGTGTATTTCATATTCAAAAGCTTTATAGTTTCCACTGAGCCCGGATTTAGCTCACTCCCGTTTTTCAAAATAGTTTTGCATGTACACTCCTTAGGCTAGCGAGCGCTTAGATACTTCTGATGGCCCCATAATCGTATTAGTCTCCCTCGAAGGGACAACTTGATTTCATATATGTAATTCTAAGTTGATTCCTTTGTATTTTGCAAACGTTGTTTCATAATTAGTTTATGTAATTGATGGAAACGGTGTACTATTAATTTTTGTAAATTGTAGTTGATTTTTTAATCTTTTCAGAAATGTATTAATGAAGTTTGTGATTTGAGAACAGAGTATAACGTATACTGGTCTTGATTATTGGTAAAACAAAGAAAACCATGCCGAAATGTTTCTAAAATCTTTGATGCAGTTTTCTTAATTTAAGTAACTAGTTTAAATTAATTCGTAAAATGTTAATATTACCTACCATCAGCGTACGGCACCCGTGACAAATCGATCCCAGAGGTGAAAACCTCTAAACGGGATTTAAGGTGTCATAGTCAGGGCAGACACTGATCCTTCATTTTCACTTTTTTTGGACAAGGCATCAGCAACTACATTTTCCACGCCCTTTTTCTTAATTTAAGTAATCATACCCCATTAATTTGGTGAGCCATTTCTATTAGAGCATGGTTGTTAACTTTTGCTCCAATAAAAACTTTAAACTTTAATGATCTGTCTCAATAATGAAATGGTGCCACATGAGATAGTTTTGCCATTTATGTACTGAATACATGAGAGCCCACAACTCCTTTCGAAAGGTAGATAAGACCGTTTTCTTTGGTGGCAGGGCTTTACTTTTAAACGCAATTGGCCTACCTGTTTGATTAGCATCAGTTTCCAAAATGAAAGGCTTGGAAAAGTCTCGAAAGGATAGAACTGGATTGTCGCATATGGCTGCCTTCAGAATGGTCAAATGCCTTCAACGCTTCCTCATTCCAATGAAATTGGTTTTTATTTAACATATTAGTCAATGGTTTTGCTACGTCTCCATAATTTCTCACAAACTTTTTATAACAGCCGGTATGCCCAAGAAACCCGTTTAAAGCTTTTAGTGTCTTTGGTTTTGGCCACTGGTGCATAGCTCCAATTTTAGTAAGATCTGCTGAAACTCTTTCAATGCTAATTATGTGGCCTAGGTAATCCAATTGTTTTTAAGCAAAAGAAAACTTGGAATATTTGGCATAAAGCTGGCTATGGTTTAGAATTTGAAGGATAATAGTTAAGTGTTGAACATGGGATTCAAGAGCGGGGCTATAAACTAGGATATCATCAAAGAAAACTAAGATGAATTTCCGAATACAAGGTTTGAAAATGGTGTTCATTAAGACCTAAAAGGTGGCAGGAGCGTTCGTCAAGCCAAATGGCATAATAAGAAACTCATAATGGCCTTGGTGTGTTTGAAAGGCAATCTTAGGAATGCCGGGAGGGTGTATTCGAATCCGGTGGTAACATGATCTAAGATCAAGCTTGGAAAACACAGTGGAGCCATGTAATTCATCCAATAACTCATATATCGTGGGTATTGGAAATTTGTTCTTAGCAGTGATACGATTAAGCTCTTAGTAGTCCACACATAATCTCCAAGTTCCATCTTTCTTTCTCACTAGTACTACAGGGTAACGAGTGGGCTTATAGAATTCCTGATGATTCTAGCTTCTAACATCTATCTAATGATCTTCTCAATCTCATTGTTTTGGATATGGGGGTACCTATAGGGCTGCACATTGATTGGTGCACTTCCAGGTAATAAATTAATCTACTGGTCTTGTACTCTGGTTGGTGGCAAGCATGTAGGTTCCTTAAACACCCCAAAAAAACTGTTTACAGCTAGAATTTGGCCAAATTCCACTTGTGCAGTAACACTCTTCAACTAAGCACCACCCCATATTTCCATTTTTGGAAATACTTTTGCATAGCTTCCCCACTCATAAAAGACAACTGATTGTCTTTGGATTTCTACTAGGAGCTTCAAAATTTTCCCGTTGTGATGGATAGTGAAAACCAATTTTTTAAGATCCATGCTGATAGGCCCAACATCCCGGAGCCATTGAACTCCTAGGTCCATATTGTTGACGTATATAGTGAAGGAGAGATGAGAGAATGAGAATAGATTGTTGTGTTTATTGAATGATGATTTTACAATAGCTTAAGTCTCTCTATATATATACATAAATGAGTGAGGTTGGTGGTGTGTGAATGGGTGAGGTTGGTGGTGTGTGAATGGGTGACCATCTAGATGAGCTTGACCATCTAGATGGTCAAGTATGCTTTGTAATACTCCCCCTCAAGTTGGCACACATATATCAAACATGCCCAACTTGCTAATCAGCTTGGCGAATACTTTTCGTGTCACGGCTTTTGTGAGTATGTCAGCTAACTGATCTTCAGAGCGTACATGAGGAATAGTAATAACTTTATCTTCTAACTTCTCTTTAATGAAGAACCTATCCACCTCAACATGCTTTGTTCTATCATGTTGAACTGGATTGTGTGCGATATCACATGCTGCCTTGTTGTCGCAATATAGCACCATAGGTTCTTTCGGAGGAAAACCGAGATCTGTCAGTAGCAGTTTCAACCACAACAATTCTTGAATACCGGCAGCCATTCCTCGATATTCTGCTTCTGCACTTGATCGGGATACTACATTTTGCTTCTTACTCCTCCAAGTGACCAAGTTTCCTCCTACAAATGTAAAATACCCTGATGTAGACCTTCTATCACATATATTTCCTGCCCAATCAGCATCAGTGTATCCTTCAACCTTCAGAAAATCCTTATTCTTTTGGAACAGGATTCCCTTTCCAGGAGATGTTTTGAGATAACTAATAATTCTCATAACTGCCTGCATATGTTTTTCCCCTGGATTATGTAGGAATTGACTGACAATGCTCAATGCATATGATATGTCAGGCCTTGTATGTGCTAGATACATCAATCTTCCCACCAATCGTTGATAGCGCCCTTTATCGACAGGCACTTGATCTGGTTCGACTTCTAACTTCAATCCTTCCTCCATTGGAGTCTCTGACGGTTGGCAAGCGGACATTCCGGTTTCACTTAGTAAATCTAGGGCGTATTTTCTCTGAGAAAGAAAAATGCCCTTTGATGATCTAGACACCTCGATTCCCAGAAAATATTTCAAGTTCCCAAGATCTTTCATCTCAAACTCCTGAGATAAGAGTTTTTTTAAAGCCTGTTGTTCTTGAGGGTCGTTTCCTGTGAGCACCATGTCGTCTACATAGACGATAAGTGCCGTAATATTCTCATGACTTTTCTTCAAAAATAAGGTATGATCAGAATTACTCTGACTGTACCCAAACTTTCGCATTGACCTCGCCAATCTCCCAAACCAGGCTCTGGGGGATTGTTTTAGTCCATACAAAGATTTTTTCAACTTGCAGACTTTATTTGTATGCTCAACCGGGATCTTATATCCAGGTGGGAACTCCATATACACCTCCTCATCTAACTCTCCATGTAGGAAGGCATTTTTGACATCGAATTGTTGTAGAGACCAGCCCAAGTTTGCAGCTAATGAGAGTAACACTCGCACCGTATTGATTTTTGCTACTGGTGCAAATGTCTCTAGATAATCAATCCCATGCGTCTGTGTGTATCCTTTCGCAACCAGTCTTGCTTTGAATCTTTCGATTGTTCCATCTGCTTTGAATTTCACAGTGTACACCCACTTGCAACCCACCTTCTTCTTTCCTGCTGGTAATTCGGTCAATTCCCATGTGTCATTTTTCAACAAGGACTTCATCTCCTCATCCATTGCTGATTTCCACTCAGAATCACATAAGGCTTCCTGCACACTGTTAGGAATAGATACAGAAGACAATTGATTTACAAAAGATTTGTTAGATGCAGTTAACCGATCATAAGACACATAATTACTCATAGGATATTTGGCTTTACTGGTAAAATCTGGGTCATACGTGGGTTTAGGGACACCTCTATTTGCTCGGTCAGGGAGTTTCTTTATAGGAATAGGAGAAGATGATACCTGGGAGACCTCATTTTCAGGGATATTAGAAGTGGACGATTGGTTGTTAGTGTTAAGCGGAGATGGAGACGGCACAACTTCACTTGGAAAGATTTCTGTTGTTTCTGCTGTTTCAGTTGGCTCTGCTGTTGGTGGTGAATTCGAAGTTAATGTTGGAACCACCTCTGTTGAGGGTGAATTCGAAGTTAACGTTGGAACCACCTCTGTTGAGGGTGAACTCGAAGTTAATGTTGGAACCACCTCTGTTGAGCTTGTTTCTTCCTCATCAATATTCCCAAATGACTGAACTTCCTTATAATGCTCCCCCGGAAGGTTAGTCATGTCAAAGTACATAGTTTCTTCATGAAATGTCACATCCATAGTGACATACATTTTCTGTGTGGGAGGATGATAACATCTATACCCCTTCTGAGAAGATGCATACCCTACAAAGACGCACTTGAGAGCGCGTGGTTCAAGTTTGTTTCTTTGCTCCTTTGGTAAGTGGACAAAGGTAACACATCCAAACACCCGGGGAGGAAGATTTGACACGGTAGGAGCCGTAACAGACTTAGCTAAGGCTTCAAAGGGTGTCTGAAAATCAAGTACGGCTGAGGGGATGCGGTTAACTAAATAGACAGCTGATGAGAGTGCTTCACCCCAATACGAGGTTGGTGCGTTTGCGCCGATCAGTGATGCCCGAACTATTTCTAACAAATGACGATTTTTTCGCTCGGCAACTCCATTCTGTTGAGGAGTATAAGGACATGTAGTCTGATGAATGATCCCATGAAGTTTGAAGTATGTCTGTAACTCAGTACTCATATATTCCCCACCATTATCACTTCGGAGAACTTGAATAGTAGCATTATATTGTGTACTGATCTGTTTATGAAATCGCTGAAACAAACCACTAACTTCTCCTTTGGATTTCATGGGACAAACCCACGTCATTCGAGTGAAATCATCAATAAATGTGACAAACCATCGTATACCACCTAAGGAAGGAATGTGAGACGGCCCCCATACATCAGAATGAATAATCATAAATGGAACTGAACTCTTAGTCAATGAAGGTTTAAAGGAAGTACGATGACTTTTGGCCAGTTCACAAATCTCACAGTGAAAACCAGAAGAATTAACTTTATGAAATAAACTGGGAAACAGCTTCTTTAAGTAGCCAAACGATGCGTGTCCTAACCGACGGTGCCATAACCAAAGTTCATCTGAAATTTTCTTTTCAGATGTACTGGTGTTCAAGGCTTTGTGCAAGCGATCTGTGCTTTTGAACTCCAGGTCCAGGTAGTATAATTTTCCGCGCCTAACACCATAACCAATCGTCTTCTTCGTCTGAATATCCTTAAAAACACAATGAGAAGGCCAAAAAATGACAACACAGTGTAGGGCATTAGTTATTTGAGAAACAGATAATAGATTATAATCTAAGGATGGTACAACTAAGACGGAGGTTAGGTTAAGTGTGTCGGATAGATTGATTGATCCTTTTCCCACTACAGGGACGGAGACACCATTGGCTGTGGAAACAAATGTCTGAGATGATGGGGTTAAAAGAGGAACTATTTTAGATGTCATATGATCAGTTGCACCGGAATCAATTACCCATGTATTATTCAAAACAGAGACAGAATGTAAAGCCGTACCTGTGGTAGTGAGTAAGCCTGAGGCCTGTTTGTTACCTCTTTCCATGGTCTGACCTGTTCTGCGATGGCGAGAATCCTTCCACCAAATTGGATAGCCAATGATTTCATAGCAACCCTTTTTCGAGTGTCCCATTAGTCCACAGACAGAGCATGGAGGGTATTTGTAAGTCGAACACTGAGCCATAGAGTGTAAGTCATTTATTTGGTTCCCAAATGATTTATATGCAGATGATCCGGTCATGTTTGTAAGGTCGATAGTTTGTAATACTCCAAGATAGAGACAGAATTTGGAATTTTTGAGGTCGTGGTTGTATTCAGAGGGTTGAAAAATGTCAGGGACAAGTTTCAAAACAAGATCAGGGGATAAAATGAAACTTCCAGAAATTTTCGGGGCTAAAATGAGAATTTCATAAAGTTTAGGGGCTAAAATGAAACTTCCAGATAGTTCAGGGGCTAAAATGAAACTTCCAGAAAGTTCAGGGGCTAAAATGAAACTTCCAGAAAGTTCAGGGGCTAAAATGAAACTTCCAGAAAGTTCAGGGGCTAAAATGAAACTTCTAGAAAGTTCAGGGGCTAAAATGAAAATACAAGAATTTTCAAGGGTCAATTTGCAAATAAAAATAACGGATTCCAGAATATTCCGTTAAGTACAAACGGCGTTAGGAATATACCGTTAACTGTAACGGCGTTAGGCATATACCGTTAAGATGACGTGGCGGACATGTGGCGGTGACTGGGCGCTGACGTGGCGGTGACTGGGCGATGATTTGGCGCTGACGTGGCGCTGACGTGGTGCTGACGTGTCGATGACGTGGCGCTGACTTGGTTGTCTTCAACCTCCAGCAGACAACTATTCCAGTTGACCAAACTTTGACCGCCGATTTGAGTACCTTCCCGTGCTCGAAAAATTCCGAAAAAATTATTTCCGGGATCTTCGAAACAAGATCTTTCCAGTAGTGTGCCCAGAAATCGATTCGGAGACAAAAAAATTTTTTGACCCGAAACAGAAAAAAATTCCTCTGTTGCTTTTAAATTTCCCTGGTTGGAAATTTTTGAGATGGTGTGGGTTTGGGAGGTTTTGTGGGGATGTTTGGCTGATTTTTGATGTGTCAACCTCCCTCTGATACCATGTTGACGTATATAGTGAAGGAGAGATGAGAGAATGAGAATAGATTGTTGTGTTTATTGAATGATGATTTTACAATAGCTTAAGTCTCTCTATATATATACATAAATGAGTGAGGTTGGTGGTGTGTGAATGGGTGAGGTTGGTGGTGTGTGAATGGGTGACCATCTAGATGAGCTTGACCATCTAGATGGTCAAGTATGCTTTGTAATACATATCACAGCCCCCAAACGGTAGCAGCCTCACATCAGTCTCAAATCTTTCTCTCTGTATTGACCATTGAAAACTAGAAATCATTGCACTTATGCTCGTACTACTGCCATCGGCTACTGTCACCAATAATTTGTGAGTTGGAGTTACTGCGAACCCTACTTGCTTTGTTGTAGCCGGGTCTAGAAAATTATGTGTGCTGCCAGAATTTTCCCTCTCGGCTTCTAAATGAACACACTTCTTTTCATATTTTACATTTTTTCCTTACTTTTTTTTGGCCAAAGTTGTGAATATGAGTGCTATTTAATATACAAAATTCTCCTGGTTTCAGCTTGAAAAAATACACTTATGAATGGATGTGTTGTTCGACACATTGGGTTCCCAACTGGTGCATCGGATGTGCTAAGCGGCACCTCTGACTATTTGCACAGTTTCCTAAGTTTAATATTAAACAGAGCAAGTAAATGGGTTATTTAACAAGTTCAAAATAAAGTTTAGCATGCAAATATTATGATCGGAAAATTGGTACTTAGCATTTTTTGCATAAAAACGTTATATGGCAAAACAGTATCATACCAGCAGTCCACTTAACAAATATATCAATTACGTTCCAGATGTGTCGATTGGCACAATTATCCAACTAGTATTCAATTATATCCCAATTTATGGGATTACAGTCTATGCAACTATGGACTGAAAGGCATGATGTTCAGTTTGGGCGTATTCCATTCCAATTTAGTTCGATTTAGGCTTATTTGAACATATACATTTATATATTCATACAATATGTTGAACATTTGCAGAATATATATATATATATATATATATTCTGCAAATATAAATGCTTTAAAGTAGGACTACATGAACAAGTGGGTTAACCTAATTGGGGAGGCGCACACTCGGATTTTGGAGAGATTTCATATTCGAGTCTCACTAAGGGGTTTTCTTTGTTTTTAGGTAAATGGAGAGACTTAAACATCCCTTTTTATATATTAAAAAAATAGGACAAAATACTATTCAAATAAAAATTATGCATTTGAGAATACAAGCTTTTGTTTCGGAAAAATATAATTGTTTTACAAGATTTACTAACCTAGACATTAAATAAAATCTCCCAACGAGTTACAAGCTTTGCTATTGCACTTTGATAATCTAATTACTCTTTTGTTGCTTGGACAGTGTACGGTCTTTTCCGATCCAAAATTTCCAGCCCTTGCTTTGACTTGAGCTCTGCCTTATATAGCAAAATTTTCAACACTTGATAGCAAATGTGCTGCACGGATCACACTGATGTTTCATTCTAGGTGCTATATGTGCCGCATGAGAAGCCGGATGTCCCGCCTCGCTGACAAATATGCTGATTGACACATTAGTACTTGTACCTATTTTTCTCCAATTTTGGAGTCCAGGACCAATTGTATCTATCTTTTATTAGGATCTTTAAATTCCATATTGGGCAATTCTAATCATGCTCTAACCAAACGAGAATTCTATCTGTGTGAAGGAGTCGCTGAATGGGGTATCCACATGACCCGAGCCAAGGGAGGGGCAAAAATAAGCATGTTTGGAAACCAAAAGAAGATGAAAAATTAGTATAAGCCTTGCTTGAGATTTGCCAAACAGGAAATTCGAGCTAGAGCTGAAAATGGGTTTAATTAGGCTGGCTATCTTGCTGAATTAAAAAAGAAATTGGAGGAAAAGCTCCCTGGTTATGGCCTTAAGGAGAAACAACATATTGAATCACAAGTGAAATTACTGAAGAGACATTGCAACGATATTAGGGATACTAAAGTGGACGGTAGTGGAATTGGGTGGAACAATGAATTAAAGATGGTTAAGTGCGACAAATTCACATTTGATAAAGGGGCTAAGGCGAGTCTTTTTAAATTATTGCACTTTTGTTCCTTAAAGAACTTTTACCATATTGTTTTTTCTTCTTTTTTTTTTTTTTTTTAACTGAGAAGGAAAATATTGGGTTAAAGAAAATATAATTTTACATAGTTATACCACTAATATTATTTTCACTTAACAACTTCCCATTAACTTGTACAATAACTAATGAATATTGTTTGTATGCATACTCATAAAGATGTTGTTGGGTTATATAATAGGCCTTTTCCACACAACTTACAATTGGCAGAAGTTTCAGGGAAAGATCGTGTAAATAGAAAAGGTGTAGGAATAACTGCTAATGCTAAATAGAAAAGGTGTAGATGATGGTTTGAAAGATGTTGACGGCCGACACATCTGAGTTACCAACTCAAACTTCTCTAACTACGCGTCTGACCTATGATATTTTAACAAACCTCATTGAAAATGAGTTAGGAGCTCGATATCTAGACGACCAATATGGCGCAAATGATTGAACAACTTGGACATTATTTTAAGGACACTCATAATCCTTTGGCAAATCTTGTAAATGGTTTTGCATATGAACAAGAGGCTGCATAAAAGAAGTCCATGATCATTAAGGAGCTAATGAAAATTCCTGGGCTCAGTGAGATTGATTTACTCACAGAAGCAAATAAAATCATCAGTGATCCAATGAAAACTGGTCTTTTTTTTTTTTTTTTGCTCTTCCATAAAATCTCAAAAACTCATGGGTGGAAATAATTTTCTAAACCCTCAGATTAGAATTTTGAATTAGGAACGAAAGAGATTTTGCATTCGGATAAGGGTTTGCATTTTTTGGATTTTAATTCGATGGTATCATGACTTTGGATTCGATGGTTTGCACTTTACTATCTTGGGATTAGATGTTGGTCTTTGTTTTTTATAACATATTTCTTTGAAAATAATTAATTTTAAATTGACATATTGAGCTATTTTGACTTTATTTGAAAATAATGTAAATGTCATATGGTAATTGTTAATTATTGAAATAAAAAGTAACAATGGCCTTATTGTCCAAGGTATATATTTTAATTGTCATTCGTAGGGGTAAGCAGAAACTGGACCGGACCAATCGAACCGGACTAAATAATAGGATTTTTTTCTCGGTTTTTATATGTATAACGGTCCTGTTCAGTCTAATCTTTAGTGGACTGAAATGACTCGGTCCGGTCTTCTGTCTTATACATAAAATTTCTTACAAAACCGGACCGGACCGAATATATATTTATATATATATATCTTTTTCTTATCTAAGTTCCTAAATCAGCCGAGAAACGATACACCAAGTTAAACTCAGCTCAACCCTATGGAATGTTGTCTTTTGATATTTCCATTATCCCACCGTAATTAGTCAATTGCAATTGAATCATTAATAAGATGGATTTTTTGCATGTTAGAGAAGATTCTTTCTTGTATATATCTTTATATGCAACATGAAGATTCTTTATCTGTTAACCTACAAAAATATGTGATCAGATATGATACAGCTAGCACGTATTCATATTAATTTTATAGATAAAATGAAGTTTACACAACTTCTGTTTAGCACTTTTAATTGGACTGTAAATATTTGTTTTGTGAATACCATCACTAGTCAATGAAAAAAAAAGGCCAACTGTAAAATGTCTAGACCAATTGGACCGACCAAAATTAGACCGTTTAAATTGGTTCTGTTTAGTTCAGTTTTAGATGGTACTTCAGTCTGGTCTAGTCCAAAAAATTCTAAGACCAAAGTGGCCAGTTTGGTCCAAAACCATGATGAATGGTCCGATCAACTGGACCATGAACACCCCTTGTCATTCCCAATTTATGTTATGTTCGATCCAAACAAATTAATGATAATGCATTCTCTTTCTTTAACTAGATTACTAATGGTAAGCAAAAACCAATATTCAGATTACCTAGCAATACAAAAGAAGGGAATCTCATTATTAGGAATCAAATAGCCATTCTCAAATTTAATTACTGCAGTCCAAACGAGACCTTAAAGTAAAGATTGTTTGTTAGAAATATGGGCTGACTCGCTATAGTCCAAGGAAAAACACTTTCCTCCAATACTTATTCTTTTGCTGCTTTTTTTTCCTGGCTTGTTAATAATTAACTTGTATAGTATTAGTTCATGCTAGTTAGTTCCCTGCTTGGATCTAAATGAAATTCTTAATTGAAGACGGAGGGAATACAACATTTGTTATATGTGAAGTTGCAGGTGACTGTTACCAGGAATGTAACCAAAAAAATTTGAGTGGGGGCTACGAAACAATAGAGGAAAAAATTAATAAATATAATAAAAATATATACTTTGACACTCAATTCAAGACGTTGTCATGAGTACAATTACAATCGTCCCCAACAATTTTTCATACTTTGAAACTATATTGTAGTAGTCTCAGTATTTATATTATCTAATAATTCATGTTCAATGTACAAACTATGTTATTATTCATCCATTGATGTTTTGCTCAATTGTACAACGAAGTTCATATAATGTTTACGGCAGAAGACAGAACACAAATTTTAGTCACTAAAGGAGTGCATTTTGTGATTAATTAAATAGTTTGTTGCGCAGTGTGATTTTGCTAAATGTTAAATTAGTTTACCAAAAGTGTAATTTGAGTAACACGGTTAGTATTCTAGCATACTCTACAACTACCACTCCAAAACAATCTTTAATAATAATGGAAAATGATAACATGTGCCCCATGCAAACTGGTATTGTTTCCATTCATAATATGGTTGTCATGCATGTTAACCATACTATGAATGGAAAGAATACAAGTTTGCATGACAATCTGTACCTAATTTAATCCATGTTATAATTTAATTATTTCTATTTATAGGTGCGTAACATGTGCCCTTAGGGCACATGTTAATATGACCCAATAATAATTTGTATGCGTCTTCTTTATGCTTTCAATACATTGTAGGCAGTTTTTGGAATGCTAAAAAGCATCTTTTATAGGGCACATGTTAATATGACCCAATAATAATTTGTATGCGTCTTCTTTATGCTTTCAATACATTGTAGGCAGTTTTTGGAATGCTAAAAAGCATCTCTTATAATTTTTCACCTACACCTTTTAACATATATAATTTTTTTTAATAATATACACATATATTGAAAAAATTGAGTGAGGGCTTGATAGTCAATAAACTAGTCACATGGTTAGGGGTTACCAAAGGATAGTGTGTACAGGACTTCACGTGCAATTTATGCTTCATAATTTCCTGAATGAAAAGGATGAATGGATATTTGTTTTAGCTATCATGTATTATTCGATATACATTTTAAGGTAAACGAAGTTTGACTTATTACGTAGTTGATCGAAACTAACATAATGTAGTTATAATTTACAATAATAGAATAGTGTTTGTTGACTTTATATTTCACTTGTTGTTTCTAGGTGGGAGCATAGGAATAAAGCTTACTCTAGTCTGAGCATATCTTTTGGTAAGGACAACACTTATCGAGGGCTGCTGTGGACAGACAAAAATGACGGCTTTTGCATAGTTTATAGTGTATTTTGATAATAATGTTATTCAACTGTAAAACAAATATAATCAATGAGCAGGATATCCATTGTATAGGGTTTTCGGCATTCCAACCGACAATACATGCACTTTCACCATCATCCTTATCATCATAACAATCTGTGAATGCTTTTGAAGGAAGACCATATGTTCTAGACGCACATTTTTTATTTTTCTTTGGTCAACATATGTCTTCATTTTATTACTGTTGATGAAGTAAATATTTCTTACCATATATATGAAACAACTTCAAGTGTTTGACAGGTAGAACTGATGGAACTTTTTGTTTCATTTTGCATAATTTGTAGTTTATTTTAATAATGTTACTCAACTACATAAAATATGCAGTCAATGTGCAGTATATCCAATGCGGATGGTTTTTGGTATTCAAAAAACTTTTCATCAGCCTATGTACATCCTTTTAAAGGAAGCCTATGCACATCCTAGTTTCACGGTCTAAACTAAGAACGGTATGATATACAATCGGCTTAGATTACAACTTTACTTATGTTTTACAAATGAGACTCCTTACTTATAAATAGGGTCTCCCTCCTCAATGAATGGTGGAGATTAAATGTAATATATACCCTAGATCGACGACTTTCTAGAATATTTCAAGATATTTACAAGAATCCCTACTATTCTATATAATTTTAGAATTGTCTATAATGTACATTAGTGTTATAGTTCAAGAGTATCTTTCCCACATATATATATATATATATATATTTAGCATCCTTCAGTGTTTAGAATTTTTCGGAACATGCCTCCATTGTTCTATAGGATTCTACATATATAGAACTCTTGAGCCTCCAACATACGTAGCAACCTAGCCAAGCTAATACAATGTGCGGTCCAATTTGTTCTAAAATTGGCCGCAGGTGTAAGGCAAACCCAATGTAGAGCGAGGATAGGCATACCCTATGTTTTATTTGTAATGGTGTTATGAGTGTATATATTTAAAATGAACAAATATTATATTTAACGCAAGTAAGACCCTGGTACAAAAAATACCTGCCCCATTCGGCTCTGTTCGGATTGAAACTCACCCGATCAAGACATTTTAGTATTTTTTATTGTATCACAATATCTTTTAGTCAATATTGTGTAATATTTTCAATGACTAATGAGTTTGAAATATGATAGGCATGCCATGTCTTACTTGTACAATTGGACTTGAAATTGTCTCGACCTTTTTATAATGTAATAGTGTTATAAGTGTATATATTTAAAAGAAACAAATATTATATTGAGATAATGGGCTCTAGGGCCTAGCTCGCTCCGTATGTTTTATGACTTTAAGGACGGACTCATGTTTAATAAAGGGAAGTAGTCCTAATATTAATTTATTATATAATTTGATTTTACAATAAGGACACCTTTCATAATATTAATTTATTTTAAAGAAAATGATAAATGTTGATGGACAAATATACCCCTAATAATTAATTAATTACGAAGCATATGGTTGGCCGTCAATTTACGCCACACATTTTCTCTTCTTAAATTTACGCCTTCTCCATGTGAGCCAATTTGTCGATCCTCGAGCTTTCCCATTCTCATGGCCACATCAATACAGCAATTACATCCTTGAACCTTCTTCATAACTCTTAACTCCTTCTCTTCTGTCAGTAAACCAGTAAGCTATTTTCACTTTTCGCTCTTCTATTTTATTTTATTTTATTATTCATTTATTTTGCACAGCTGTATTGTATGAAGCATATACAGCTACAAACACGAATTTTATATTCATATTCATTCATTCATCAATCAATCTGAACTTGCTTACCCGCTTGCTTTAACTGTCCATATCCTCCTAACTATATTATTTAGCTTCTCGTCAATTTTCTACTCTCATTTTATTTACCGTTTGATGTGTAGAATTGAATAGGTACTGAAATAGTTTTAGCACATTTTAATTTAGTTATATGTATCCACCTATAGTGTTAAAACCTTTTTAGCACCATTCTAGTGTTGAACAATTGGTACTAAAACTGTTTTAACACCATGTGATTAGTTACTTTGAACAAAAATTGTGTTAAATCTGTTTTAGCAACTTGATGTGTAGAATTGGTTGTGCTGCTAAAACTGTTTAGCACCTTCAGTTTAGTTATATTTGTTCACATGTGATGCTAAAACAGTTTTAGCACCTTCAGTTTAGTTATATTTGTTCACCTGTGGTGTTAAAACAATTTTAGCACCATTGTAATATTTGACAATTTGTGCTAAAACTGTTTTAGCATCATTTGATTAGTTTCTTTGAAAAAAAATGGTGCTAAATCTGTTTTAGCACATTGATGTGTAAAATTGCTTAAGGTGCTAAAACTATTTAGCACCTTCAGTTTAGTTATATTTTTCACATGTGCTAAAACAGTTTTAGCACCATTCTAGTGTTGTACAATTGGTGCTAAAACTGTTTTAGCACTATGTGATTTGTTATTTTGAACAAAAATGGTAAATCTGTTTTAGCACTTTGATGTGTAAAATTAGTTGGAGTGCTAAAACTGTTTAGCACCTTCAGTTTAGTTATATTTGTTCAATTGTGGTGCTAAAACCTTTTTAGCATCATTCTAGTGTTAGACAATTGATGCTAAAACAGTTTTAACACCATGTGAATAGTTGCTTTGGATAAAAATGGTTCTAAATCTGTTTTAGCATCTTGATGTGTAGAATTGGTTGGGGTGCTAAAACAGTTTAGCACATTCAGTTTAGTTATATGTGTTCACTTATGATGATAAAATATTTTTAGCACCATTCTAGTGTTGGACAATTAGTGCTAAAACTATTTTAGCACCATGTGATTAGTTACTTTGGACAAAAACGGTGCTAAATATGTTTTAGCACCTTATAAATAATTAGTATGTTTTAGAGAATTAGTGCTAACCGTTGCAAAATCGTTTTGATCGGGATTGGTAGAACCTTTTTTTGGAAACGTGAGATATTATATTTATGGTTATTGTGTTATTAGTTAAATAAGGAAAGGGTATACTGTCTTTTTCTTATGATGTCCTTAATTTACAATGCTAATTTATAATGGGCCTTTGCAATTATGTTATTATTGGAATAAGTCCTTATGCCCAATTGCCTCTATTATATTTAAGGCAAGTAAGACCCTGGTACAAAAAATCCCCGCCCATTCGGTTCTGTTCGGATTGAAACTCACCCGATCGGGATATTTTAGTATTTTTTATTGTATCACAATATCTTCTAACCAATATTGTGTAATATTTTCAACGACTAACGAGTTTGAAATATAATAGGCATGCTATTATAGCTGTAATTCTTTTATACATACTTTAATAATCATAATCAATCTTGTTTTGTAGATCTTGTTAAAAATATTCCAAATATATAAATTTTATTAAAGTTGAATTTGTGGAATTAAAATTATGGCATCCCAAAGATTTTTACAATTTTAATGTGAAATAAATGTTGTAGAAAAGTAGAGATCGAGAGGTAAAGAGTTATATTTGTGTATATGCTTAGTGTGTGAGTAAATGTTGAATTGATTTGATACGAGTATACAAGTAATCTAATTGTCAAAAAGTGTTAACACAATTAAGAATTAATAGGGGACATTGGATTAATTTATTATTTTATTGTAAAAAAATCTTATTTTATAATATAGATATACATATATATATACACACACGAGAGTATTCAATAGACGTCATAGATGCGACTTGAATGTATAAATTTGATGGAATATGTTTATAGAGTAATTGAGACTTTTTAGCTAGCCTTCTACCCTTACAAAATGTTAGTTTCTAAATTCTAGTGAAAAAAAAGACGGGTTCTCAAGGCATTCATTGGAAAGCTTGGTCGCATATTGCTAGACCCAAATGTGTTGGTGGATTGGGTTTTAAAGATTTTAAAAATATTAATTCAACTTTGCTTGCTAAACAAGCCTAGCGTCTAATGATGTATCATAATTCTTTATGGGCTAAAGTGCTGAAAATTTTTTATTTTCCTAATCAGGAGTTTTGGGATGTACCTTCTAATAAAACTAGATCGTGGATTTTTTGTAGCATTCTTTATGGCAATGACTTGCTGAAAGCTAATTATTTCTGGAAGGTTGGGAGTATAGGTTCGATCAATATCTGGCTAGATCGTTGGGTTAAAAAATTTCCTTCTCTAGAGGACTATTGTACACTTTCTCTTAATTATGTAAGTCAATTAATTTTGGCATTTTCTGGAGATTGGAATATTGATCTCATTAATTCTATTTTTCCTCCTGAGGTGGCCTTTGCTATTTGTCAAATTAATCTAAGTTCTCTTCTGGGGCAAGACTAGTTATTGTGATCTTTTTCTAAAAATTGGGAATATTCAGTTAAGTCGGGAATAAAGGTATTGCAAGACTCTTATCCAACCTTGAAGTCTTCTTCCCCAAGTTCTTCTTTCATACCTCCTAAGTTATTATGGCGCATCATTTGGGAGGTCCCGGTATTGCCTAGAATTAAGTATTTTCTTTGGAGTTGTGGTTCAAAAGCGCCGCAACTAGAAAAACTCTATGGTCTCGTAAATGTGCTTTATCTCTTATTTGCCCTATATGTTGTAAAGAACCTAAAACTATAGAGCATATCTTAATTTTATGTCCTTGGGTTGTGGATCTATGGTATAAAAGTTCTTTAAACATTTTAATCGAGTTGAAGCATATCTCGAGATTTGAAACCTAGTTTTTTTATACTTTCTCCAACTTGGACATAATTTATATTGATGGTTTAAAGGCTACTTCTTTGTTGTGTTATCTATGTTGGTTTATTTGGAAAGCCCACAACGAGCTGATTTTTTAAGGCATCAATCCTAAGGCTTTAGTTGTTATTTCAAAATCAGTAGTAGCTTCTTTTGAATTTGGATTGGCTTCTAATAAGCTGTTGAAGTCTTCTTTAGACAAGCTTTTTCCTGGTCCCGATTGCTGGTCGGCTCCCTATCCAGGTATTGTAAAAATTAACTGTGATAGTGCGTACTCTAAAAACCTTAAGTTGGGCCTAGCTACTTATATTATTAGGGATCACACTGGTGCCTTGATTGATGGGAAAGTCTTATTTTATTCTTATTCCTCTCCAACTATGGTAGAAGCGAAAGCTATTTTTGACACAACTATGTATGCTGCTCTTTGTTTTTCTTCGCCTGCTGTGATTGAATCTGATTATAAGATTGTTATTGACACTATCACAATGAAGGCTTCTATCTTATCATGGGTTGATATTGGCATGGTGGAAACTATTTGGGATGTTGCTAGAAAAGTCCCTACAATTTCTTACTCTTTTGTTTATAGAGAAGCAAATGCACCTGCTCATTGGGTTGCTACTAATGCTAAGTTTGATAATCCTACCTTTAGACTAGACTTTCAGGCCTCCTCCTACTCTGTCTCACCTTCTCGCTCTCGATGTTGATCTTCAAGGCATTGGATGATGTTGAGCTTAGTGCTCATTTTGCATTGTTTTTTCTTTATTTTGTTTGTCTTTGTTATCCCTGTGTAAACCAAAAATAATAAAAAAAAAACCTACAACATGACGGCGGCCATTATTTGCACATCACTTTTTATTTGGTAATACTTTACTTTTTAATTCGCCCGATGAAAAGCGAGTAAGTACATGTTATTTGCTTTATGAAAACCGAGTATAAGTTTGAAAATGCCTTACTTGAACCCCCCCCCCCAAAAAAAAAAAAAGTGCCGAATATATATGTTAGCTTATACTCACTTGTCATCCTGCAAATAACATGCACTTACTCGCTTATCATCGGGGAAATAAAAAATGGAGTGTTTCCAAATATTTTGTCAAGTAAATAGCGACTGCCAAAATGAATAGTATTCACTATGTTATACTTGGTTTTCCTTTTTATAATTTTTATCACTACTCCACATCTTAAATTTTTTGGGACGTCATAAATTAAAAATCTCATTTTTAAAGTGAGAAAAAGACATTTTGATACTATCAATTCTTTATAGAAATAGGTCAAAAAAATTACAAATATGAGAAACAAATAAATTACATTTAAAGAATATTAATTATAATAGATACCATTTTTATAATTTTTCTATTTCAATTTACCCTTATCAAAATCCACTACCCTCCCTCTTTCTTTCTCTAATTAATCAATTTCTTAAATTATTTTTTCTTCTATTTCTGAATTGTTATTCTCTATGTATATATGATCTTTCTTCTATGCAAATTTATTTCTAACAACCTTCAAAAACCGGTAGCTTTTAGCGGAAAGGTAGGTAATTCCCAAGGCATTTTCGGCATCTCCATCAACAGTAAAGATAATGACAACCTAAATTAAGTTTAATTTAACAAACTAAAACCGCCCCACCCACCTTGACCATTGTAATTATATTGAATTACAAGGTATCTCTAAAATGTAAAAATAAGTAACATTTAGTTCGAGTCGAATTACAGTGACAAAATTTACTCAAACTTAAACCGGTACAACTTATTCATAAATAGATATTATATCTAGGTCAAAACGAGTTATACAAAATAAATTTATTTGAACCTGAACTTTGTCAAAATCCAAACCCACTCCGTTTTATGAATCATAATTATTCCAAGAGGATAAACTTGGAATATCGTGTAAATAAGTATTTTATATGTTTGTAACTACTAGAGTTTGTGCACACGCATTCAAGTATAATTACTAAAAGAAAAACAATTAAAAAACTAATATATAATATAGTGGTTGACAGTCAAAACACCCACTCACTTAGCGGGAGTTCGAATCCTGTTATGTTTTATATATTTAAAAAAAATTGATATAAAGGCCACAAGAGCAAAATAGAAAAAACCAAAACTCAAACACGACTTCATAACTACCGAAATGCCTTCCCACTTTATATAATAGTAAAATATTACTTCTTTGTACACCTTATTTTATAAATATTTACATCTCATGCACCGAAACATAATTTTCCCTTCAAAAGATTGATATATCAAATTTCACCCCTTATAAGGAATATTTCTCTTGTTGCAATTCCATTGCATTTTCTATCATCTAAAAGTAGGGGTGCGCACAAAACTGAGAAATCAAAAAGACCCGACCCAAACCAGTCAATCTTTTAGGCTTTGTTTGATAACAACATAAAAAAAAAAAAGAAAAACACTTGATTTGGTAAGAAGTTAGAAAATAAGTTGGCATGTGATAAGATGCTATCCATTTCATACTCATTTTAAGTGTAGAAGCCCTCCATCCTTCATGATTTTTTGTAGAAATTTTTTTTCTTCAACCACCAAAGAAAATTTCTTCATGAAAAAAGTTGTGAGAGATGTGAGAATGAATTCATATTTCTATTGAAGAGAGAACCTCTCTCTATATATACAAGAGAAAAGCAAGTAATGTGACCTAAGCAGTGAGATCATATACAATGTGAACTAAGCAGTGAGATCATATACAATACATAGATATAAATATTAACAAAAGTCAAAAAGTAAAAAGACATCACACCACATGTCTCAACTTATTTTCCAACTTCTCATAAAAATCAACTGTTTTTATTTTCTTTTTCTATATTATTATCAAACGGACCCTTATTGTTCTCAATTCGATTTCAAAAAGGACAACTGGGAAAGTCGAGTAGGTTTTCAGTTTTAACGTGTATAGATACACCAAAAACCAAAACAATAAGTACACTTGTCCTCTTCCTATTGGTTCGATAAATAGCATTTATATAACATGAGCTATTTTATTTTATTTTTCTAAATAAAAGGATAAAGGGTCAAGGAAAAAGATTCAATAGGAAATACTGCCCCCGTAAAGGAAAAAGATTTAAAATATACGTATATAGAGAGGCCCATGGCCCAAACTGACTAACACCAACCACGCGAAGCTACCAAAAAAGAATCCGAACCCAATTAATGTTAGCTAGCCCGTCGGTTCAGACGACGTAAAATTGATCTAATCAGTTCGGTTAAGACATATACTCAAAATCGAACCACAAACACCCCTAAATATAGACTGTGTGTTGACTTAGAGTATCCCCAATAACATAACTAAAATAATAAAGATAACCAATTTAAACAATATTACATTAAAAAATGCAACCAGTGGTATAATCGAAAAAATAATCAAGTAGCCAATAATCAAAATCTTCTCCTTAATAGTCAAAACTAAAAACCCTTTTCAATAATCAAAATGAATGAAAGCCTACTGATTCTATTTGTCCAAAGAAAATACAAAGATAATAATTTCAAATTTGGATAATTTTTCAATTGCACTTTCCTTTTAAAATTTAAATCTAATTAATTTCTAACTAATCAAAATGTGGAGCTCATTGCTAACTCTAACAACATATTAAATGGATAATCAAATACTCATTTGACTATCCAATTTTGAGTATGTTCTTACGAATCACAAGGACAACGGTCTGGTTAAATTTCTCTTCTATAAAATTTAATTTACTTCCGGTTCCAAGGTTAGACAACTATCTTTTATCAATTCTAACACCACTTAATCACAAGAATCTACACAAGCTTTCGCATTTGGATACATATTGGATTCATGCCATTCTCCCTCTTCCCAGTACTATGTTGTTTCAATTTCTTGCACGATCAAATTGTACCGGAGCTCAATAAAAAGAGAACTGATAAAAGTCACACGACATAAAAAGAGTCACCTTGTATTATGTTCCTCGAAGAAATTGATCATGAGAACTTCAATTCTGGGGACGGATTTCAGTTTCCAGTAAGAATTTTGCGATTCTTAAGGGTGAAATGTATAGTTTCATGAAGATGCCACCAAATGCTTATCACGCGGTGTGAGATTCGGTTGCTTTGATGCCCCTCCTTTGCCTGCAAAAACAAATATATGAGTAAAATTAAGCTCACAATTTTTTTGTATAGGGTATGTCAAAGAATTGTACCAAAGCATTTGGATGGGACTTTGTTCACCATTTGTTAAGAATCTAGTTTTTAGGATTTTAAATTATGTATTGTTATATATTTTAGGATAGTGCGTAGTGGTTAGTTTGTTTTAAGAGAGTTATTGGGGATAGTAGGTAGTTAGTGATTAAAGTAGTGGACGGAGTAGTTTTATGTAATTTTCCTTTTAAGGTGTTCTTATGTAAATAAAGTTAACATAATTCAGAGAGTTATATTGGTTCTTTAATGGAGGTTTGGTTCTCCTTGAAGTGAACCATTATTGGAGGTTCCGCTCCCTCAAACTGGCTTTGTACCCCTTTCTATATTTTATATTTTGTTTCCAATTACAAGAAAGGTACTCTGTTTGTCTCAAATTAAGACTACTATTCCTTTGATGGACGTCTAAATTAGCAGTCTAGTTTCTTTTTTGGGACATAATCAATATACAAATCATACCGCAGTAAATGGGTTTTATTTTCAAACATTGCCTATGATGAAACCTTAAAAAGTTTTAAAAGTCAAACATGACTCTTAATTTAGGACACATGGAGTATAATGTTTTCGCAAGCTCTAAACTTCATGAGCCATAATCAAAGGGATCTGATATAAATCCTAAGAATAAAATAGATAAATAATCCAGAGAGTTCCATGATCATACTCTGTATTCGATCATGATTTTGTGATGGAAAATAGTTACCCAAAATAGGTTAAGATACTTTTTCACCATATCAATTTTACTTTTTATTTTTTGTTAGGTGAAAAATATCTTTAATCCAAACCAACCAAGCCCTTGAGAGAACGCCATACACTTCTTTACAGCAGAATAAAAAGTCAACATAATAACGCAATGAACATGTGTTTTTATTTTACTAACCATCATCTTTTTCCGATCTTCTTCTGCTGCGCCATAAAAGCCGAATGGGCGTGCCGAAAAAGCCGGCATCCGTTCGAAGTTGCTTCTCCATATAACGCCGGTACGTGTCGGAGAAAAGCTTTGCCTCATTAACAAAGAACACAAACGTAGGTGGCCTAATAGCTGCCTGTAGAGGGAAACCGGGTCAAAAGCACCTCATTATCAATGAATTCGACTACAATAACAAAAAATATTGTAAGAAAAATAAATAAGAACATCAGTAGTGTTAAATACAAAAAGCCAGTGGTGAGGTGCTGAATTGAAATGCTTTTGTTGTTCTTTACACATCAAACACAAAAAGAATCTGGAGAAGTATGCGTAAAATAATGGTAAAGCTTGAGCAAAAATGAAAATGAGAAGTGAACCTGTAACAACCGGGTTGTGGCCCAAAATGGCTAGCCCAACTTATTACTTTAGATTTATTGAACCCACTAATAAGTCAAGTAATTACATTACTGATGTGGTAAATGTGGGTTGTGACATAAAGCCCAGGCACCCTTGTCAGGGTTCAGCCACACAAAAAATTGGCTCATTATTAGCCGCACAAAGACAACCCACAATAAGCACACATCCAAATGGTAGTGTGCTTGGGTCACCTTTGACAACCCGGGTTCTCCCCCAAAATGGCTGCACAAGTATGTTCATTGAACCCACATATACGCCAAGGACCTCCCCATTGAACAATTGATGGCGATGTGGGTTGTTACAGAGCCATCTAGTAAATAGCCAAACAAAGAACAGGACTATTTAAAAGCAATGCATAAGAACTTTTATCAATGCATTAAGTACCTGAGTACAATAAAAAACGCGTCCTCTCTTTCCACCTCGGGTCCTTGGAGGTGATTTAAAAGCAAGTGCCTCTTGCACCACTTGATTCAATAAGGCTGTAGTAAGCCTTCTGGATCTCTCTTTTTCAACCATACTAGCAGCATCAATTATTCTGCTCCAAAATCATTATAAGGCAAAATTTGAGAAAATCATCTACAAAAACTGAATTGTGTGCAGATAAGCACAACTATATTAGTCTTCCAAGAAAAAGCAAACAATAGTAGTATAAAGAATTATGTAGTATTCTGTATTCACATGGCACATGTTTTCACTATTTTCCCTATCACTGAGGCTTTCTAAACAAGTGGCTCTTGCTTATTAGGTGTACAATATAGATATGGATCTTAATAATTAAATGCAAGAAATAAGATTGTATTGCTCCATCAAACGGGCACATGAGTGAGCTCCTTCGAATAGGATTTATTCTTGATGTTGTTGTGTTATAATAAATGTCTATTTTGCTTGCTGATTTTCATAAAATATAAAATCACATCTCTCTTTGGGTATTTATTTCTTCATTTCAGTCTGTAAAAGGTTAGGTTAGAAACTAGACATTATTGTTGCATCATTAGTTCCTCCATCAGAACAGAGTGCGGTCATGTAATACCCCCTCCATCCCAAATCAAGAGTCCAATTTGACTTTCCATTGTTTCAAGGATATGGTAATTTCAAACTAATCAATGGTTCAGAACACAACATTTTTGGTACCGTGAAATTTGGAACATTGATTATGCCCTAAAAAGGAAACTTGCCTTTTAATTTTAGACATCCCAAAAAGGTCTAGTGGACTCTTAATTTGGGGTGGGGGAGTAGAAAATCAAAGGGATCATCCTTTCTCCACCTTCATATGGCCAAGTTGAGCTTTGTAGATAAGTATGCTTCAAGAATATTATATACACACATTCTCCTAGCAAAGATGCTATAGAAGTTATCGAATTTAGAAAAATAATGCACTTTTTTTTTTTTACTTGGCCCCATATTCTTAATGTGAAATTAGACTAACCCCCTCTTTTCATAATCATTAGACTTTGCCCCCTTGCATGTAAGAGAATCTCAAAGAATAACGTCAAAATGTGGGGCAATGTCTAATTTTTTTAACATAATACTTTGATTTAACCCCCTGTTTCTATGTAATTGTTTGACATTCCCAAAAAGTCTACCAATTATGAAAATGGGGGAGGAAGGGGTTTTGCATATGAAATGGGGTCGAAGTAAAAAATAAATAAATAAATAAATAAATAAACCCACCAAAACAAAACAAACGAAAAATATTTCAAAATCAAATGGACTCGAATATTAAATAATGAAACAAAGTATACTTGCAAACAAATACATACTTTTCAACGCTACGCCCGGTTATTGCAGTTGAATAAACAATAGGTGCCCAATTAAGAACACGGAGCTTCTCTCTGACATCTTGCTCATAGTAATTTGCAGTTTCCTGGTTTTTATTTGGTATAGTATCCCACTTGTTCACAACAATCAGGCAACCTTTCCCTTCTCTTTCTATCCTTTCAGCAATCTTGTAATCCTAGGATACTCGGGCACAGACAAAACAAAACTTGTATAAATTAGCTAATGGTAGAAAGTAGAAACACAATCCGGTGATTCTTTTCACTAACTGCAGTGTACTATATTTAGATTTCCAAAATATGAAAAATAAATATGCGTTTGCCCCTAAGGAATAAAAAAATGCCCATGGCTTTCTACTGTAAAATTCAACATTATAAAAGTTATAAAATTAGATTATCTATACAATTATATAAAGCTGTGGGGTTTTCATGTGTGCGTGTGGGGGTGGGGGAGATCTCTGCCATTATAATAAAGGCAGATCTGCTCCAGTGTTGGCCATTCCCAACAAACCAAAATTGAAAGAGAGCAGTTTATTCATCAATCTAATCTATTGAATCTTTAACTCCCAAAAAGTCACCCTTTCCTTTCTTCTTGGTCAAACTGATATTCAAGTACTCTAATCAGCCTAACCGTAAAAAGCTATGGAGAAGAAACTACCTGTTCTGTGATACAAGCCATGGCCTCAACTACAAGAGCCACAACATCAGAGCGGCGAACTGCTCGAAATGCACGATTCACAGATAAAGCCTCTGTTGTGCTACCTGTTGAAGCAACAACAGCCTTTCTTCTGATTCCTGCGGTATCAATGAGCCGAAATTTCTGCAGAAAGAAACCAATAATGTGTAAAGTTTCACGTTATTTTGGGTGTAAAAGGAAGCCAAGTATGAACAATGTAATAAATTTCCTACTCATTCAATAATAATACTATGACAATTGTAAGGGGTATATTTTGACTCTGCCTCCCATTTTATATGCAAAATTCGATTTAGCCCCTGTTTTCGAAATCGGTAGACTTTGCCCCCTACATGTAGGCGAATCTCAAAAAATTATGTAAAATAGGGGTTAAAGTATTACGTTAGAAAAATACACATCATCCCCCCCCACTTTTACATAATTCTTTCAGATTCCCCTGCAAGCAGGGGGTAAAGTCTAATGATTATAAAAACAGGAGGTAAGTTTAATTTTGCTTTAAGAACTGGGGAGCAAAGTTAAGAAAAGCCATTGCAAGTTTACGGAATTCTATGTTAACATTAGGGGAGGAGGTTGAGATTCCAACAACTGGGATAAGCAAGGTCAAACTGAGGGGTACAGTGCCTTGACCAGATATTAAAGATAGTTTTTTGTTCTTTATTTAAAAAAATATTATAAATAAAAGGAAGGCCCAATTCTCTTCCTTTTACAACAATAACAAAGAAAATCCCCACCCACCCCAGGTACAACTCAAACCTAGGATCTGTGGACTCCGGGTGGGCGCCTTTACCTCTAGGTTATGTCTTTGGCATTACCAAAAAGAGAGCTGAACATTAGTAACCATTCTACGCGAGGCACCAAGCATGAACTACATCAAATGTTTAAGGGTATGATAACCAAGAATGAGAAAATCTAAGAGTAGTAGTCCAATTCAAAATCATGAAGTATATAGCATCATGAAGGATTTCCTGCTGAATAGTCTACACAAAGGGTGTGTTTGCTAAAAAAGTTGGAAAATTATTGAAAACACTAATATTTTTTAGGAGAAATTGGAAAATAGATGATTGATCCGGTAAGATGTTCTACTGCAGAAACATTCCAAAATCTGCAAAACTAAATGTTGTTATATCAGATTTGACCTAATACCGTAGGTGTGCGGTAGCAGGGAAGCAGTGTATATCATGTTCTCCAACAATGAGCTTCGTATGACTGGTCAAACCAAGGTGGACTAAGTCTACGACCATAATAGAGTGCACATTACACTAATGCAATGGGGAACCAAATGCAAGTGGGTATATTTGAACCCAAGACTTTGCAAAACCAAAACTCCAATACCATGTTAATTAGAGGACTTAAAAAAAATTATTAGACCTAAGGACACTTTTTGACAAAATTATATTGGAAAAATTGTAACTTTGAAGTGTCTCTGGTGTGCTGTGCAATCGCAAATATAATATTGAAAATATAACTATGAAGACACCATGCTCTAAGTTGAAAATTCTATGGAAATCAGAAAGGAAGTAAAACCAGAAGAAAGGCGGGTGAATGTAGGGAGTGCTGACTGCTTACTGCTAATCAGCTCTCGAGATTCACATAAAATATATTGTTTGTTCATTGAAAGCTATATTGAACCCCTCCAATCATAAATCCGTATACTAAAAAATTAGCAGGAATTGATGGTCAACAAGAATTTCAAGATGGTGGTGTGTTATAATTGGAAATCTGAGATCAATCAAACCTGACCATCTGGGCCTGTAAATTCAGTATCAATGGCATCCCGAGTAGTTCCACTGACTGGGCTAACAATCGTTCTGTCCTCTCCAACTAAAGCATTTAAAATGCTACTTTTACCAACATTCGGTCGGCCAACAATAGCAACTGCGGGAACATAATTTTCTTCTTCCTTGAGACTCTCTGAATCCTGTAGGAGAAGCACCACTAATTCAACAGAATCCATTTCTTGGGGAAAAAATAATCAAGAAAATTAGGACACTGCAGAATAATATGTAAACTATATTATTTTAGGTATGCAGACCACAAGTCTTCAAAATTTGAAGCCTCTGCCCAAGAATACAACCTTAGAAATATACCCTAAGCTAAATTTAAGGCCCATATAGAGTGAATGTATGATGAAAGAAACATGAAAAAGTGATGTCATTATAAAGCACAAACAAAATGTTGAAATTCTAATGCTGCCAACATTTGGTTGGCCACCAGTAGCAATTACACGAACATAGATCCTTCATTAAGGATCTCTAATTCATGTTGAGAAGTACCATTATATCTTCAAAAGTACATCTTGAATGAACAAAAAATATTTGAGAACAATCAAGGCAACAACTTTAATAAGCTCCTATTGTTGAAATCTTGAAGATGAAAGTGACAGGGAAGTGTAGAGGGTAAGCTTTGAGGCAACCACTGTATACACCTTAACTCTTCAGTTTACTTAGTGTAATATGGTACTATAGGCGCATGCCTGCCCAGACACCGCATGTCATGCCACCTCAGTACCTACATGGCATCTTCCGTATTTGAAGCATGCCAGCCCCTTAGACCATTTACGCCTGAGGGTGCAACCCCTTGGACTCACCGGCCCATGGCCTACCTGGGCTTGGAATATCACCCCAACTAGGGGGCAAGCTAACACACTGAGCGATCATGTCCTGCATCTTTACACCCGGGTACCCTACACCAGCCTGGGTCCGGGCAGACCCCAGTGAACTCCACGAACTCAATGCCACACGCTACCACGCACCCCATGGGACCCTTGAGGGTATTTGGTTTGGCGGCTGAAACCAAGGGGCCTCACCAAGGTATTCCCCCCCCCCCCCCAAACACACACACATCGGTTGGTACTGCTGGTCTTTCCTACGTCTAAGAGAGAGCATTCAAAAGTGGTACGACAGTGTACCTATCCATTCCATCGGGACAAGCCACCAACAAGCGTGGTTTATCGCGAGTCCTCAACTATGTTGCGTACCTTATCATACAACCTTCAACTGATAAGGATACCAGCCTAGTGTATGAGGAATGGACTCCCACCGAAGCAACTATAAATATTATGCCTGGTATTTGCATCAAGAATCAATTAATCAGCCAATCAACACAAACACAACCACTTAATCTGCCCCCCCCCTCTCTCTCTCTCTCTCTGACTCTGGTGTTCGGTAACCCTACTGAGCATTACCTTCCTACATATAGCAATTTTTGTTAAACTATATTGCACCTTTTGAAGAGAAGGAAAAAAAAAAGCCAGCAGCATCTAAACACTCCACTGTGTATCAAGTAGGTCGCAGACATAAAGCAACTAGTTTGATGTCCTAGTATGTATATAGTTCAAATATTAACTCACTACAAGAAGAACCATACCTTTGATCAAGCCAAAGGATCCTCAGACTCACTCAACAAGAAATGCATAATCGCTATTTCAAAACATCAACTATATACCAGTTATGTATGAAAAACTATGACCATGAAGAAAATATAACAATGTGCCATATCAATTTGTTTGCCAAATACTTTCATCTTGGTGAAATGCTGAGTAACACAATGATATAAAGAGGACACTAATATATGGGAAAAAACTCTTTACAGTTTATATAATCAAAATGTTACCTCAATTTTTTCAAGTCCTGAACAAAGAAGATCAAGAAGCTCTCCAGTTCCAGTTCCGGTTATAGCAGATGTGGGAAGTGGCGAAAACCTAGTTCATAACCAAAATGAGCAGCAATATTTGTCAAAACCAGTATTGAAGAACCCAAACAATTACTGCACTTCAAACAGAAAGGACAGTTTTATGTAGGAACTATAAACGTATGAAAGCATTACAGTTTTAAGCAATCAAAGAATATAAAATAAACTACTTCTCATTACTCATTTTCCTTGCAACAGAAGTTCAAATCACCCAGTTTCCTAATTTCCTGAGAAGTTGTAAATGGGAAAATCTTTAAGTTTTCTGTACCTAGTATTTTCAGGAACTGGGCTACCCCAGAATGTGTTCTAAGTTTACCACTTTACCTGTATAACCAAACAGGTCTGAGCCAAATCAACTTTCATAACCAACAGGCTCTCCGTAATTTGTATGTTTTGATAAAGAACAAAAGATTCACAGAAGTTCTTCTTGTAGTAACATATGATGTTTCCTACTAAATCTCAAACTTGTAAAGCAGATACCGAGAAACCTGTTTTCATATCAGCAAGTGCATTACAGTTTCCCAAGTAGTCTTATCATATATCACTCGGGGTGCACGTAATTGCAATTGTTGGAAAATGATTGAAAAAACAACTAATTTTTATGATATGTTGGAAAATGAGATGATTGATCTGGTGAGATGTTCTATTACTTTTTCAGATTTCCATGGAATCCAATTCTTTGGGCGGTGGGTAAGAAAAAAAAACTCTATGAAAAATAAGGCTCGCCAAGTCACTTGCCTCTTTTTCCGAATTCTCTCATAGTATAATTATTATTTTTAATCATTTTTCGTCTTTGCAATCAAACAGACCCTTAAGGCTTAGGGAAGTAGAGACACAGTGCTGCTTATGCACTTGACCTAAAGAAAACTAAACAAAATACAGATAGTAGTGAAGCGTGGAAAAGTAAGTTCCCATGTGACAGTCTAATGTGCAAGGCATAAACCTTTGAAACATACTCTAATATCTCTTGTATGTTCTTCAAGCTGATTCTCTTCTCAGTAAATCATCAAGTGGTTGAGAGTTCCATTTGATTAAGCAACTACATATTTTTTTTTATAAAAAAATTCATTTTAAATTGAATATCATTTGCGCATTGTGAGTGCACAAAAATAAGCATATGCACGTGCATCACAGATGCCCATGCCCAAGTGTCTGTAATAAAACCCATGTCATATGATATACTTATCTAATTATTGAAATGAAACATAGAAAGAGCCAACATACCCTAAAGACCAAAAGTCTGCTGCTTGCATGAATCCTTTACGAGGAGATTCACACTTGTTTACAGCAAGAATTATACACTTCTTTGAGTAGTGCTTACGAAGCCAGTCCCCAATTTCCACATCAGCTGCCGTTAGACCTGCCTGTTGAGTGTTAATAGACACATAAAATAATGAAAATAAGGGGTGAAGTACATAAGATTGGAGAAATGTATGTCCTGAAAATTAATTGTTGAATATCATAATTTGTCATTGTTAGATGTCATTAATTGTCTAATGTACATCCCATAATTGAAGAAATTTTGGTATTTATTATGGTTGATCGTGTTTCCTTGTTCGTAAGTTTAGGCACCGAATTACATTTGATTTACTTTCCTAAATTGTAAAATCTTTTCAATGTAAATATAAACCCTTGTCCCTCAGTTGAGCAAGCCAAATAAATTACGTTTTACAGTTGCTTCTTGTAATGAAGCATATTTGTCCAGCACTAAAAACATAAGGGAAAAATCATTTTGGGTAATTGCCCTGAAAATGATCTTTCCCCTAGTTCAGTTCAGCCACAAAAGTAACATATGTAATGTATTTGTCCCGTTTATCTGAAAGCCCCATCTCTTACCAACAACTTACCTCATTTGACACCCAGTTCACCCTTCTACCAACCTTACTTTTTATCATAAACGGAAGAGCTTCCCCCTCTAGCACCGATATTTAAATGCAATGACTCTCCTAAAACCCACCCTCTCCTCCCAGAACCTCCAAAGCCCCAAAAAGGCCTAAATGAAACACCTGAGATTATTAAATCCTTAGTCCCCTTTGTACATAGGGGAAAATACACCAACTTCCAATCCACTAGATGATACTTAAACTTGTCCTTGAAAACTCCCCACAACAAGTCTATCAACAATTTCTCGTGTATCCTTTATATTGAAGCTATTAATGGAGATACAATCATGAAATAAGACACTAAACCCAAGAAAATTACCATCCACGCCATCCTCATCTGAAGAAACCAAGCTACGATCATTCTTCCTACCTGAAAGCTTCCACACCATTCTCCCATCACCTAATTCTAAATAAATAATTTGGGCATGAAAGCCCATAGGGTGCCAAAACCTGAATCCACCTATAAATATAGTCGACCAAAACCCGACCCCGTGATGGTTTTATTTTGACAAACCAAAGCCCACCTTGTTTACTATATGCATAATCCCGAACGCGATTTGCCCCTGCCCCGATTTGACCCACCCCAACCCGTTGTAATTATATTATATTACAAAGGTATTTAAACAAATATATATATATATATATATATTCGGGGCAGATATTTAAACAAAAAAAATTATATTCGGGGCGGGTTGGATCAAACGGGTTAAATTTAAGCATACCGAACCCGTACCATGTTTTTTATTTTAAAACCCAAACGAACCCCATTAGGGTCGGGTTGGGTCAAAAACCCACCAAGTTGGGCCATATTGCCATCCCTAAAAGCCAGTAGAGGAATGTTTCCTAGTTGTGCCCAATCTGAAGAAAGATAGTTGATAAAATAAAATTTTCAAAAGCATAATTTTACAAGAGTCAATCTAACTTATTTAACTGCAGACCATACTTGACCGTCTACAAGGAATATGATGACGGATGACTCCTCTACAGCAACTGTTGCTTGTCTCTCAATCATGGATGGCATTTTGGCAATAGCAGCCTCCCTGGATGCAAGTGAAATCCCTTCCATGCCGATGGTTGTTGAAACAGCCAATTCTTCCATTACATCACTCTGTGACTTTGAAAGTGTGAGAACCCCTCCAGTATCTACTACCACGAATTCATGATCTCCCCAAGAGGATCTTCCATATAACCGGTCCCTAGTAACGCCGGGTTCATCAACTACAATTGCCTGGTTCCCCTGCAAACAGAAAAGTGAGAGGAAAAAAGAGGAAGGCGAGTGAACATTTAGTGGTGTGTATTTTTACATTAGTAGTAAGAGCATTTAATCATTATATTCTTTTGTTTTGCCCTAGTATATTAAGGGTCGTTCTTTAGTTATTCTGTATTGTATTTTATGAATCGACTGTTCTGAAGAGAATATTCTCTCTGCTGCTTCTTTCTTTTTTGTAACAATATTATTCACATGGTATGAGAGGCACACTTAAATGTTTTCTCCAACATGCCCTGGACTCAATGACAAAGTAACTAGGAGATTAGAGATGGATGATTTATTACCCCAACAAGACGATTAAATAATGCCGATTTACCAACATTTGGTCTTCCAACAATTGCAACCTTCGGAAGAAGATGATCAGGGATCTGAGATACAATTGAGAAGATCTAAATAAGTCTCTATCACATAAGAAGCAATTACCATTTTCCAACGTGTTAAACATAATAATAAATAAAAGAGGACCCACATACATTCCATTAAAGTAACGGCACTATTTGTAAGCATTTAATAGAAACATTTACATACCAGTAAACAGAGTTGACAACCAACTAGGAGTCAAACTCGGTTTTGAATTTATTACAATTTTCTGTGACACAAATATAATATGGACAGACAATTATATCCAAAAGTGGACCCAACTTCCAAGGTTATCTATGTAGATCGCAAAGGGACGTAAACATTATATGGTCAACGTATGCTTTGATTATATACTCAGGACCACAAACAAAAGGGAAATCACCAAGTGAAATCGATGGCAATAAAAGGTCTTCCAAGATTGAAAGTGATGTGTTTTGTAGCTAATAGAGAAGTTACACTTTAATGTTTATTGGGAGTCTAGAGGAAAAAGAAAGGGTAAAGTCGTGAAGTGTTTCATGTTTGAATAAGGACAAAACCAGAGAGAGTTGAGACTTGAGAACATAACAGCAATCAAAATCTGATTCAAATTTATCACATGCTTCCAAGACTCAAAATCTTATTGAGAGACCGTGATGTCAATAATATGGGCCCTAATTCCAAGGTAATTGCTTTAATTGCTTTGGTTATCTAGAAATTAATGTAATGAAAGGCCTTCCCAGGTTGAAAAGTGTTGTATTTTTTGGCTTGAAAGTTAGCAGAGAAATTAGTTTCAAGACTGCGGGGTAGGCAAAGGGTAAAGGATTTCATGCTTGAATTAGGACTCAAATAAATTTCAGGGGCTCTTCTGCTGCAAGGAACAGCACCTGTGAACAATAAACTTGGCCTCTCTGGACTTTTCTATAGTATTAGTTTGATGTTTAAAGGGAAAGCGATGGGACTTCTAGTATAGGTATTGAAAAGTAGTACACAGGGTATCTGAGTCATTAAGTAGAGTTTTGAATGCTTGAAAGTGTAAAACACCGTACAAAAAAAGGGTACACATCCCTACTAGGGCGAGAATTTCGTCACATAAGTTCACCCCAATTTGAAAAGCTTCACGAAATTCCATGAACGTCTATAAAAAGAATCATTACGGCGTGTTTGCTAACAAAGTTGGAAAACGATCGAAAACACTACGAATTTTTATGATAAGATGGAAAGAGAAAAGCAACTTGGTGCCATGTTCTATTACTTTTTCAGTTTTCCATGAATTCTAATTCTTTGGGGGAAGGCTAAAAATACCCTCCCCTCCCCACCCCCATTGCCCACACCTACACCCTCTCAACTCCACCGGTTCCACCAAACACCAGCCCCCCAACCCATCCGCACCAACTAATGACCATCACCTTCAAAATTCTGCATGGTCAATTTTTTATTTATTGTTATTTAAGGAACCATGTGCACCATTTTCCTTATCACTTTTGAATATATGTGCGCTCCTTTGCATACACACCATAACTTATTGCTACTTGTCATTCTAGCTATGTTTTCCCCTTGCTGTGGGAATGCAATACTTCATTCCTGTTGGAAAGCAATATTTTATTACTTGTGGGAGAATATTATATTTACGGAATATATATTAGGTATGGTATAGTTTATTTGTCTTGGTCAAAACATACCATAGATAGATATTTTACTTATGGAGTCTTTCCTTAGTTATTTATTTCCTTTTCTTTCCTTTATTGTTATCATAGGGTTTAGTTTGTGTTCTATATATACCGACTTTGGGAGTCTTTGTAATCATACAATTATCAATACAACTCTCATATTCTCTCCTTTCTCTTTATTTATTCTCTCGTATACAATTGAACTATTCCAATATAACCTTTTCCATTAAAAATAATTCCGTTCTTTTTTCTTCTTCATTTAGTCTTTTCCTTGCATAGTTTCTTTTGCTTTGTCATTCGCATAGCAAATCCCGATTTACAATATTCTTCCATTTCTAAACCATGACCACCCCTATTCATGTGACATAGGAGCAAAACCAAGGTAAATTGAAGAGTGAAATAGAGTTCACTAAAAGTCATACATAAAGTATGGTTCATCTTCTCTCCATACTGGAATCAGCATTCCAGACACCATAGTTATGTATGGACGGTATACATTGTGTTAACCCTATTTATTGTACTCGTAGGCATGCAAAACTCCCCAAATCATGCATAAGTTTGCATTTTGATATGACCCTTCAAAATAAGAAGGATAAAACAAACACTAGAAGGCGAGTGAGATAATGAGCCTAAAAATATGCCAACTAACATTTCTGGCGATAGTTTTCTTCTTCTTCTTCTGCCTTCCACGAGTTTCTTTCTGAACATTTATTTCATCATCTGAAATGATGAGACAAGATGAGTATTAACCTGTTACAAAAGAAAAGGAGTTTTGTAGGAAAAAAAAAAACAGCCATTTTTCGTTAGTAAAAATCCTGTGAACAAAACACTATGACTTGTAAGAGCAAAGCCAAAGGGAACAAGAAAAATAGCAGAAAGAAGTAAAGAACCTGTTAGATTTACAGAAGATTACTAACTGAATATAAAATGCTACAATAACTTATTTAACCATCTTTTATGCGCTAAGCAAAGAAGAGCTTTACGGAAGAAACAAAGAAAAACTAAAGACCAACACATTAATACAGAAAGAGAAAGGTCCTTCAAAATAATAATCATCAACAACTATTGACAAGTTGGTGAAAACAGAACACATGAAAAAATACTAGGACCTCCTGCATATTAAATTGGCAGTAACAGGTGCCACACGACCACCTAGAGCAAAAAATGAGAAAATCTAAGATGGTCACTTTTAGAAAGGCCGTGATGAGAAGTTTGACATAGTTCGGAAGGGCAGGGAACTATTTGAATGATAGTGTCACAGGGTGCGTTAGGGGCTAAGTAAGTTACACTATCTAACAAAGCCAGCCTCGGAAGTGTCTCTAAAGATTTGCAATAAGGAGGGTAGCCTTGGAGGAGACTTTGGGTTGACTCACTACGATTGGAAGTGGGGGGCAAGATAATCTAATGGGACAAAGCTATGAGGGATACTGGGAGGATTTCAGCAAATAAGTGTCTTTGGTTCTTGGTCACGGTGTCGGGTTAGCTCCTGGCGGGACACATGCCGGGTTAATCACTAATAGATTCCTTGAATTGGTTTGCATTGCAGTTGATGACAGAAGCCATGCAGCTAATGTTAGGCAGGTGTCCGAGAGATCCAAAAACTTGAAATTTAGAGATTAGTATATCTAATATGTACTTATCCATATCAACACAATAATGAATGAATAATGCGAGGCACAAGGTCTTATCTATAAGGTTAAAGGAGGTGCTGGCTGAGACGGTGGGGGAGGCACAAGGAGCTTTTGTTAAGGGTCGACAAATTCGAGACTTAGTGTTGATTGCCAATGAAGGGGTGGAAGAGTATCAGGTAAGGAAAGAGGAGGGGGTGGTGTTGAAAATCAATTTCGAAAAGGCATACGATCGTGTAGAGTGAGATTTTATCGATCATGTGCTCAATAAGAAGGGGTTCGAGGGGAGATGGAGGAGATGGATCATGGGTTGCTTGTCTTCGGTCAACTTCTCGGTTCTAATGAATGGTAAGCCAAGGGGCAATTTCAAGGCATCTCGGAGATTGAGGCAAGGAGATCCACTTTCGCCATTCCTTTTTGTAATGGCAGAGGACGTCCTACATTGGTTGGTTGAAAGGGCGAAAGTACGGGGCTTAGTGGAAGGGTTTCGCATTGGGAGGGATGGAGTAAGCCTCTCGCATTTACAATTTGCCGACAATAGGATTTTCTTCTTATCTAATAATATGGGGAAAATTCGTAATCTTATGGGCATTCTGGATATATTTGGTTATGCTTCAGGGTTGAAAATTAATTTTGCTAAAACTGAAGTGGTGGGCATCAACATGGAGGAGGAAGAGATGAGGCATATAGATTTTGAGATCGGGTGTGAGGTTAGCGCATGGCCCTTATCATACTTGGGTCTTCCATTAGGTGATAATCCGAGATCAATTGGGTTTTGGAGTCCAGTGGTGGAGAAAATTAGTAAGCAGCTAGATGGTTGGTGGAAGGGATGTCTTTCTAGAGGTGGAAAACTTACACTTATTCATTCGGTTCTTGAAAGCATCCCTATCTATTATCTTTCTCTTTTCAGAATCCCGATGGCAGTGGCAAAAATTATAGAGAAGATGATTAGGAATTTTCTATGGGAAGGCTTTGACAAAAAGAAAGGTGATCACTTGGTGGGGTGGGAGAAGGTGTGTAAGAGCAAGAGGAGAGGTGGGTTGGGAATCGGGAACATCGATACTAGGAATGCTGCTCTTTTGGGTAAATGGATTTGGAGGTTCCTAGGGAGCCGAACGCGTTTTGCATTTGATTATAAAAAGTAAATATGGCATTCAAGACAATGGATGGGATACTAACGTGGTGGAAAGAGGTACACACAAGAGTCCATGGAAGGTTATCTCGCAAGCAATGTTCTAAAAATCCTGAATCGGAAATCGATCGGCAAGGTGGAGAGTGGGGATTTTTCATTTTATTGGGGATTTATCGGGGATAAATCGGAAAAAATCGGATATGCACTGTTCACCATATAAATAATATTTTAAATAATATAATATATAACAATATGTTAAATAAAACAGAATAGTAGCAAAATGTATATTGATAGAGTAAAATGCTAAATAAAAATAACTTAGGGGGTTCATTGTAAACATTAAAAAAAAGTTTTTCACATGCATACATACACCATATAATACATAAAATATCATAACAATTTATCAAAACAAAAAATAAGATAAAGGTTAAATATTTGGGCTTGTCAAATATATAACATAATATTATAATTAAAAAACACATTCAAAGACACTAATATAATACATAAAAAAAAACCCAACCCAAGGGAAATTTGGGCTTGTCAACTTCTAAGGGCCCAGCAAGAATTTTCTCATCTTAAACAAAAAAAAATGAAGAAAAGAAAGGTAAAGAGACAAAATCAATCAACCTAGGGTTTTAACCTGCACAGCTGCGTAGACCAAAAAAAAAAAAAAGACAAACTGCACAGTCGCCGTCACTCTCTTCTTCAAACTCCTCTCTCAAGATTTCTTGTAAGTTCTCTCTCTCTCTCGTCTAGAAACTAATTTCTCTCTTTCGTCTTCTCAACGAACGACTGAGAGATAGAGAGAGGAACGGCGAGATCTCGACCGTCGAGTGAGAGAGAGAGAGGAACGGCGAAGAGTGAGAGATAGAGAGAGGAACGGCGAGGTCGAGTGGTGTGGGAGTCGTCGAGTGAGGAGAGAAAACGAATAGGGTTTAGGTTAGAAAACGATGTCGATTAATTTGGGAATGTTTAAAAAAAATTCAATTTATCGCCGATTACGATTTATTGCGATAAATCTGCGATAAATTTCCGATTTCTCCACTGCCGATATTCTGAGCAGATTATGGATAATCCGATCGGCGCCTTGCCAATTTCCGATAAATCGCCGATTTATCCCCGATAAAATCCGATTTTTAGAACACTGCTCACAAGGCATCGAAGGCTTTGTTAGAAATACTAGATATAAGGTAGGGGATGGGGATGGGGATGGGGATAGAACTCGGTTTTGGGTGGATCGATGGGTGAGTAACACATCTTTGGCAGCCCTATTTCCAAGAATATATAGAATTGCTAGTTCCCCAAATGCTACAGTTCGGGCCAATGTGTTTTGGGGAGCTGATTCCTCTTATACATGGGATATCACTTTTCGGAGAAATTTCAATGAAATCGAGATGAATGAGTTCATGGATTTAATGGGGTTGTTGAATAATTGGAGGTTAGATAGGTTTGAGTGTGATTCTAGGTTGTGGATGGGCGAAAAGAACGGTGCTTTCTCAACTAAATCGTTTTTTGATATCATCTCGGATTTCCAGGGAGTTGATTTCAGGCCTTATAGCATGATTTGGAAAGGTTGCATACCTCAAAAAGTGAAGGTTCTAGAGTGGCTGACTGTATGGAAGAGGGTTAACACGGCGGATGTTTTACAACAACGAAAACCGTTCCTTCAGATATCGCCTGCTTGGTGTGCAATGTGCAAAAGGGGAGGAGAGACGGTGGATCATGTGCTGTTACATTGTCAAATTGCACAGTATATTTGGGCTAATGTTCGAAGGGAGTTGGGGCTAGTTACAGCTTTTCCAGAAACATGGCAGAGTGTACTTTCGATCAGTTGGTATATCAAGGGAAGTCAAAAGGAGCTAAAATTTTATGGAGATGTTGTTGTCTGGCAGTGATGTGGTGCATATGAAAGGAAAGAAATTCAAGAATTTTCGAGGACAAGGAAGCAATTAAAGACGAGCAGTGGAGTAGAGTGAAGGCTTTAGCATCATTATGGGCTTTTTCATCCAATGCCTTTGGACCGTATTCAATTACAGATATTTCACGGGATTGGGCGGCGGTTTTGGGATAGTTTTTATTGCGGGATAGGTCCTATTGATACAGGGAGCTTAGGATTAGTAGTGTGTCGTGCGGATTTATATTTTGATTTTTTTTGTGCTTTTGTCTTGCTATCTTTAGTGGTCTCCTCGACCTCTGTTGACTGCTTTATTTCTTGTATTGATTTTTCTTATCAATATAAGTTTTCGTTTATGATCAAAACAAAATAATAGGCTTACTCAATTTTTGTACAAACTTGTCGAACCACTCAAATGGCTATACATTTAGTAATATTTGGTTCGGTTCGAGTTTTTGTTCATTCATGAACCTAAAATGGTAAAAGTGTGACATTCATCAACTTATAATAACCTCTTAACATTAACTATAAGTAACTATACTATTTTACGTAACCAAAACTCGAACACCAAACTAGCAATTGTTTGGCTTTGTTTTTATTTAATTGATGCCACAACTGCTTGCATTAAAAATTATATACAAAAATTGAGTAAGTTTAACACTACTGAACGCACCGATTGTCAATTCTTGCGATAACGAGAGAGAATAATCTCGAGCTGCCGCTTTCGCTTCTCGTTCAAGCTCTTCAATTTCGAAACCCTCAGCATCAACTTCCTCAACATCAGACTCCTCCGCATCTTCAATTTCTAACACTTCTTCGTCGGATTCAACATTTCCGATAAATTCACTGTCCGGCGGACTTAGGCACCGCCGGCAAAGATTCCGGCGGTGGCTCTGAAGAACTGAGAGTGAGAAGGAGAGGGAGAGACTGTGGAGAGAGGTGGGAGGAGAGAGAGAGGAGGGAGTACGGGGAGAAGAAATTGGGGAGAGGAAAGAGAAACTTCTAGAGAGTGAAATTGATAAGCAGAAATCGCGAGAAATTGACATTTTTTTTTTTCTTGTTTAAAGGTTTTGAGTTTGGGAAGGTAGAGATGAAGGAGAGGTTTATCCTCTTCTGTTTTGCTGGGGTTTTCGGGACTTTGGACTGGGATGAATGCCGGCGCATGATAAAGGATATTTGCTAAAAACACGCACATGATTTATCGAGGGGTAATTTTGTTCTCACCCACAAAATTATTCTTTTCACTCCGGCTAATTTTTAAAATTTGACAAATAAACATAAATTTTACTAACCAAACAATCTCTTATCTAATTTTTCAATCCTCTCCATTTACCCACGTCTTCTTTATACTCCTCTCAAATACTGATTCCTTGGGATTGATCATCTTTTTTATTTTTTCAAAGAATTCTGAACAATTAAATCACCTTTCTAAAATTAATTTCACCTTTACAACTCACAATCCTACAATTTTCTGTTTTTGATAAGTAAATTAGGGTGAAAAAATGGAGTAATTGATGAAATTGAGTCTAGCAAAAAATTGGAAGCCATGACTTTTCAAGCGTAGATTGCCCTTAGTTTTAAAACTTTGACGATATATGCTATATACATATATATATATGCCTGTGTATCTAGCCAAAAATTGAAAGCCATGGCTTTTCAAACAAGAATTGTCCTGAGTTTTAAAACTCTCACAGTATATACTATATACATATATATATATATATGTGTGTGTGTGTGTCCCTATTTGTGTACCCTATTTTGGTTGTATTAACTTTTACAAATTAATCTAATCAAATTAATTTACTCATTGTAAATGAAATTATGCATTCTACATCACACCATAGATTGGGTTTAGAGGTGAAAATCCGGCGTTGATGTTTCATTAGCCGTTATGTTTTGGAGTAGAGAGTTTGCCGAAGTGTAGTTACGGGTCCAAATTTCGTTTCTCCTACGAAGATGGTTCAAAGTCTGGCCGACACCAGTGATGCAAAACTAGAGAGATATATTAATGGAGAGAGAAAGAAAGTATTGTTTGGCAATTGAGAAATAAATGGGGTGAGTTAACGGTATTTGAAAAAAATTGATGGGGTGAGTTTCAAATATTTTTAATTGGGGTGAGAAGAATAATTTCATGGGTGTATTTAAGAACACCCTTTATCAAGTTAAAACAAAAACAAAAACAAAAACGGCCACTAGTTGTATATTATTTTTAACTTTATTTTACTTTATTTTTTATTCGTTCCAATTACAAGCAATCAAGTGTATATTATTTACTCAATAAAAATTGAATATAAATTTGAAAATACTATACTCGGTTTATAAGTACGAGTATGTATGTTTGTATAATGAATATGTATGCTTATATTAACTTATTATCGGGTGAGTAATATATATTTACTCGCTTACCAACGAGTAAATAAAAAATATAATATAATCAAGTATTTTTTAGAAGATCTGACCGTCAAATCGAGCTGATTTTTTAGTATGTTATTTCTAGTATCATTTCCTATATTTCTAAAAAAAATCATGATTTTAGGATATTGGAAAGTATTGATACGTGAAAAAACAAAAAAAATAGTCACGGGCATTTCAGCTTTCTTCTTGTGAGGGTCGCAAAATAAGGTGTTCACACTATCCATTGTAATTTTTCATCAGTTCTAAGTATAATTAGTGTTATTTATTTCCTTTCCTTTTTGTTTGAATTAATTCTTTGTGGGTAGAGGGACACCACTATGCACATTCTTGTTTGATGTGAAATCAATGAATATATTTTCATGTCCTTATAGTTGGTTTTCTAAAATCGATGAAAGCATTATATTTCTTCTATGCTTTAACTTAATTCTTGAAATAATATAATGTTGTTTTTTACTCTTTACTCTTGAATTTTTGGTGCTAAATTTGATGAGTGAAAAGCTTGTTTGGTTGTCCTTTAAATTAGGAATTGGATATGGGCATTTGTAATTAAAATTCTCATAGAGTCTCTAACTATATGGGTTTGGTTGCACAAATAAAAAAATTGTGTATCAAAATTCCTAATTTATAAATAGGAAATCAATAATTTGAGCTATCTACCATAAACTCCATATACATGTTTATACTGTGCATAAAGATGACTATAATTTAGGCTCTCTACCATAGCAATATTCACTGAGCTGGAATTTTTCATGTAATTCGCTGATTCTAATGGGTAGCATCTTTTTGTTGATTTCATTTCATGACGAAAGGTACTAATGCTTTTTATAAGATTAAATAAAAGGGTGACAAAAAATGTGGTTTCTAAATTACAAAGGGTCTACTCACAGCCTATAAAATGCATCAAAGTTCCAATAAGGTTTGACAATTAAGTGTAGGCTTTGGAAGATCGTGTATGCCTCTAGATCCTCCTACTTTGTGCATTAATGCTACAACTTATGCCAGAAAAATACCTATTGTTATATTGCTTGGGTTGACAACTCCTAAATTTACAATAAGAACATAACCCACATATAGACCCCGGACATATGATGCATCCGGCAGACATGAACTTGCAACAAAGAGTCTTTCATTATACCCACACTCACGAAATATAACAATGCCTTTGTCCTGAACTACCAAGCAAGGGATGAACTACCTATAAACTTTTATACATATTCTCTTCTGGTGAGAATAAATTCCATTAGAATGGTACATACTTGCGATTGCAGCTTTGCGTAATCTTGAAGTACATCAAATGGATGTGAAAACAGTATTTCTCAATGGAGATTTAGAAGAAGAAATCTACATGGAAAAACCTGAGGGGTTTTCCACTCCTGATCAAGAAAAGAAAGTCTATAAACTGGTGAAGTCTTTGTATGGCTTAAAGCAAGCAAAAAAGTAATGGTGTGAGAAATTTGACAACGCTATGATTACACGTGGATTCAAAATTAATGAATGTGACAAATGCATTTATGTCAAAGATACTGAGAATGGATATGTCATTGTATGTTTATATATATATGACATGCTTATTTTTTGAAGCAATGATAAAATAATCAAATCTACAAAGAACATGTTAAATTCAAGGTTTAACATTAAAGACATAGGACTAGCTGATGTTATCTTAGGAATTAAAATCACAAGAACCATAGAAGATCGGGATCATATTGAGTCAGTCTCATTATACAGATCATATTCTTGGAAATTTTGATAAAGACAATTCTAGGGTGACTAGAATGCCCATAGACTTAACTTTACATTTATCTACGAATAAAAGATAGAGTGTTTCTCAAGTAGAATATTTTAGAGTGATAGGCAATCTAATATACTTAATGAGTTGTATAAGGCCATCATAGCCTATGCAATTAGTAAACTGAATAGATATACGAGTAATCACGAAGCTGATCATTAGCGAGCGACTGTTAGAGTACGGTTTACTCTTAATTATCAACTGCATTATCCTAGATATCTAACTATATTTGAAGGATATAATAATACAAATTGGATATCTAATGATAAGGATTCCAAATCCACTAGTGGTTACGTATTTATACTAGGGTGTGGTGCGGTCTCGTGGAAATCCTCAAAACAAACTGTGATTGCTAGATCCACTATGGAATCTAAATTTATTGCATTAGACAAATGTGGAAAAGAGGCTGAATGGTTACGCCACTTTCTAAAGGATATTCCAAGATGGTCAAAGCATGTGCCTCTAATTTGATACACTCTGATAATCAATCAGCAATTGGTAGAGTACAAAGCAATATGTATAATGGTAAGTCTATTCGTCGAAATCATAATACCATTAAACAACTACTCTCAACTGGAGTTATCTTACTTGACTTTGTAAAGTCAAAAGATAATATTGCATATCCACTAACCAAATGATTAAATAGAGAGTTAGTTGATAAGTCATTAAGGGGAACGGAACTAACGCCCATTAATAAATAAGTCATTGCAATGGATATCTAACTTAAGTGATTGAAGATCCTAAGATCTAGGTTCAAAATGGGCAACTAAATTATAAAGGCTACGTTGGATCACTATGGGAATTTTTCCCATGTCTATTTTTATGATGAAAGTAGTGATGCCCGTAAGGAGAAAGGTTAAGCTAAGCTTTTAATAATTCTTATGCGTCAATAAAAATCGAGCCAAGAAAGGGTTGCTTCCAAAGAAATTGTTTAGGGCACCATTCTTGGTAAACTCTTAATGAACCAGGTGTATGTTCATGGCCACAACGAACATAATAGTGAGAAGTAAAATGTGTTAAAAAGACTCATGTGTGAGATATGTCATCGTTTACACAAATGACAGAACAGTTCAAGAACATTACGTCTACTGTTTAGTTACTAAAGTAAACATATTTTCATAAAAGAATGTTCAAAGGGTAAAACCTACCTATCCTATGCAAGTTTTAACCGCCGAACTTTATTACCATGTCTATCATGTCTTTGGTCACCAATTTTCATTCATATGGGGAGCAGTTGGAAAAAATGGATATAAAGTCATTTTTTAAGCCGTTTTAAAGGTAATTTTAAACGGGATCTCACACTCGGTTGTAAAAGGTAATTATAGATTTGCGTTCTCTTCCATAAGTACATCAAAAACGTATATTTGTTTGCTCAAAATGGATATAGGGTGAATGAGAAATTATCACCCAAAATGAGCTACTTTAAATGAAAAATGTAATGGAAATGTTAAGTCCCATATGAGAACTTTGGGAAAAACTTGATAGGTTTATAAGGGATCACTCCGTATGAGCTTGTTAAGCATTTAAGAAAAAAAAAGTCTCTCTCTTGTGCCCGTCGGCGGTACAAATCACAATTACTTTGAACCATGCGACTCGTATGTGCCCACACCTGCAGTCTGCGGACACAAGTGCCACTCCAAAAATAGCCACCCGTGCGTGGTCAAATCTTGCACCTAGAGAAAATTTTTCCTTCTCCATTTCCACACAATTGTAACAACTCATTCTTTAATGACATCTGTTTTTTTTTAATTACTCATAAATGGAGATTTAAAATTTAAACGTTTCATTTAATTTATGTAATTAACACCCAAAAACGAATTTTGATTAATAAAGGCTCCTCCCCCTTGTATAAATAGGTGGTCCTTAGACATCATCCACACATCCTTACACACACAACTATCACGAGTCATTTCTCTTCTTCCTCTATTATTAGATTCAATTTGGTTTGTGATAAAATTCAAGCAGAAATTAAGTTCATTCAGTAAGTGACACCAAAGTACTAAGGTAAACACTCGTATACCGTTTTATCCTAGGAAACAAACGCCGTTAGCAAGCCTCAAAGCACCACGAGAGACAGCGTAATTGTTTTAAGGAGATTATGTGATACGGAAGACTCAGTTTTGATTTTTGTTTGTATTTTGTTGATTTCCAGTTTATAATTTGATCATTTGTGAATTTTTTCTAACAATTTAGCTTACACAATTATGATACTAGGAATTATGTAGGCTAATTTATGCTTAAATTCTAATTCCATAGTTCAAAATTGGGTACCCAAAACACATCATAACAATAATTGGTAAGTGAGAAAGTTGTCTATTTGTTACCACATTACACTATGTGTTTAATTTTAATGTTCTAAATTCAAGAAGCCAATGATTAATGAAGTACTAAAAATAATTCATTAACCTAGTTAAACTAGTTTCAACACAATACTTCCAAGAAATCTCTGTAAAGTTGAAAGTGGTTTTTTGCTTGTTGCTTTTTCAAATAATACGTTTGTCAAAGAATTCTATTATATAATTTTTCCACAATATCATTAGATTGAATTGTACTTTAACTTTTTTCATCTTTCACTATCAAATACAAATATCAAGTGCATTATCTATGTTCCTTTCTCTTACTCATCATTTTGAGTCATCGTTACTTGAGAAAGTTCTTGTTGGTTGTGAACTCGTCCTCACTTGTTAGATTCTCTTCACACTATTTGAAAAGTTCTATATTCACCGTTGAAAATCATATCACAAGTATTTGGTTAAAAAAAATTATTTTTCGATCACGGAATTCCCGCGAGAGAAAGGGAAAGAGAAAGAGAGAACGTGTTAAAAGGGGGGAGGGATTCAGCTGGACATCCACATAGGCATTTGTGAAAATTTCGGTGAATTGGTTATGTGTATTGAACATTATTAAAAACTTTAATAGCCGATTTAGAAAACAAGAGTTTGTAGATTGGTCATTAAAAATTGAGAAGTACTTTTACTACTTCAATGTCTCAAAATTTGAAGGAGTTAAGTACGTTTAGGGTGCACTCACACGGAAGGTTCAACTATGGTGGGACGGTTTCAATGTGACAGTCGAAGATTTGGTGGTCTTCAACACATGCGAATTAATGGTATATTTGTTAATTGAAGAGTATTAACCCAACGATTTTTATGAGATAGTATTTTGTATGAGATAATATTTTGCATGAATATATATTTTAATTGGATATATAATGATTTTGAAGAAATTGAAATTAAATCTTAAGAAAGTTTGGTGAAAAAGTGCCAAAGAAAAAAGGAAAAACCAACTCTATTGAAGTGTTGAAATATTATGTCTCAATAATTGTACGCATTAGTGTCCCATGCATAAAAATAATCAATGTTTCCAAACTCGTTGAAAATCTTAAAATTGTGAAAGTATTTAATATGAGAGGTATGGAATAATTTAATTTTGGGCACAAAGGTTGCCTCAGAGAAGAAATTTTACCTACCAAAATTGCAAAAGATATTAGAGAATTTATTGATTTTATAGGTACTGAAAATATTGTTTATATTATTGGTTTCTAATTAAAACAATTCATTGATAAAGAAAACCGTGCCTTTAGAGAATCGGATTTTAAGAAAGTTCCGTTTGACTTGAAACTAAAATGCTTTAAAAGTTCCAAGTATTTAATTGGGTGGCATGGTTTTCTTCATTAAACTCAATTACAAGTTTTTTTGAATAGCAAATGAATGGTGCAAAAGAAGTCAAGACAATTTTAAAATTTTAGGTAGGTTTGAAATATTAGATTTAGAATGTTTTAAATATAGCAATTAGATTCAAATAATTTGGTTTCCTTATGTGAAGGAATTTTGAATTTGAAGTAGGTTAGGATTTATATTGAAATAGTTATGCCCATTTGATGTGATGATGAAATGGGTAGAACCAATAATTTATATCACCCTGGGCTAATGTAAAATATACTCTGGGGTATTTTAGCACTCTAAAATAATGTAATTATTTTGAATTTTTTTGGCAATTTTTGAAATAATAGAGTATTCCAATGGAGTGTATTTAACTATATACTAATTTAATTCAAAATCATAAACTCGAGAATATTTTATTTAAATAACTGGATTAATAATTCATTTTCTCAGAAGTATTCTTTAAATAAATTATATAATGCATATCTATAATTTACTTAATATAAAATGACAAGATATGTTCGTACCTATGGCACTATCGAATTTAACTCAGGCCCAGTTCCAAAAATATGTCCCAGATTCAATTCATTAAGGAGATATCATTGGCCGATGAATATTTATACCAAAATTTGTTATAAACATCGTGTTCGAAAGAACCTGACTCAATCAATACAATTTTATTTCAAAAAATAAAAATAAAATTGCATGCTTATTTTCACTATGCATACCTTGAACTTAATGTTCAAAGTGACCCACCCGGCGGTGTTGTAATTATAAGAAACAATAAGTCGTATAATATTTGTTTATTACCCATTTATAACTACCTGTTAGGATTTCATTCATGCCCATAAAATTTGTGTTGATTTATGTTGTGTTATCAGGGCATGTTACAAATTGTCAGGCATACTACTTTGTATTTAAAGAAAATATATTTAGGTGAAATTTGTGTGAATCTGAACCTGACCCAAGCTCGTGTTCAGTATTTCTTGCGGAGGGAGATTACTCATCCTAAATATGATACTCGTTACGAGATGTCATAGGTTGTTGAATATTTATACTAAAATTCAATATAAGCACCGGTTAGTAAGAACCGAACCCAATTTGTACAGTTTTTATTTTGAAAAACCTCAACCCACTTGTTTTCAATATGCATAGCCCCAAATTTGGCTCTTGAAGTCGATCCACTTGGCAGCTTTGCAGTTATAAGATACTATATAAGATTTATAATATCCGTTTATGATCCATTTTTAATTACTCGTTAAGGTTTCATCCGTACCCAAAAAATTCATGCCAATTCATGCTGTGTTATCAGGCCATGTAAAAATTATCAAGCTTGCTATAAGGGTATTTAAATAAAAACTATATAGACACCCAAAAAATATTATATTTTGGCTGGATTGAATTAAATGGGTTAAATTTATGCTAACATGAACCCGACTTAAACTCGTGATGGGTATTTATTGTGGAATCCATATTCGCTTAGTTCTTACAAAATATGTTTCATCCCCGACTTATTAAGGAGCTCATATTCCATATGAAATCTATATTGAAATTAAATAAGCATGAATCATTGAATATAAAGAATTCAAGCGAATATGAGAAGGTTTTGTTTTGAAAACTTGAATCCCGACCTATCGATCACATTATAATTATATGATGTTATAATTATATTTAATGAAAATTTATCATAAGCAAATTGGACCGGAATCGATCAAACGGGTTGATCTAAAATAATTTTAAATAAAAAGGAAATATTATAGTTACCTAATTAATTTAAGTTCATCTAGATAAAAATTGAAAAAAAATAATCAATTTTGATACATTTTATTATTTTTAAAGAAATTAATTATTAAGATATTCAAACTAATTTAGTAATACAATTTAATTCAAGAAAACATCTTTTGTACTAATAAACATTCTTATTTGGAAACTAAGAAATGAAACATTCCTAATTTTAATATTTTATAAATTATTTATATATTAATAGAAGAAAAATGATTAATTTGGAAATAAATTAGAATTTAGATATTCTTGAAATACTTTTAAATTAAGTGGATTATACAAGAAGCCATAATTATGAGTTAAATTACGCAAATGCTATGATGTGTATAAGTCGTTAGATTAAAAGATAAGCAGCTGAGAAAAAATCAAAACTACCAATTGAAAATGTAAACAATTGTTTTTGGGTTTTATTAATAGATTTATGATAAGAAAATATTTAAGTAATTAATTTTGACCAAAATTAGATAAGCATAACGTAAACAACTTCACAAAGGGATTGGAGAATTGGATAGACTGCCGTATCCTTAGTCGGGGATAATAATGCACTCAAGGATTTTGGAGGTGTAATATCTTTAGTTGCGCTAATAACCACAATATGATTTTCATCTTCTATTGAGTAGTACTAAAAGGGCTTTACCCAAAAGTTGGACCTCACCTCTAAACTTATTACATGACATGATAATAGCATGTCATGTAATTATTTTTTTTAACAAAATGTATTATTTTTTAAAATTGGGTTTAACCCGGCCAATTTTTAATTGGCTTTCGATTAAGGATAAACCATTCCGTCAAGGCTTTTTAAATATTGTTAGTTGGATTTTAATGAATTCCAATGACTAAGGTTTGTTCTTAGTATGTATTTGTTCACAAAGGGGTATTTGGCCATTTGTTCACACCAATAGTCATGGATGCTCTTCAAATGACCACAAAGAAGTATATTTAAAAGGCCCTTCCATTTTGAAATATTTCTTCGATTCAATTTAGTTCATTATCTCTTCTCATCTTTCTATGTTTTCTTACTTTTAAGTGTTAGAAAAATAATAGTTATGTGAAAAACGTCAAAACAAAAAAGGGTTATCGATCTAGACTCGTGATATCATAATCTTCTCAAGTGAAATTATTCGCTGTAATGGAAGCTGATAGCCTGCGTGAGCACATACCTCCCAAGATACAATGATTTAGGGTTGCAACTTTAGAGACCTTAGTGGAGCTCTCAAAATATTCTAGAGAAATATCAAGTAAAGTAAAATAAAAGATGAATAATTTTTCTATGCATCTTCCTGTGAAATAAACTACGTATATGCAAAGGCGGATCCAGGATTCTTCCGAGGGGTGGGCTAATAGTGACAAACAAAAAAAATCGTAAAAAAATCGAAATTATAACCATATAGTGAAAATAAAATTTAATAACATAATTTAAATATTTGAGTTTATACATAACGAAAAGTATTTAACAAAGTTGAGCTCGACGAGTCTTTAATGATTCAAATTCATCTACTACATACTCTAAATTAATTTTCAAATCGAAGTCACGCTCAATGTTCAGCAACATACAATCGGCAAGAACTACATCCCCAATTGAGTTGCGTAAATTTGTTTTGATGTTATTCATATGGGAAAATGCTCTTTCTATACTTGCCGTAGAAACATAAAGAGTCAATACAAGACGAATCAATCTGTCAAGCATAGTATAATCCTCCAACTTTCTTCTTAAAACTAGTTCTTGGAATAACTCGGCAAAGGTTGAAAGCTTATGAAACACAAGATCACAAACAACATCAAGCTTGTAATGCATTAAAATCCTGAGTAGTGAAATCAGTTGGATAGAATTTTGTAGCAAGCATGCAAATCTTGTCCTCGTCAAATGATTTAAAATAGTCACTAGGATCCCAAAGCTATGCTAAGAGTTAGAAGTTTGATTACGACATCATCAAATCTATATTTTAACTCGATCCATTAATTGAAAATCTATCATGGCATTGAATATATCATAACGGTAGTGATTTTCAATAGTAATTTGATCACGTTCTACCATTTTCATATGAAAAACTCATATTCACTACATCAATATTGTTCCTAGTGCAAAATAACAACACGTGTAAGGAAATTATCCTAACCATGTTCTCTAAATCGTTGGAGAAGACTTTTTTGTTATTAAGACTAATTTCATTGCATTCACAATATTTTGAGATTTACGTTGCAAAGCTTGGCAAAATGTGTCAGTAATTCTCATAATGTTATTCATTAAATTTAAAATAAATATAAAATCAAAACTCCTTATTACCTTAAAAACACCAAGAGCTTGTTCCCTTATTTGTGGATTTGCACATTTCTTAAAATCTTTAACAATTTCGCAAAATGCACCATACATGTTGATCATGCTTTTAACAGATTTATAATGTGAGCTCCACCGAGTAGCTCCAGCTCATTGCAAATTACCAATTTGATTAGCACCCCTACCAGATTAGTGCTCACTAGTAGCCAACAAATTCTCAACCTTAGTTCTTTGAGCAACTTTAACTCACTAACATGTTTTGGGGAAGACGTAATTAGATTGACAACATCAAGATGTTCCATTGTTTAAAACCTAAAATAACAAAAAATTAATAATAATATTACTTTAACCCAAATCAATATTCAAGTAAATCAATATTTAATAATAACATTAAAATTATTAATAGCATCATATTAACTAGCTTAACCTAGATTAACATATAAAATTATTAAACCCACATCAATATTCTACTAAATAAATACTTTAATAATAACATTAACTTTACTAATTATTAAATAACATCAATATTCTAGTAAATAAATACTTTAAATCCATATTTAGAGAGTTTATATTTACCTCAAAGTAGGAGCAAAACTTTCTGAATAAAGTTACTAAATCTTCCAAGTTCCAAAACCTTTCACAATCTTGAACTATTTCACAAAGAATAATGCAATGTATTAATTAAAAAAACTAAAAGTTTTAAAAAATAAATACTAAAAGTCTAAAATAAGGAGAAAATTAAATGCAATAATGTAAATAAAGATTGAAGAATGAACTTACTTATTAGAGAATAAGGAGACAATTCTCTAATTAAATAGAAATGAAGCTATGATTTTTTTTTCAATGGGCAATGGCCGACCAATCACCAATGCAAGAGCCAAAGAGAATGAAGAGAAAGTGAGAGCTGAGAGCCTCAGAATGCAAGAGAATAAAGAGAAAGTTTATGTATTTGTTTGCATTATAAAACATTAATAAATTTTTTTATTAAAATAAAATAAATGTTTAAATGATAGATTGATAGGGATGTAACATGAGTGGTTGGAGTCTTGGAGACTGGGGGTATTGCTAGCATTAGGCTGCGCACTACCTGCACAGCACAGCTTTTTCCTTCTTCTTTTTTTATTTTTTATTTATTTATAATATATATTTAAAAGATTTATATAAATTAGTGGGCTTATAATATTTGAGCTAAGCTAAGGGGTGAGTTAAAACTTAACAAAGATTTGGGCTTATACTAACTTTTTTTTTAACTAGTGCTAGTAGGTTTTTCAAAAGTTTGTCCTTTGCTGTAGGCTGCCCTGTCTCCCCTGATTCTGCCCCTACGTATATATAACTGAAAACATCTAACGGGAAGAAGGAGCATGGAGATAAACGCGTAACCGCGTACAACTCACAGCAACTCAACTTCTCAAAAAAGACTCGATCAAATCTTATCTATAATTAATTAAAATAAAGTAAGATATTAAAAATAATAATAATAAAAAAGCTTGATTTTTGAGAGCCCAAGGGACCCAAGACCCTATCAAAGACCTTTAACATAATAAAATGTAGCCAAAGAGGCTTGCCACTTGAGTTACCTACCAAAATAATTATTTCATGGGGAAAATACATTAAAACTCTTGTGGTTGGGTTATTGAGTCACACCCTCATACTATTTTACCCGACAATAAACCCTATGTGGTATGATCCGTTAGCATTTAACTCCAACCCATTAAAATATTGTCAGAAATTTTCAAACATTGAAACATGGCCTTAAATAAAACAAAAAAAAAAAAGAAGAAGTCATTAGAGCCATCACTTGTGTGTTCAAACAAAAATTGCTCAAAATAGAATTGTTTTTATTGTTATTGTTTTTATTCTTATTATTATTATTATTATTATTATTAACAAACATAGTATACTTAATTGTATAAATTACTAATAATTTTTTTTCCAATGCTTCATTTGATTCTCTCTCTCCAATTATTTTGTGGATTATTTTTAACATTCATATCATTTTTAGTGAGATTAAGATTCCTAGTTGTTGCAAAATATCTGTAATAAATTTTCATAAATATACACCGTCAGCAGGTCCATAAATATACATCAATTGCATCATAGTTACTTCCATACAACTTGCAAAAAATAACCCAAGTTCATAATTAAAATTGCTTACATAAATGCAACTTAATAAAAAATAACAATACTTGAAGAGTTTTCTAGTTCCAAAAATATTCTTAAAATGGCTAATTAATACCAAATTAAGTAACTAAAAAGCGCTCCATTCACCTTCATATACAAGTCCACTTGTTGATCCTTGACTGGGGAAGAATGGTACTTACACATTGCCACTGACACTAGTACATGTGGCCATTGCCACCTAGACTTGTTAGTGCTTGTTGTACTTACAAATTTACATTCATTGTCACTTTAGTATACTCCCACCAAAATTATCAGCCGAAAACCATGACTCTATATTCAATGCAACGCAAAATATTACCTAACTTAAATTTACATTCAATCCAATATAGGGGTGAACTGACCTTAAATCCAAGAAAAACATTCAATTGATATAATTCTCACTCACTGAACTAAAGATAAATTAGAAATAAAAAATAAAAGGTAGCACAATGGCATTTTAATAAGTCCTCTAACACTCCAACATTAATCACAAATGTAAATAAGTTGTCCTTTAAAATATATAAAAAAAATAACTAAATACTATTTTGGAGTGCTAAAAGGTTAATTTGAAGTGCCAACAACCATACCCAAAATAAATGAACCACAATTCCAAACACATAAACGAAGAAATTTTGACAGCAAGCCATTCAATATAATTCCCAACTTAAACTGATCCACAACTAACTCAAATTAATCATTATACCTACTCGTAATTCACATTCCATGCTAAATAAAAAATATTAATAAGAAAAAGAATTTTATCTAACTTGTTGCACCTCTAAATGCTGCTCTAACTGCACCCCTAGTTGCACCTCTAGCTCCCTTTCCCCCTCCTCTACTAACAACAACAACCCTCCTTCTTCCACCAATACCTCCGGCACTTGCAACACCTCTATTTCCCATTCCACCTGCATCGCTAGCTTGCACCTCCAGCTTTATTACTTTTCCTACCGACATGAAACACCTCTTTTATTAGGCTTCATTGGACCTTTGCATGTTCTGATGTTGTGGCCAATTTCACCATATATAGTTCTTGCATATTAACTTTAGTGAAATCTCCTAACTTTAGGAGGATTTTGAGGTTCATCTAATGCTTTATTCCTTAACTTCTTGGGCCTCTCAATAGGTCTTCTAAGAGGGGGAGGCATCAATTGATCACCAAGGAATATGGTAAATCATGTGACTATAAGTTGCTCTCCAAGTATTGATAGAATAGCACTCGTACAAATAATCACTAATTTCTTCATTATGTAACATAATGGAAGCAACCCCATTTCCTACAACTATATGTTTTATCAGTCAATTTGACTATGTAGATCTTCACTGCTTGTGTAACCTCAAACACTGCCCAAATTTTTTTGTTATTAGTGTAGCACAACAGTCCCATAACCTTATGTATTGTTCCTGAAAATTTATTTTAATGACTTCCAATGCTTTCTGCTTTGCCCTATAAACTTGACTTTCAAACACATTAATCATAAACTCCTTTTTAACTGATTTCTTCGTTGCTTGAACTTTCATGGTGGGATTGTCCATTAACTTCTCAAAGTATTGCTTTGCAAGCCAAGTAATATTTGCACTTTTATTGGAGTATGTTTTGCTGCAAGTGTGAGGGTCACCTCTCAAACTTTTGATTTGGAATGTATTAGTACCAATGTTTTAAAATTCGCGACTCGTATTCGAGGCGTTTTGCTAGACCGAGGCGAGGCGTACGCCTCGAGGCGGAACGAGGCGTAAGCCTCAACTTTTTTAGAACAGAAAAATATAACAAATTATAAAATAATAAACTAACACAAAGTTCAACAATAATAATTAATAATACTAATAGTTCAACAAAAACTAGAATAAAAACATCAAAGTCATGCCATAATTCATCATCAAACACCTACAAAACAACACAAAACAAATGTCTTCAACCCAAAAATTATGACAAGTACAAAATAAGTAGCACAAACAAGTTTTCCTAATCAAATTTAAATAGGGAATCATCCGTGTCCAATGGTTTGAAGAACTCATCAAATTCTTCATTTTCATTTTCCCCGCCACTCAAAGGATCATCCATAGAGTCGTCGTCATATCTAATCGCCCTATCATCCTCCTCCTCTCCCGACTCAAGATCCTCCCATTCACCTTCTTCATCCACCAATTGCAATCTCTTCCCTTTATGCATAATAAAACGAATAAATTTTATAAATTAGTATATAGTTTTTCAAGTAAGTAAATTATATATTTATATTATTTAATCTAAGAGAGGAGAGAATAAACCTTTATTCCTATTGTCCAATTGTGATTCCCCTCTCTTTCTTTTTCCTCTTTGTTCTTGTTGTGTACTTCCACTCCCTTGAGTAACTTCTTCTTCCTCATCATTAACTTCATTAATTTCACTATCAACACCTATTGCATATTCTTGGAATTCATTGCCACCGTCATCGGCAACCCACTCATCATCCGATGGTATTTGATCAATAACCAATGGGTCTTGTTCTTCCTTAAGTGCCTTTCTCTTCAAATGCCTATCTTTCAATTTCTTGTTATACATGACGTAGACCAAGGTGTTAAGTTTTGCCGTGGTTAATCGATTTCTTTTCTTTGTATGTATCTGATATAATAATTTATTTATTTTACAAGCAAAAAAGTATTAGCCGTCACTTAATCAATTGATCGATAAATATGGTAGCTAATTACTTTTCAAGTTTCAATTACCTGATTGAAAGTACTCCAATTACGCTCACAGGCTGATGAAGAACAAGTAAGACTTAAAACTTTCACCGCAAAACTTGTTAATTCTGGAGTTTCATCTCCAAATTGGATCCACCAATCGGCTACATTAAAATAAGTTAACTTTAACTTCTAAAGTTTTAGGAAAAAAAAATAATAATTTAAGTGCATAGTTGCTTAAAAATATTTACTTACCCGGGCTACGCTTCTTACAAGATGATTTGGCTAGTTGACACCCAAATAAACCCTCTCTCTTTCGAAAAAAATCCACTTGTAGATCAGCTTTCTCTCTATCACTAACATTGGGAATTAGTTTCTCCAAGCACGCATACAAACCCACCTTCACTTCTATATGGTTTATATGGCTAGATGAACCTTCATCAAATTGAAAATGTGGATTTAGAAAGTACGCAGCAGCGTGCAAATGGCGATGCATTTGGAACTCCCATTTGTCATCAATGATACTCCATAATTCTTTATAAGCCCCCTCTTCTCCACCCAAATTTTTTGCTATTTCTTCTTTAGCCTTATCCATTGCACCATACAAGAACCCCATTCCCGGCATTTTCTCAGAATCTGTCATCCTCAACACACTCACAAGAGGCTTTGTGGTTTTGATTGCGTATCCTACACTTGACCAAAAGGCGCGATTAAAGATTACTTTCCTTACGTCTTTCCCCTCAGCTTTTTTTGCCCAAGAACACTTGGACCATTCAGCAGAAGCAAACATAGCCTCTAAAGGTTGCCTCAAATTTTGCATGCTTTGCAATGTTAAATAAGAAGTGGCGAATCTAGTAGCGGCAAGGCGAAGAAGCTCTCTACCGGCGTGTTTCCTCATCAACGCCAAAACCCACCCATGGTTGTAAATAAATTTACTCACCTACAATTTTAAAATATAAAAAAAATTAAAAGAATATAAAATAATTCTTAAATTTAATATATGTATATATATGAAATGATTACCTTCTTTGCTTTTAACAAAGCATTTTTGTGTTGAGGCAAACTCCCAATTTTTTCCAACATCAAGTCAATGCAATGAGCGGCGCATGGCGTCCACCACAAGCGTGGCCGCTTATCCATTAGTTTTTTTCCCGCCAACTTGTAATTAGATGCATTATCTGTAACTACTTGAATGACAACGTCTTCTCCCACTTCTTCCACAACTCCATTCAGTAGGTCAAATAATAAGTTTGCATCTTTAATTGCATCGGATGCATCAACGGATTTCAAAAACACAGTTCCATAAGGGTTATTTACAAGAAAATTAATCAAACTCCTTCCTCGAATATCCTTCCATCCGTCAGATAATATTGAAACTCCTGTTTGTGTCCATGTTTTCTTCACCTCATCAACAAAGACTTTAGTAGTCCTTTCCTCTTCTTTTAAAATCCACGTGCTAAGCTCGTATGGAGTGGGGGGTTTGAAGCCACGACCATAGTTTCCAAGGGATCTACACATATTCACAAATGAGGGGCTACTAGCAACATTAAAAGGAATGCCATTTTCAATAAAGAACCTCCCAACATCTAAAGCACAACGATTTCGAGCTTCCTTTGCATTAGTTTGGTTGCCGGTATCTTCCGCATCATCTTCATCGACATTAGTTACAAAATGATCCATAGGTCCCCTAACTCCCCTCGAAGGAACACTTCCTGTACTTGAACCTCCCCTGCCTAGTGATGCATGGCTACTATAGTAAGCACCGCTATCAACCATTTCATCAAATTGTCTTTCTCTAATGATCTTTGATTGCTCCCCTTTCTTTAAATAATCTTTAATTTCGTTTTTTACATCTTCAGGTACATGTTCACATGGTTTTGAATCTTTACGTGTACCCGCAAGATGCATTTTCATTCTTGACACTCCTCCACTAATAACTTTCGAACAAAAATTACATTTTACATATTTGTATCCCTTGCCTTCGGGCATCACAACTTCTGTGCAAAACTTCCAAGCCGGGTCTTTTCTATTACCCATGCCACCTTGCCCCGTCGATCCTCTCACCATTTTCACAAGTCACTATAATATAACAATAATATAATATTAAGTAACCAATTGCTCAAAAAAAAAAAAAAACAGAGAAACCGTTTCTTCCAAAAAAAATTAAACTCATAGCATACTCCAATAGTCCAATGTACTCTTATATAACAATAATACAATATTAAGTAATCAATTGTTCAAAAAAAAAAAAAACAGTGTAATCTAAATATCAAAAAAAAAAACAGAGAAACCATTTCTTCCAAAAAAAATAAACTCATAGCATACTCCAACAGTCCAATGTACTCTTATATAACAATAATACACTATTAAGTAATCAATTGTTCCAAAAAAAAAAAAATAGTGTAATCTAAATATAAAAAAAAAAAACAGTGTAATCAAAATTTAAAAAAAAAAAATACTTATAACATACTCCAATGTACTCTTATATAACAATAATACAATGTTAAGTAACCAACTAACCAATTGTTAAAAAAAAAAAAAAACAGTAACCATTTCTTTAAAAAAAAAACAGAAAAAAAAAAAAAACAGTAACCATTTCTTTAAAAAAACAAAACAGCAAAAAAAAAAAAAAAAAAAAAAAAACAGAGCAATATTTGTTCGCACATTAAAACAGAGCAATAGCCAAGACTATCAATACCTGTAACTTGGAGGAAAGAGAGACGATCGGTGGAGAGAGAATCGGTGGAGAGAGAGACGATCAGTTGAGAGAGAGACGATCGGTGGAATCGGTGGAGAGAGAGACGATCGCTGGAGTGAGAGACGATCGGGGGAGTGACTAGTGAGAGGGGCTGTGAGCGGCTGAGCAGCGTATATGTCGTAGGGTTTTACAAATTACGATCAATGTTTTAAAATGGTAATAATTGAAAGGTAAAAAATAAAAAATAAAAAAAATAGGTTAAAATACAGCTACATCACGACTCGTCCGCCTCAAGCGCCTCGACTCGTTTACGAGTCGACTCGTACGCCTCACACCTTCGACTCGCATGTTTCAAGTTTTACACCTAACTCGTACGACTCGACTCGGCATGCTTCCGCCTCGCCTCGACTCGCGAGTCGACTCGTACGAGTCGAGCGTTTTTTAAAACATTGATTAGTACTATGGAATTTGGACGCAAACCACAACCAACCTTGCAAACTATAATTCATATAATTTTTTAATGGAATGCATCTTCAAAGTGGCTCTAAACACCCTTATACTGGAAAATAACATTCCTAATTTAAGTTCAGGATTACTCATATGCATTTTCTCATCAAATTCAGGGAAGTCAAACTTTTGTTTTTGTATCTTTTGCAAAATTCTCTAGGCACCTAAAAGTCTCTTCTTCATCAATATTTGCGTCTTCCTCAATCACATCAATACATTTTTCCTTTCCCTTTCCAATATTTGTTACTCGCTTGTCATTTACATTTTTTGAGACTTCAATCTTCAAAGGCTTATAGTACTTTGAAATTACATTCTCCTCATCACTATTGTCATCATCAATTAAGCTGTTTGCACCACTAAAAAACTCTAAATCATCAGTGTTACTACAAGTTTTACCCTACTCATTTTCATAACCAAATTCAGCAAATTCACCATTATAGCACCACCATCCATTTCTACTTAACACTTAACACTTATCACTATCCAAGTGCTCAATATATATAGGAATTAATTTACACCCAAAATGGCAAGCAAACATATTCAATATATCACTATCAGTGGCCACTAACCTAAGGCTGCCATTTAGTTTCAGCATCAAGAAGCGAGTGACAATACTTACAATTTTGTGTAAAGATACCGTAACTTTGTAGCATAGTCATCCAACTCAAGCATGGAAATTAGATTTGGGTCTACATGTATAAGCTTTTCTCTCACCCCTCTAACATCCTTAACACTGAGTTTATAAATCAATTTACATCCATGAATAAATTAGAAACTGATTTTATTCATACTAAAAAAAATTAACTTGAAGTTTAATATCAATAGCATTCATAAAATGTGGAATATTCAAAACATATGTGACAAAAATATCAAAAGAAACAACAAAAAATAAATAGATGCTTTAAGGACTACTTAATGTAGAATATTGAATAAAATGGTTTAAGAAATAATATACATTTACTCTAATCCGAACATATAACAAATAAAATACATATTGAAAACCACCATTCAAATCTATGTATTAAACATGCAAAGACATAAAGGGTTCAAATAAACCCTAAAAGACTTCAAAACTATAACTATAGAACCCTTATTTATAAAGATGGATGATCTAGGGTTTAAATTAAATAATGGGTCATTTGGGTTTTGAGTACCAATAATTTATCATAATTGAGCTTTGGGTACCAAAATTTCTATTTATTGAGTTTTAGATACCATTTCACACTAGTCTACGAGTCAAGTATATTTGACTGTTAGCTTTTATTTTTTATGACCATGCTACCCTTATTTAATAGCAAACCATATTACCGTTGATTTCAACCCGTTAGCAAAACTCCACTAGCATTTCCTTACATAAAAAGTTTCTCTACCACAACAAAACAGCATCCAAGCTCAATAACACCATTATATAGTTGTAGGACTAAAGAAATATAAAAAACAAAAAAATGGGAGGTGGGAATAAGGATGAATATTTGACTTGCCAGATGTGTGGAGGGCATGGACATTTAGGAATTGAATGTAAATAGGTATACATTAAATGCAAGAAAGGTATGTGTTAAGACTTCATGATAATGCGTGTGTCTCAACAAAAGAAAAGCTATAGGAAGAGATACGTACAATGTGAATACCAAATATGTAGGGCATATCTTTGGTTGGAAGATGCCATTAAGGAAGTTGTTGGATCAACATTAAATGCATCATCTGATTCAAGAATTGCTTCCAATGTAGAAAAAGTAATCATTGGGAAAAGGACTGCCCTTGGAAAGCAACCATTTGTCCTAATGGTTGTGAAAGTACAAGAAAGACATTGACTAGCACAAAAAGGCACAACTTTGGCAAATAAAATCTCAAGTGTATAAAATGTAATAGTTTTGAACGATTAGAGAAAGCCATATTTAAGGCTTCAAAGAAGAACATTAGGGTTAAGATAAAAGTAAACTTAGAAGATTTATATAATAGCTATGAGACTTAAATGCATATATAATGAATTGAAGAAAATTTGTAATAAAGGAAGTTTGCATTGATCCATGTTTTATTTGCCAAAGTAAATAACTCGTAAAGGACTTGATTGTAACTCACAAAAAGCCACAACCAAAAATAAGCAAATAACTAGCAAAATTAATAGTAACTCGTACTAGCCAAAGAAAATGGCATAACAAAAGGACTTGATTGTTTTTCAAAGATGAACAAGTAAACCAAAAAATGTATAACATTTATACTAGCCACATAATTGATCTAAGCTACTTTGTGATCGGTTTATGTCCCATCCATGGTGAGTACTGATACCTGATACAAGTGGTGTTGATGATGGAGGAGTGAACCTTGGAGATGGGGGATAAAAAAACCCTCCCATTTTCTCTGCCCCTGCCTTTACCACTATTTCCCTTTGCTTTGCCCCTACCACTGCCATTGTTTTCCTTTATTGCAGTAATTGTCCTTCTGGTGGGGTTGGTGGTATAATAACTGTTAGCCTACTTGGACCAGCTACACCCTTTGTTACTCCAGTCCTAAGCCTCAATGTATGACACATTAAATGGTTGAAAAATTATAAACACATTAAATGCTACTAGAATTACATTAACTGTTTTCACCAACACATTAACTATTAATACTAGGCATTAATTGAAGTAAATTTAACTACCTCTCCTTCCATTCTTATTGTTGCTGGTGCCTTTTTTAAGTGCTTTTATTATGGCCCAAAATTCCACATTTACTAGACCTTTTCTTTTTGTTCTTCTCTGGAGCTACTTCATCTTGATTCCTGATTCTATTGTTCTTAGGCCTCCTAAAGGCCTATAGAGGGGGGAAGGACTCTGTGTTGTGGCTGTTCAAAAAATGTATAAGTTACCTTATTCCAAAATTGGCGGTCATTAATTGGATGGACATAACCTTCATATTAGGGATGGCAATTTCATACTGCGAACCGAAAATCGACAGACCATTTTTAATCGATTACCGTCGCTTCGGTAACCAACCATAGGCGGTTGCGGAAGTGTTTTCTAACTCTTATATTGTCGATAACAGCCGAATGACCGAAAAATGTAAATATATTTATTTTATATAAAAAATAGTATTACTCTTAATTAACTTAAGGGTTTGAAATTGTAAATATTATTCTCTTATAATTCTCACTCTCTGTTTCTCTCACTCAGTACCACACTCCCACCACAACTCCACCGTCACACACTCCCACTCCTACACGGCCACACTCAGCGGTCCAAGCCTCGAACAGTCCCACACTTCCAGGCTCCGCCCCTTACTGCCATAGATCAGTAGCTCTAAGCTTTTTCTTCGCTCAGTCATAAACTCATCATTCATTCCCGGTCCCTTTAGTATATTTTTAATTTTCTTTCCTCTTATTCTTACATTATATGCCTTCTAGATTAATCTTTGATTGACTTGGTTGCTTTGTGATTTATGGTTAGAAATTAGGGTTCAAACTAGGTTTATAAATTAGGGCACAATCTAAACTTGCTTGTGTTAAGGTTGATTACTTCATTACTTGATTTGGTATTTAGGTGAGGTATTGTTCAATTTTGTTTATAAATTAGTAGGTTATATATATATATTCAATGGGGTTATATACTTATATGTATGTACATGACTATGTGTAATTGTGTATATTGTTTAATAGTCGTTACTCCATCTTTTTATTGTTATGTTTAATTTTGAAAAAGACAAGCTGATTTAATATTTTTATTTCTATAAAAATAGAGGAAAGTTCTTGCATAGTGTAAACTAATGCCTAAAGTTCATATAAATCTCTTAATTTTTACTACTATAAATTAAAGGGTTAATTACTAATTTAGAAATTAAATTCGGTGGAAACTTTCTTATGATGAGAGCACATAGTACTTTATGAAAACATAAAGACATTGACAAACTTGTTTATTGATTTAGTAGTGGAAGTTAAATCTAGTAACATATTTGATTACTTTAAAAATACTATGGGACTATTTAATTTGCAATGAGAATGTTAGAGTTAATTGTTCTATACTTTTAATCTTCTATAGTTCTATTTGTTTATAAAATAGTAGATTATAATTTGGTAACAACCCTTTTCTTACTTTGGTACCTTTCTTAATTTGTTGTGGTTTATTTGATTAATTGATTGTTAGTGTGCAAATATTTTTGGCTAATATATATATAAATATATAATCCATTGGTAAAAAATGCTTTTTAACATTGGTTATCTGTTATCCTTAACTAAATTATCTTATATATATATATATTTTTTTTAGTTTATAAATTTCAGGATGGAGAGTTACTCTGCTATTGGTAGCACACTTACTCCTACTTTTCCTTTATCAAGTCCAAATATAAATATTCCTCCTCCCCCTCGTCTTCCTCCTCCTTATGAAAATCAAAACTCACCCAACCTTATCCCACAACACAAAATAATGACAATGATGAAGACACGGGATCTGATCATGGTGATGGGGTAAATATTGAAGCATTAGTTGCAACCAATAAGCCATGCGAGGGTAATACAAAGAAAGCGAATATTATTTGGGTGCATGTAACTAAGCAAGAATTTATGAATGATTTTGGGGAGAAGGATTATATTGATATTTGCAATGTATGTAAACATGAAATGCATGCTCATCTTAAAAGAAATGGAACAATCGATATTAGAAATCATTTATAGAAATGTGAGGGTAGTGGTTTGTATAAGCACTATCATTCAAGTCAAACAATGCTCACATAAGATAACTTTGGGGTTCCGTTGGTTACTTACAAATTTGATTGATAGAGGTTTGACAAGAGATGTGTGGAATGGGTAATTAGGGCCGATCAACCTTTTAGGGCAATTGAGCATCCGGCTTTCGTTGCCTTTATTAAGGACCTTCAACCTAGGTATATGTTACCTTCTAGGAAGAAAGTTGCAACAGGGGTTTGGGATTTGTTTTTGATAGGGAAGGCAAAGATTTTAAGTGCCATAGGCAATTTGAGGGTAAGTATCACCACCGATACTTGTACCTTAATCCAAAATATCAATTACATGGTAGTGACTGCTCATTTCTTATATAATGATTGGAATTTACATAAGATGATCATCAATTTTACCAAGATCACGTCTCATAAAGGCAAAGAGATAAGGAAGGCTCTAGATGGGTGTTTGAGTGGTTAGGGCATTCAAAAAATCTTTAGCATTATTGTTAATAATGCTAATGCTATGAGGCTTAAGACTTATGGTACTCTTTTGCTTGATGGCACTCACTTGCACATGATGTGTACTTGCCACATCTTTAATTTGGTTGTCAAGGATGTAATTAAGGACCTGCTTTCGTCAATAGAAGGCATACGGAATTGTGTGAGGTTTATCCACTCTTCCCCGATTAGGTTGGATTTGTTTAGGTTAGTCGCTTCTTTGGGGAATATGGACAAGATGGCTACTATCCTTATGGATGTTGTTACTAAGTGGAATACAACCTATGGGATGCTTACTAGTGCCTTTAAGTACAAAAATGTGTTTGCTAGGATGGCGGAAGAAAATGAACAATTTGAAGGGTACTTCGAAAAGTGGTGACTAGAAAAATTGATGGTAAAAAGATCCAAGCTGCGAGGGAAAGTCCTCTAATTGAAAAGGATTGGGCAAGAGCCATAAGCTTTGCCCATTTTCTCAAGAAATTTGATGAGGCCACCATTAAACTAAGTGCAACCAAAACTCCAACGTCAAATTTAATTTTATCGACGGTGTTGATTTTGCAAGTAGAAATTGAAAACGAATTAATGGATTTTTCAAATCTAACTTTGCAAAGTGTGGTTTATTCTATAAAGATGAAGTTTGATAATTATTAGGGTTCAATTGATGGTGCGAATCCAATTATGTTTGTAGCCCAAACATTTGATCCAAGTTATAAGTTTAATATGATTGAGCTGGGTTTGGAAAAAATTGATGCAGGAGAAACCAAAATTGAGCAAATTAAGGAGTCAATTAAACAACGGTTCAACGATTTTCTTAGGGCGTATAAGGAAGGGAATGCGGAAGAAAGGCCAAGAGAGGTGGTTGTGGATGAATCTAATTCATAAGGATGGGAGGGTGATGTAGAAGAAATGTGGATTTACAAATTATGAATAAAAGAAATACGCCGTATTGTATGAAAATATCAAATAAAGCGGACAACTAGTTGAACGACACTTTTAAAAGCCTCAACAATGATGACTTCAATCTCTCAGAGTAGTGGAAAGAAAATAGTAATAGATATTCAATCCTCTTTAAGATTTCTAGGGGTGTGTTTGTTCTTCTTAGTTTTATTGTAGCTAGTACAAATGCGTTTAGCCTTGGTAGGAGAGTTGTTGATTCATTTAGGGCTTCCTTAACACCTAAAATGATTGAAGCATTAGTGTGTTGTAGTGATTGGCTTAGAAGTGAAGAATTTAAATTCTACTAGGAGCTTACGGAAGAAGAAGTGGCGTTCTACAAGGAACTTGAAGAAGTTGAAATGGTAAGTAGACTATTACTTATTTCAATAATAGTATATGTTATTTACTTCTTTCAAATTTCATTTTCATTTTCAATTACTTAGTTACTAATTACTAGTGTTAGTTTACATGTAGATGTGATTCATGTGAAGGACGAGCAACTTGGAGTTGGAGATTTGGAAAGTGAAAATCAAATGCCGCCTCATTCAGCTCAAGTTCGAGTACCACCTCAAGTTCCTCTACCAGTTCCACGTCCCAATATTCCAAGACCAAGAGGTGGTCGAAAGGGTGTTTGAATCACAAGAGGGATGAGCCGTAGTTAGCTATTCAATTATAACTTATAATATATGACTTTGTGTTGATACTTGAAAGTTAAAACTTTTGTAGTTTTTGGTTTGGACTAGTGTTTTTTTGTTAGATATCGCTTACTATTTGGTTTGGTTTGGTTAATTTTTTTTGTTGTTTGGAAGAGCAAAATAGTAATGAAAAAAGAAAATAGGTTACTGACTTGCTGTGCACAGCATGGCTAAGTGCTGGTTATGGTGTTGCAGTGCTGCTGCGATGACTGCTGAGTGTTTTTGTTTTTTATTGCTTACGTGATGCGAATGATAGTAATTTGTTTATAATATTTTGGATTAATTAATTTGATCTATATTACAAGAAATATATGCTTGCTGGCATTTTTATTGAATGGTCGGTTTTGTTGTATTTTTGGTTTTCTTTATTTGTTACAGGCTAAAATCTATGCTTCTTGTTTTGGTGCTTATAGAATGGTCGGTTATTTTGCTTTGCCAACCGTACTGACTGACCATTTCGGTAAAATCGACCTTGGCTGTTCGATGGCAGTTTTTTTGAATGGCAAACTGACCGAGTCGGTTCAGTTACCGAACTGTGGCCACCCCTTACTTCATATGTAGCCTTATATGCATCAACTGTCAAGTATAGGTTGCAATACTTGAAATTGGATAAGTAATATGAATTATAATATATCAATATTCACTGATGAAAATGGGCAAGTAATTAAAAATGGGAAAGTGATAATGATTATACTTACTTCTCCTATGATTCCCTCATTGTTATTATCACAACCATAACATGACCATAAGGAACCTTTGAGGCTTGCCACTCGTAGCCACATGCATTTTCCCTTAAGTCCACAGTCTAAGTAACCGCAACCTTATCAATAGCCATATACATCCAATATGTTGAGCCTTTGGTAGTGTAGTCCTTGTATTGCTTTTTGTACTTCTTAATCAAATTTTCAACCTTTGGAATAATAATTGAATCACCCATCTCTTTAGCTGCCCTACGCCTCTTTTTTATACAATAGTGACAATTCCCTAAGTTGGTAATTCTAAATAAGCTTCACTAGTGGCAGGTCCCTTAAACGAATGATCATATTGTTAAATGATTCAGAGAAATTGTCGATTAAGTGCTCACATTTTGTAGTAGCACCAAAGAATGCTCTAGCCAAAGTATACTTATTTACATCAACCAAGTACTTGTGTGCATTGCTTTCATCTTTAAGGAGTTGTTTTATCCATTTCTCATGATTTTCCTCTCTATATGCTCTGGACCCCCCCCCCCAACTTAAGTGCATCAAATGATCACCTTTGTGCTTAGCTTTAAAATTCTTATACATGTGTCTCATGCAATGCTTATGTCTATTATTAGGAAACAATTATCTGACTGACTTCAACAAACCCCTACACTTTTTTGAAATGAAAATAAAAGTGATAATGTTCTTAAGTTTCATGAGATGTGATTTTAAAATTGAAAGGAATGTCCTCCATGATTTCCCTTTATAGCCATATACATTGTAACATGGAACAAACCATTATTCTCATTAATAAATATTGTAAAAAGGACTACCGCCCCACCCTCCATATTTAACCTTTATAAAACACCCATCAAGTCCAATTAGTGGCATGCAACCATTCATAAAACCATCTTTGAAAGCAATACACAACCTGACAAACTTATAATCCACATAGCTCCTTGTCCACTCAGTAATACTACTAGGATTCTTGAGAAGAATTTGCATGCACAACTCTAGACACATCTTATAACCCTCATCATACTTTCCAAAGATATTATCATGAGCAATGATCATTGCCTTATATGCATAATCATAAGAAAGTTTCACACCAAACTTATGCCAAATCTCAGTGATAATTAACATCTTTTGGTTTAAAATCTTTATGATTTCTTAGCCAATCCTTTATTTCAGTTATAGCCAACCTAGCATTAGCATTTGTATTCTTACAGTTCTTATCACTTTTTCATGTATGTTGTTTCTCATATATTCTTAGCCTACCAGCAAGTTCATTAGGAAGCTTCCTCATATAAACCCTCCATTTACAAGTGATATATTTACATATCAAGTCAATCCTATAGTTATTGTTAGTCTTTTGCCTAAACTTAAACTTGTTATTGATTGCATGATTCCTTAAGTAAGTCCTACATTTTTTCATTGTAAACCACTCTATCTTCTCATGAATTTCATAAGTTTTATTGCCTTGTGGAGCACATTAACCCTTTATATCACTATCTGCCTCATTGAAAACATCATTTGTTTGATCCACAAACTCCTTAAGGTAAAACCATTTCACATTGTTCCCTATTGTTCCTAAATTCAACATTGTCGATCCTCTGCCTCTTTTGCATCATATTCCTCCTAATCCCACTTCTCAAAGCCACTATTTTCTAATTCTCATTCACTCCCAGACCATGGCAGACTACCACAACCACTCTCTTTATCATTATCAACCTCACTGTGGTACTCTTTCTCAGTATCCATATTGTTAAACCCCAAAATTCTATAAAGAGATTGAATAGCTAAATGAAAATCAACTCCATCACTAGGTTCACCACCCTCAACCTATATTAGTAATATTCAACTGAGAAGCACCAGTACTAATGAACTGATAAACCTTACTAATCAACTCAGACATAGGAAAAATGAAATCAAAGTTATGCATGGTGAACTGTGTTTGAATTTGTTTCTCCACAAGAAGTTCCATGTTTTCATTCCTAATTGGCGGTTCATTTCTAACAATGTCCATGGTTTCATCCTCGTCATCAGATAATGAAATAGGGTTTATGAAGAACAACTAAATGGCAATTTACATTTTCCTATCAACCTAAGTGATCTTCTAGCAAATGTTGCATGGTGGGGTGACTTGTTCTTCTTTTTAGGGGTACTGAACTCTTTACATTTTCTTATTATTTTAAACTAAGCATATATATATACATCGTATAAGTCAATATTATACATACACAAGCAAACAACCGCTAAATAGACAAAACCCTAGCAAAAATCTACGATTGCATGCATAGAACAAAACAACCACCATCTGTTATTACAAAAGACAAAAAGTAGTATAATAATATACATATAGACACAAAAGTCCATAAATAGTATATATATATACATAAAGTGCCAACCTGTCCTAACTTTGTTTGAAAATGGGACCACAAACCCAAAATTATTACAATACATGACTCTTTATGTTCCTCAAATAGAAACATCTCTTCAAAACAGAATAGAAAAGAGGGTTCAAAAAAGGATGCACCTTTCTGTAAAGAACAACCTTGATTGTAGAGAAATCTAACATTTAGTGATGAAAAATTGCGTCTAGGGTTTTTATTTCTCCATCTTCAATTTGATCCTCACCTTTTTTCAATTAAAATGTGTGCAACAAATCAAGTAGCAACATAAATTTGGTACGATTAGGTTGTTTTTTTTTTATCTTGGATTCTTTTACTTTCCCGTTTTTTCTCATTTATCTCTTTATGTTCTTTTTTATGTTTTGATTGAAGATGTGTGGTGCTTTGTGCTGGTGATTGTGTTTGAGAGATGCTAAGGGCAATTAAGGAAGTTCACATTTTTTTGACACATTTAATAGTCAATAAACGTTAACTCACGTAATAGTGTGAAATCGTACCCAAAGCTCAATAAACAAAAACTTTGGTACCCAAAGCAGAATTATGGTAAATAAACGGTATCCAAAACCTGAATGACCCTAAAATGAAACCCTAAGTATTGTAAAAAAAAAGTTTGAATCAACATCCAAAACCTTGACTAAACATGTACAAAAGAGATAAAAAAAATCATAGAAGATACATAAAAAACTTGAGATAGAGCGACAAGCCAAACTACACATACCTATAATTTTCAATGAAACGTCTAACTATGCACTTTTGATTGAACCAAAAAGGTCACAATTTCAATTTTAGCAGCAAAGAAGAGAGTCGTAAATGAGACTTTCTCTCACTAGGGTTTTAACTTGCTCTGATAGAATGATGTAAAATAAGAAGGGTGAGTTTGAAGTGTAGGCTTATATTTTTGCATAGAGGCTTTTACGGTAAGACACATTTGAAAGGAGGATAATCTTGCCTTTTACCTAAATTTTGTCAACACCGTTAGCCCATTTTACCTTTTCAATACCATAGGCAGAGGCATCCTTACATGGGGGGGGTGCAATTGCCCCTACTTGGATTATGATTTTTTTAAAGAACATATGGGTTATTTTTTTGAATATATATATAAGGACTTATGTGCATGCATAAATTTATACTTGAGGATACCTAAGTGTAAGGGGCAAAACTTTAGGGGTCATTAGAAAATTTTCACTTTAAAATATCAAACTCACCCACACCCATTGCTAGCTAAACCTTACACTCGTCCCTCTTTCATCTCTTTTTCTCCATTCTCGGTTGCTCTCTCCCTAGTATATCTTCATTCTTCACTTCTACTTCTCTTCTTCTTCCGGCGATCGGTGTTATCGTCCCTTGGCCACGAATCCACTACTCACCCTCCATTCCTCCCACTTTCTACTTCTCATTTCAAGGTATTTAATTTCTTATATCTACTTTTTAATATTAGGTATAAATTTATTTCTTGACTACTTACATAATACGAGTTGTATTTCTTGATTAATTGTATAATGTTAAGTGTATTTTTTGAAATATTGATTGATTGTTAAATATTTGGTGATTTAGATCTAAATCCTTAATTTAAAATATTAGTTATATTAGGTGTATTAAATTACTTTTTTACTCATGAAATTTATTATTTAGATGGTAGATAAGAAATTTTTTTTGTAAAAGAAAAGGAAGTTAAAGAACATCTTATGAAAATACTTAATACTTCTTTTTTTCAAAAAATTGTCAAGAAAATTAACTAGTGTAGTTTTCTAATCATTTTATTACCTTAACAACCAGTGGGCCAAAAGGGTTTTGTTTAATATAATGTTGATTAATTGCGTAAATAGGAAGAGAGTTATTTAATTATTTTTTGTATTTTATTGAAAATAGTGTTAATGGACATTGAGTATGAAACCCGTAGAATTTTATTATAATTTTGTAAACATTAAGTATTTAAGACTTTTAGGCCTCATTTGATTCGCGGATTTGAGGACTCAGGAAAGGAAAGTCACTACTTTCCTTTGTTTGGTAAGCACAAACTCCGGAAATACTTTCTTGACATATGAGAAAGTAGGGGGAAAATCATTCAACTCAAACCTCAGGTGATTGATTTTCCCTTCTGATTTTCCAGCATTTATTACAAAAGTTTTAGACAACAATACCCCTACCTAAATATGTTATTGCCAAATTTACCTATTAAAATATTGATATATTTTTACTTTTCTTTCCTGTACCAACCAAACACCGGAAAGGAAATCAAATAGTATTTTCTGAATACTTTCCATACTTTATCAAACACAGGAAAGGAAACTGGACAGGAATATTAGTTTCCCACCCCAATGAAAAGATAAGGGAATTGATTTCCCTTCCATAAACCAAACGAGGCCTTAGTTGTATCAAGTATTATTATTAATGCGATTACTTGTGGTTAAATTTGATTTCTTTAAATATATTTTGTGTGCTTTAAATTTCGCCCTCCATTGGTTAAATTCTTGGGTTCGCTATTGACCATATGGGGTTTATGGTTGGGTAAATAGCAAAAAAATGTGACTGGGTAACCCGAAAACCACAAGTGGATTTAATGTATTTTCCCCTTATTTCATTCAAAATATGTATATATACAACAATAAGAAAAAAACATATTTGCATTCGCTGATTCTCTTGTGGTATTGTTGTTGTTGCACAAAGCAATAGATCGGGCTTCTTTAGTTAAGGGTGGAGATATTGGCACCCCCAATATCTCTTGAAAACACTCCTACTTTTTATTCGGTCCTTGACAACCGAGTAAGGTATATGTTACTCGATTGTGAAGGACCGAGTATAAATTTGATAATGCCTTACTTGGTTGTAAATGACCGAATATATAGGTTTGTACTTGGCTCTCAAGAACCGAGTAATAGAAACCTTACTTGGTTGCGAATGATCGAATGAAAGTGGGAGTGTTACCTAGTGTTTTTTTGGGTGCCAATATCTCCACCCCTAATTAAAGTGACAAAATATACTTGGACAATAAAGCTATCATATCTACACCATCATTAGTTTTTAACTAAATGGTTCCGAATTAGTTTGACTAGTGACTAGTATTTAAATGAGTTCTCGGTTGAAAGAGTATATTTTTTAAACAAGACTTAAAATTTAAACCATCTAATATATGATTAACAAATATGGTTAAAAAATAAATTAAAGAGAAGATATATGTAAACACATAAAAAGTATCACAATTTTTTTTTTGTTTAACATTTGTTTAAATTAAATATATATAGTTCAAAAACTAAAAAAAAGGAAGAAATATGCTTAAAAAGTAGGGGTGTTCACGGGTCGGTCAACCGACCAGTTAACTGACTTTTTGGACTGGACCGACTACTTCAGTCCTTTATTTTTTTGGACCGGACCGGACCGAACCGAAGCCGTGTTTATTGGGTTGGTTTCAGTCGATCCATTGGTCTGGGCTTGATATATGGGCATGTTGCAAAATAAAGTTGGGCCTAGAATAATAGAAGATGTCTTAACAAAAAAATGGCTAACTTTTGCAAAAAATAAATAAATTAATACACAACAACAAAAATACACAGCCTATTACGCAGCATTACAAATTAATACACGGCCATTTTATAAATAATATTAGCAAATATATATATTTCTTAAAAATATACTAATACTCGATTCGGTTCATTTTATAGGGCTTTTTTAACCTATATGACCGAGGACCAGACCGAATTTAATCGGTCCAAAAAAAAAGTAGATCGAACCGACCTGAAATATATATAAAAACCGAAAAAAAGCCTATGGTCCGGTCTGATTCGGTCGGTCTTTTCGGTTCGGTTCGATTTTTGCACACCCCTATTAAAAAGTACAACTAGTCTAGCACGTTAAGAGTACCTTTAGCAGTAATACAATATTTTATATTTTTGTAATATGTAAAATTTATACAACCTATAAAAGCTTTGGTTTCCTGTCTTTTAAAATGCGAATTTTTTTTTTCTTGCAAAAATGAAGGTATAAAATATAAGATAACTTTCTCTCAACGCGCCAACTTTCTCTCTCATCAACTCTTTTATAAAACTTTAAAATTTAGTAATTGCTATACAACCCATGGATTCTAGTAAAACTTATATATATATATTTGATATTTTGTCGTGAAGACTTATCAATTAAAATGTGTTGGGTTTTGGGCCTGTTGGGATAGTTCAACAAGGACACCCATAGTGGGCTTTAGGGTTTACACCCTTTTATCCCTAATATATATATGTAGGTATTGAGACCTAAATTATAACAGACACACAATATATTGAAAAGTGGCCGTCATCTTTTTTCTACACACACTCTGGGGTTCCCAGTTGAGAGTATCTGAAGCTATGGGTAAAGTGGTAGTTGTTCACGTAACGCTACACAACGTGAGTATCGTAAGACCAATCACACAAGATTCATATCAAATCCGATGCGTATACATATACGCCTACTTGTATTATTTTTCCTACATTGGTATTAGAGGGAAAGTATTGGTCTTCGTACATAATCACGCATGTATATATGTATATATGATATTAGCATGCAAGTAGTCCATATACACGTGTATACACTGATTCGCCACCATATATTTAGATCCATATGTGTTTTGTATACATATTTTTTTTGAAGAAAAAAAAAAGTCTTTTTCTTTTTTTTTGTATGCATATTTAAAAAACTGTTTTGTATTCAGTTTCTGTTTTTTTTTGAAAAAAAGAAATAGTTTTTGCTTGAAAAAAAATAAAAAAACAGTTTTCTTTTGCTTGAAAAAAAAAAGAATCTATTGGTGTTTTCTATTTTTTTAGCAGTTTTTCGAGCAATGTATTTTTTTTGCATTGTCAGGTGTGTTTTTTTTGGTTATTATGGTACCATGCAATTTTTTTGGATATAATTCGTTGTTATATATCAATGTGTTGCATGTTTTACCTGATATATATATAACTATGTATATATTCAGTATTGTAGTATAGTGGGAGTGTAGTGGTAGCTTAGAGCTCCTATGCAATTTTGCGCGTAATTTAAATTTAAATTTAATAATATCACATGAACGGGGAGATTATTTTGAGCGTAGAGATTTTTCAATCTCGTGTCATGTGTGAACTATTAAATTTTATTTAAGATTTGTGCTGCAAAAATTTGATGTGTTGTGCTAATAATAATATCCTTATTTTTTGCGCATAATTAAATGGCTTCTAAGAGCATTGTTGATGACTTGAACGAAGGAAAGAAATTGGATGGTGACAATTATAATATTTGGCACCGTAAGATTCAATATCTCCTTGATGAGCAAGAGGTTTTGGAAATCTTGACCCAGTCCTTGACTCCACCACCGAAGGATGGCAATGGTGCCCAACATCGGCGTGATCAAGAGGCCTACACTCAGTGGGTCAAGAAGGATTGTTGTGCGCGCTTTGTTATGCTTAGTAGTATGCACAATGACTTGATCAGCGCGTTCGAGGACTGTAAGATTGCTCGAGAAATGTGGGATGCCCTGAAAGCTAAGTATGGTTCCACTTCAGCTACTAGGTTGTGCGCGTTGACTTTGAAGTTTGACTCATATAAGATGCGCTCTAACACTCCGATGAAGCAACATCTTAGACAGATGTAGACTATGATTCACGAGCTTAAGGCAGCTGGGAACAACTTGAGCGATGAGCTGTAGGTTCAAGCTAGGATTCGTTATCTACCTAATTCATGGGAACATATGAGAGTCAATATGACGCACAATGAAAACATCAAAACTTTTGATGATCTAGCACGTTATATGGAGTTAGAGGCTAAGCACTTGGAAGCTGCTAAAGTTAATAATTCCTCTCTTATGGTTCACTCTGGTTTCACGCAAGGCATTTGGGTCTAAGCGCAAGAACCAGAACAATGGGAAGAGGAATGGTGATGAACTTGCGCCTAAAATGGCAAACTCTACCAAACGCAAGCAGGGCAAGTGTGGTGGTAAGAAGGGCAACGCCGACACAGTATGCTTTAACTGTGGCAAGGAAGGTCACTTTGCTCGTGATTGCACTGAGCCAAAGAAGGTACTCTTAAGTTCTAATTCTTCTTTTGTTTATGTAAAAAGTCATGTTATGGTAGCTCATCCTTTCTATGATTGGATTGTGGATTTAGGAGTGTCCGAAAATGTCATGAGGGATAGAGTTGGATATGTGGAGTAACGCCGAATACCAGCAGGAAGTAGAGTACTTTACGTGGGCAATGGAGAAGCTATTCAGGTTATAAGTATTGGTACCTACATGCTGTGCATGTGCGGTAGACGTGACCTATTGATCCATGATGTATTGTTTGCTCTTGATATTCGTCGGAACCTTTTATCAGTTTCTACTTTGCTTAGGCTAGGATTTCGAGTAGTTTTTTAGAACAATAATGTTAGCATTTTTAATAGAACAATTTTCTATGGTAGTGGTTTTATTTCGGATGGATTATTTGTTTTGGATATTTATTATTCCAGTAATAATAATTATATTTCTTTTTGACTTCTGCTGATAATTCTACAATTTGGCATGCTAAACTTGGTCATGTAGGCCAGGACATAATGAATCAATTAGCTAGAGATGGCTTATTAGGTCAGCTCGCTAAAGTTAGTTTGCCCAATTGTGAGCATTACTTAGTAGGAAAGTCAATTAGAAAACCGTTTGGAAAAGCCAATATAGCATATTTTTTTTTGCAATTAGTACATTCAGACATCTGTGGCCCACTTAGTGTGAGAGCAAGGCATGGTGCTAACTATTTCATCACATTTATAGATGACTACACACGTTACAATTTTGTACATTTGATCTCCCATAAGTCTGAAGCATTGGATTGCTTTAAACATTTTATGAGGTTGGTTGAGAATCAAAAAAAGAGGACCATTAAGGCTCTCCGTACTGATCGTGGATGTGAGTATTTATCTGAGTTATTTAAACAGCTATGTGATGAAGAAGGTATTCAGAGGCAGTTAACTACTCCATATACTCTGCAACAAAATGGTGTAGCGGAGAGAAGGAATAAAACCCTTTTGGATATAGTTAGATCGATAATGGCGCAAGCTAACCTCTTAATATCTTTTGGGGGGATGCTATTTTAGCTGCTGCCTACATCCTCAACCATGTGCCTTCTAAATTTGTTTCATCAATGCCTTATGAACTTTGGATGGGCAGGAAGCCTAACTTAAGCTATTTGCCCCTGTGGGGCGCGGCTGGATATGTTCACACTAGTTCTCATTCACATGGGAAACTAGGCCCTATGGCGCATAAGTGCATATTCATAGATATTCTGAGGAATCTAAAGGATATGTGATACTTGGTGAACAAGAATATGAAACTGTTTTTGAGATTGAATCATGAGATGTGAATTTCCTAGAGAAGGAATTCTTCAAGAGAGGGGATGTAGACAGAAACATTAAGTTATTTGAAATAGTCGAATCGAACGAAGGTGTTTCAAATCTGAATGAGGATGTTGAGAGCGACTCGCTTCCTAGTGGGAGTGTGCGACCTCTTATTGGGAGTGTCCCTCTATTAGAAATTGATTCCCAAAGTCCACACTTGCGTAGGAGCAATCGTGAGAGTATCACACGTCGTCGTTTTGAGATTGAAGAGGTACCTTTCATATGTACTCCGTAAGATATAGACGAGCTTAGAAATTATCAGAAAGCTATCACATCCCCTGCTTCAGCTGAATGGAGAGTTGTAATAATTGATGAGATGGAGTATATGAGGAAGAACAATGTCTGGGACTTAGTAGATCTTCCACCGGAGCGAAAGACTATTAGAAACAAATGGGTTCTAAAAGTCAAACGCAAGACAGATGGTTCCATTGATAGGTATAAAGCTCACCTTTTGGCGAAAGGCTATACCCAAAAGGAAGGTGTTGACTATGAGGAAACCTTCTCACCGGTAGTGAGGTTTGCCTCAATCCGCCTCATTCTAACTATTGTCACTCATATGGATTTAGAACTTTTTCAGATGGACGTTAAAACTGCATTTCTCAATGGAGAACTAGATGAGAAAATCTATATGGATCAACCTGCTGGTTTTATAGCTAGCGGGAAAGAGCGCAAAATTTGTAAGCTCAAACGATCCATTTATGGATTGAAGCATTCATCTAGACAATGGTACCTGAGATTACATCGAGCCATTTCTTCAAATGGGTTTACGATGATCGAGGAGGACCACTGTGTGTACGTTAAATGTTCTGGGAATAGTTTCTTGATTCTCTCTTTGTATGTAGATGACATACTATTAGTTGAAAACAATAAGGAGATGGTTGTCGCCACACAAACGTGGTTGTCCTCAAATTTTGAAATGAAAGACATGGGAGAGGTAAGCTATGTGCTCGGAGTTAAGATCCTAAGAGATCGATCAAGGAAACTTCTTGGTTTGTCTGAAGAGACTTACATAAGAAATTTACTTGAGCATTTTCAGATGCAAGCTTGTAACCCATTGACACTCCTGTTGAGAAGGGTAATACCTTAAGTCTGGATATGTGTCTTAAGACTCTTGATGAGAAGGAGAATATGGCTCGTGTTCCGTATGCTAACGCTGTTGGTAGCCTGATGTATGCAATGATGTGTACACAGCCTGACATTTGCTATGCAGTCGGTCTTGTCAGTAGATTCTAAGGGAATCCTGGTGTTGCTCATTGGAAAGCAGTGAAGAGAATACTACGATATCTGAAAGGGACAGTTAATTATATGCTTTGCTATCAAGCATCGGATTTGCGTGTGATTGGATACACTGATGCTGATTGGGGAGGTTACCCAGACGGACACAAATCGACGTCAAGCTATGCTTTCTTGCTCAACGATGGAGCAATATCATGGTGCAGCAAGAACTAGACTTGCATTGCACTATCTACGATAGAGGCAAAGTACGTTGCTTATTCAACTGCTATTCAAGAAGGTGTTTTATTGAGAAGATTCCTTTGAGAGTTTGGCATTGTTAAAAGCACTTTGAAGCCGGTTACGATATATTGTGATAGCTCAGCAGCTCTTTCATACTCCAAAGATCCCAAGTATCATGGGAAAACCAAACACATAGACATTAGATACCATTTCATTCGTGACATGGTTGCGTAAATGCAAGTGGTCCTTAAGCATATCTCTACTAGTCGCATGGTTGCGGACCCCTTGACTAAGCCTATAGTTAGAGACGTTTACCAGGTTCATGTTAGGAGTCTAGGGTTACGTAGGTTGTGATTATTTGCTTCCTGACCATAGAGGATATTTGATGTCGTTGATATTATTATTAATATTGTTTTGGAATTTATTGCTCTTATGTTATTGTTTTAATATAACTGCTAGCACACACTTTACCCATGGTTGGGATATCATGGTATAAGTATGTCAACAGGTACAGATCGACTCTTTCACACGAGTGATCGCCTTTGGCGCCCGAAAGGCGAGCAAAGATGAGACACGTCAAGCTTATGGCGTTGTGATAGCGAGCTAAGCTGACATTGATTGAAGTGTTGACTTGAAAAGGGCCAAGATAAAGTCTTTCGAAGACTGAATATGGATACCCCACTATCCATATATAACCTGTTGTGAGAATCCGGATCCACGACCCTCGGAATCCTCTTATCTTTTTTTGTTTGAAATGAAAAACTTGTTTTGTAGAGTTGCCAGTTTGTTTTACAAGAAAACAAACAAAAGATCATATAAAAAATAATTTGAAAACAAACTATCTTTCACATGTTTGAAACTAGAGATTGATTGAAAACTTACTTTGTTAGGGTTCGAGAACTACATTACGAATTGGGAAGGTGTTAGGCAACTAATTCGCCCTTTCGGTCTCTTAATGGATCATGTATCTAATTCTTATTTTAGATATCTTGCTAGTAGTTTGAATTGTATTCAGAATAGTCTTTTCCGGATAAATTCAGTTTAAAATTGTATTTTGAAATTAGACTCGAGCTTTGCGAGCACCTATGTATTCATTCGTAAAATGAAATTATAGTCTCGTAGTTCCGTATGTTTGAAAACTGTTTTTGTATTTTTGTTTTGTTTTGAAAACGTGTCAAAACATATTTTAGTTTTCTTGTAAAACTTAGTAAAGACTAGTTTTGAAAACAATGAACTTCTTTGCAAGTTATCTAATTTTCTGTATTTAAAACTGTATAAAAAATGCAGTATTGAAATTCAGGAGAGTTATAGAAATGCGTACCTGAAGCGCTTGAAGAAAACCGAGGACTGCTTATTTACTTCTTTCTCTCTCTAGAATTTTATCTCTTTAAAAACTCTCTTTAATAATCTTGACAGAACTTCTCCTCTCTAAAAACTCTATTCAGTGTGGATGATCCCAAATAAGAGCCTAAGGGTCCTATTTATAGAGAAATTTCTGCCATAAAGGCTCCAAAAGAGGCCAGTGGCTGGGGCGTGCGGCTCAAAACCAACCATACGGTTGGGAGCCAACCATGTGGCTAGGGTATGCGTCTCGGAACCAACCGTACGGCTAGGAAGTATCCGTGCTAGTAAGCAAAGCGGCAACATTGGTCGTGGTAGATTCCTGACGAGCTCAAAGTCAGAGTCTTTTCCTAACGGTTTCCTATATGCATGATGACTCAAGACTTGATGCAAAATGCTTGTTTTGTATGAAAATTAAGTTCACATGAGGGTCATGGATCCGGATTCTCACACCTGTGAATAGCCAGATGTGATATTTCAACTAGGCGCTGAGACGAGCGAGCAAGTAGATTTTTCGGGTTAGGCGCTTGACAGTGACTGAACTAAGATCTGTACGGTGTTTGGTAGTGACAAACGCTCTTTATTGAAAGAGAACTCCGCCGTAACATGTAAGTCATACTGCATGTGCTTGGCGAACTATACAAGGAAGTGAAAGAATGGTCCCTGCTTCTTAACTGTGTGAGTCCTTATAGATTGATACGATATGTATGATCCTATACTTTTTTTTCCCTATGTGACTTTTGACTGTATCATGAAGAGGAAGTTCAGTCTATGCTACTTTGATGTGTGTATCTTATGGCTAAAATTGATGCGGCCTAAAGGGACATCGTTGGGAAAGCAATTGAATATAATCTAAGTGATATGAGGGAAAAAGGATGACTGTTTGGTAGCACGTTCAAGTTTTATGATCACTGGTACCAAGTTATGTCGCCTTCTGAGAGTAGCGACGTAGCTGTGAGAATAAAATGGAAGAGGTTTAAGCATTGATCCGAGATGTGACTCCGAGAGATTGGAGATGTTTAATCTGAATGTGGCTAAATAAGCCAGGGGCAGAACGAGAAGCTATGAGGATGTTCTATGCTGGTTCTTTTGAATTTGGCATAGTAAAGTTTATCTTTTTCAGGTGGCTCGCGGTCGCACAGCTCATTTACTAAGTATGAAAGGGGAATCTAGAATGGTGCGAAAGGAAATGCAATAATTTGCCCACCATGTGAGAGTGGAAGATGTTGGGTTTTGGGCCTGTTAGGATAGTCTAACAAGGACACCCATAGTGTGCTTTGGGTTTACACCCTTTTATCCCTAATATATATATGTAGGTCTTGAGATCTAAATTATAATAGACACACAATAGATTGAAAAGTGGCCGTCATCTCTTTTCTACACACACTCTAAAGTTCCCAGTTGAGAGTATCTGAAGGTGTGGGCAAAGTGGTAGTCGTTCGCATAACGCTACACAACGTGAGTATCGTAAGACCAATCACATAAGATCCATATCAAATCCGCTACGTATACAGGTACGCCTACTTGTATTATTTTTCCTACATATATATTTGAAATTTTGTTGTGAAGACTTATCAATTAAGATCCATTGTAATTATAAGATTATATATAAAAATTTGAAGAAAACAATAATAATATATTTTATAAAATGACACATATCATGTATAGGTATTTTATTGGTTATTCAAATAATGTTACATAAAAATTAACAAAAGTACCATGATTTGGGGGTTAGGTAGGGCGGTAAGAGTAAAATATTCCATATGGCCAATCACGATTCAATTCCCCCCCACATCGAACCACTCGAATCTATAATTAGAGTGTTTTTTTTTCGGGAAAAATACAAAAATTAATCCATAAAAACCATTGATGATTAGCATTTTATGTTTTTTATTATTGTTTTCTTAATTTTAATTTATAAGTCTTTACTAGTAAATTTCAAATAAATATATATAATTATAATTATAATGGCCGGTGTCCCCTGTTTACTTTGACATCATACCTCAATAGGTGTGTTGAGAATATAATTTTATGCCTTGCAATCCACTATATAAAAAGGTGGAGATATTGACATCTCCTAAAATACTTGGTAATACTCTTACTATTATTCGGTCCTTCGCAACCGAGTAAGGCGTATGTTATTCGGTTTTTGAAGGCCGAGTATAGGCCTATATGCTAGATTCTTGACAACCGAGTAAAATATTCTCCAAGTTTATACTCGGTCCTTTATAAGTACCATATACCTTATTCGATTGTGAAATACCGAATGGAAAATTGGAGTATTTTTTAGAGATATTGGATTTACCATCTCCACTCATATAAAACCAAAGTTTTCGGTTGAATGATATGAATTTATTGACTTCGAATTGTACTTGACAATATGTTAATTCACCATCACAATTGTGCCTAGATTCCAATTGAAATGCGGAGTCATACATAGAATTAGTCAGTCCATAATCAAAAATCATTCTCTCCATTCACTAAAATGAGGTATGGCAAATTTAGGGGGCTCAGGTGAGCCACCCCAACCAAAAAAGGGGGAAAAAAAACACCTGTCAATATAGCATTGGCCAGCCCACAAACAAGCCCAGCCCATAAACGACAATCATTCTCTTCAATCATTAAAATAGTAAAATTTTAGCAATCCCCATGTATTAAATTTTAGCATTGTCTTTTATTTTCTCTATTTGACTAATGCATTTTCATATTTATTTTAAATAATATCCTTTGGGCATTGTTTGGAACCCACTCCCAACTTTTAGAATTGAAATTTGCAAAAACATAGCCTATAACTTCCAAGCCAAATACACCATTACTTTCAATGTGAATTTATTATGATCGGAATAAGGGGAAATTTTCTTTATAAATGTTTTTATCCAAAAAAAATAACAAATTAAAGTTTTCTATAGCAGCCCACTACATAGTAAAATCTTGAATCAGCGCTTGAGTCTTAAGACAAATTTCTGTTTATTGTTCAACTTAATAATTAGTTGGATAAATTAATACTCCTTTTATCCTAAATTAATAATAGTCTACTATTTTTTTAGACATCCCAAAGATTCTTATTTCTGTCTAGGACATATATAATCAATGCAGCAAATTTAACCTCACAAGCTAGTTCTTTGTTGTTTGTTTGCGGTCTTCTTTTTGTCAAAAAAAATGAAAATAAAAATAAATTAACCTTACGATGCCAATCAAATTAATTAATTTATTTTATTTCTTAATTGTTTATTATGTCCACTCCCATTGTGTGTTCATCCGTTGTTGACTTGTTGTGGTACGTGGTTGTAGAATTGTTATTTGAATATACAAAAAAGTTATATTAATTGCGGAATTATCGCGTAAAATTGTTGCTTATATAAAAAAAATGTATTATAAAATTAGTAAAAAAATTAATATCTTTTAAATAAGTAAGAAAGTCAAATCAAACTCTTAATATTAGAACGAGATGAGTGTAACCCAAAAGTCCAACATAAACTATAACATATATAATGAAATATTGAATGAATGCTCTGTAAATGGAATAGATTAATTAAAAGGTTTTAATTAGTGACATGAGTTGGGCCAGAATTTCATCAGTTTTGAAGGGGTTGTGTTTGCTTATTGTGGGGGGTATAATCAGCGTGAACAGCGACAATGCTTGTACAAGAAAAACAGTAAAGCAAAAGTTTTGAGAAAAAAAGTTGAACGCTTCTAGATTGGAGTGCCTCCAAATGCTTCCTTTCTTACCTTTTGTAGTTTATTTGATCATCTACATACATACACAATAATTTTATATGGGTATATTTATTTAATATAAAGCGATGATATTTTGATCCGGTGATTACTCACTGGTTATAATAAATTTCGATAAGGATGAATTTGATATTAATTCAATATTTTAACCAATATATAATGACCACATAAGATATGCCAATTGTTTATGTCAAATATGTATATCTAGGCCGGTTTTAAAGAGGACAATCCTCTAGCCTTTTCAAAAAAAGAAAAAGAAAGAAGGACAATCCATTTCAAGGATTAAACGAAAAAATAAAAATACTTTCTCATGAAAATGGGTGGGGATGATATCTATAATGAGTAGATCATATCCACCAAATTTCACTGAAAAATTCAATTTGGATGTGGATGAGATGAAAAGTTGATATATATGTTCGATTTCGGCTATTGAAATTTTAAATGATCATCTCACTAACCTTTAAATTGAGTATTTTGATAAAATTTGGTAGATATGATCGAATCATTATACATCTTCACCAAGTTTTATGATAATATATTAACTAGGGTGTTTTTTGTATATATAATTATATACATATAACTTAGTATTATAATTAGCTCTATATAATAGTTGTTAATTAGTAATGAATATATATAGCAATGATGATTTATGGTGGCTAAAGGCTAATGATATAAATTGATCTTGCAAGTTCAAGCTTCTAAAGATGGATGTTTTGAACTAAGTATGTGGGGCCATGGTTTCCTCTACAAGTAATGTAATGTTCAAGCTGGTCACTTAATTAAGTATATACATTTTTATATAGCTATACTTAGAAACATTACAAATAAATTGAGATATTTTTTGATGGAATTGAAAGTTTTCATTATACTGTTTAGTCAAACGTCATTCCTTAATTGAACGCAAAATGATGTGTCTTTTAAGCTACATTGTTTACATTTGATTTGATTTCATTTGCATTAAAATAGTAAAAGACTTATTTCGTGTTCATTGTGTTTCGCCGAAATATATATACATATGTATATATTTATTATTTTAATAAGGATAAATTATATCTCTATTGCATTTTAAACTAAACAAACTTATTATGAACCCCGACCCTAACGGTTAGGATTAGATGCCGATTGCACTTTTAGCGACAATTTTTTTTTTATTGTTAAAAATATTTTCAAATGTTTTTTGAGACATAAATTTGTTCCTAAAGAGGTGATACATACTAGAATCGGACCCAACCCCTAAACTCGTAAATGAACCCGTATGTTCATGCACATATAAATATTGTTGGCGCATTACCTAACAATTTAAGCTTTTGGATGAAATGATTTCTAGCCTGGTATCAGAGTTTAGGTTCTGCAAAGTTTCGGGTTCGAATCATCCCGCATGCATTTATTGCCCCTTTGTATTTGTATACAAAGTGAACCTCAAATTGATTTATCTCTCCACGTACTAGCGAGTGGGGGTCGTATGTGAGGGGGATTATTGAAAAGTATAATATATATTATTGTGGTTTGTCTCTCCGCGTGCAAGCGAGTGGGAGTTGTATGTGAGGGGGATTATTGAAAGGGATAATATATATCGTAGTGATTTGTCTCCACTTGCAAGTGAGTGGGGGTCTAACTTATTCTACACTTGACAGGTATGTTGCATGTATACACTTAATTTGAAAAAATAGTTAACAAAAATGTTAATTGGTCCAGTGATTAAATATATGTTTAACTCTAATATAGCAAATGCTCGAATCTTTTTACAAAATTATACTTAATGAAAAAGAGACTATACGCGTGAGTAAAATGGACCCCCAAAAATATGATGATGGAATTTCAAAACTAATTTAAATCCGTCCTAATTTTATAATAAGAATATACGTAACATGGAACTGAAAGCATGTATGCAAAATATCAAATCATATATATAAATTGGTATATAACTTGAAACTAAAACCTTAATTAAAGTAATTCACTATATTATAAAGACAAAACCATCTCGACCGTTATTGAAGTATCTTATTTTGGCTTTTATTTTAAATTTCTCTTCAACTGCTTAACTACTTAGGAACTTTTAAACCTCTTCTATTTAAAATAGAATAACTGACACACTTTATAACGATATTATACCTAATAATTTCTTACATAATTTAGATTTTTAAAACATTATAACTTTATGTGATGACATTTGATGGATCAAGAAGTGCAATACGTTCTTGTCTCATATTTAACATCACGAGTTTAAATCATAATTTAAATACTATTTTACACGATAATTGTACAATATTATACTTAATATTATGTCAACTTTTAAAATATTTCAAGTAATAGTGCTTGTTGTAAAAGTAAATTTTTCTTATTTTTCATATAATACTAAATTTTTTTCTTGCGTTTAATATAATATTAGATAGATTGGCCATACTATTTTTCCATACTTTTAAAATAACAGATAGATTATAAATTAATTTTATCTCTGTCAGCATCGAATGTTCACACAAAAACTAAAAAAACATTTGTATATCTCCATTTTTTTCCCTTTATTTAATTTGGGATGTAAGTAGGTACATAAAATTGAATATTAATAGTTCATTGATCATTGGAGAAAATAGGGGAGTGCATTGATTTGCCTGTCCACACCACAGAAAACTGAGAAAACCTACCATGCACAAAGTTGAAAAAAACTAGTTTTCTGAAATTAATTGGACAAATAGAGTAGTCATTGATTGGCAATTTCATTCATGTATATTTAATGTATACTAGATTATCCTATACATAATGTCAATGCGTGTGATTCACATATGTATAATTTGATCTAAAAAATATTTTAATAGTAATGATAGTTAATTAAATGTGAACTTATATTGCTAGGGCGCAAATTTGATTTTGGTTGCAAGAAAAAAAAATTATGGAAAGAAAAATTACAGAGACAAGATTGAAAATTAAAAGTATGACACGACTTCAAACGGTAGAAATGATTCTTGACTTTATAATATAATTAGAAATGACATGTTATTAAATTTTAAATTGAGCTGTGTGGGCCTATCGGGTTAGGGTAATTTGTCTTAATTTAGGGTACAAGAAGATGAAATTAATTCAGTTATTATGATGCAACTAGCACATTATTTGTACATGGTCAATAATTAGAAATGACATGTTATTAAATTTTAAATTGAGCTGTGTGGGCCTATCGGGTTAGGGTAATTTGTCTTAATTTAGGGTACAAGAAGATGAAATTAATTCAGTTATTATGATGCAACTAGCACATTATTTGTACATGGTCAATTTCTACTTTTTACTGGCGGCTTTCTAATAAAATTGTGTGCAATGGTCAGATCCGTAAATAAAATTCAGTTCAAGGAGTTGATCGTAATTTACACTTCTAATAATTTACAATTAACCACCCTTCTATTTTAATAACTTTGCAACAAAGGTCTTGAGCAAATCATATTGGTCGAGAATCGTGGTGTTGTGTGGCCTGCATTTCATATAAAATTCATTTCCAATTGTCATCAAAGTGATTCATAATCATCTGGGATGCATTTGTCACGCTGAATAAAAAGTTCGGATAGAATAAGCAAGTACAAGACATAATAGAATAAGAGACTTACGGTTAAATTATAATACTAACATGTGCCGGATAAAAAGTTCGTAAATAAATATTTTTTTATGCTTTAAATTAATCAAACAACAATTGAAACTAAATTGAATCAATTTTATATAGATGCATGACAACTCGTGAAAATGGAGTCACGGATTTTCCCCTCTTTCTTTTCTTTTGTAAGAGCACTCTAATTTTTTACACTAGAGTTATGAGATATATGAGGGTATAATTAAATTTTTATTTTTATTTTATGTGCAATTCCATATAAATCTTAAGCTGGGATTGTGTTGTCCCATTGTCGTGGGATAAAAAGAGTGAAATAGATTAGCTACTCCGTTATTATCCTATCTTGGGCGATGACAAACAGGAAATAGGAAAATATAATCATATCCCACGCGTAACAAATATGCCTCTGGGGTCATAGTTTAGTGGTTAATTGTTGTGATTCTAACTGCATGGTCAAGGGTTCGGGTCCCTTCCCCAATCGAACACCCAGTTGTATCACAACGCTTCTATTAAAAAAAAATCTTTCATGAAATTAATTTCCATGATACAATTTAGTTTTGCAAAACTTTTACATTATCTGTAAATGCATTTCAATAACCCAGCCCCCTAGAAAAGTGTTTTTTTTTTGAAATTGTTTTCCATATAAACCGATCAAACGCACGCATCATCTATATACATATAAGAGAGTTCTGAGGCTTTAGATATAATCATTTTGTAAATTGAGACATGAGTAGGAATGGTGATCGAGCATGTTAGTTAGCTATTACAAAAAATTTGCACTTCCTTCTCTGAAGTTATATATAGTCATGTACTCTTTGATTTTCACAATGTTTCCTTTTTCCATTAAGAAAAACACAGATATTTCACGAAGTCAAGAGCCAGACTTATTTAAAATTCATACATTTGATACATTAATTAACTATATATATCAAAATAAATGTTCTTAATTTGGCATGAAAATTGTATTCCATAATGGATTTATAGAGATGGTTGTGATCGATTATCTTATGGTTTCGAGTGATACAATGTAAAATTGTAAATGTTGCTAAATTTGATGCATCGGGAAACAAAGGAATATATGATTTTTTCAAAATACAAATCCTCCAAGAAGTAGTAGAATATTAATAAAGGCATGCGAAATTCAAACTTAGAACATCCACAGAAATAGGATTCTATTATTAGGACACTTTGCCACCATTCTATAATTAATGCTTGGATATTATTTGGAAACTGATTTATTTAAACAATAAGATGATTCTAAGTTTAGGTTTTCCCAATTTTTTTTTCCCAAGCCCCTTTATTTTTTCATGAGAAAATACCATTTTTTATTAAACATGAAATAATGGAAAAATCCAATTGTTGCATGAAAAAAAGAAGATGAAGAAGAGAGAATGACTTTTTTTAAGAAAAAAATGAAAATAAGATTAATTAATTTCATCTCTTTTTAACTTCTCTAGTGGTCTTATGTGTTTTACATAAAATAAACACATAAGACCACTGGAGACTGAAAAGACAGAGCGGGAGCCTAATATCCCAGACCATAATATAGTTCTGAACCCTTATAGAATCTTGGTTTTGTAAACAAATGTGTATGGAATATGACTATTCGTGGGCTCTCTTTTCAACACAACATTTTTTGTTCATTTTGTCCAAAAACAAACTTGTGCCTTAAAATGAACCATCCCACATCTAGAACAGGATAGAAAGACACACAAACTCACTGAAGTGAATAGGCGTACGGCCTGCTGGTGCTTTAGACCCCCACGCGAAGGCTGAGACCAGAAGTCACGATCTTGAATTCCCACAATTATATTATATTTTTAAAATTATATATTTTTTTAAATATAAATATAATTACTTTGATAATAATGTTACTCTTATATAAATGCGAGTAGCACTAGGTACATGTTGCACGCACAACCGTAAAAGGAAAATAACAAAAAATCGTAAAAAAAAAAATAAAAATCGACCACTATAAAAATTCTAGGAGTACGGAATCCGTTATAAGTTGGTGACGGCAATAGCAATCAATCAAACCAAACCAAACAAAGAGGATGTCATCCGTTACACGTAAAAAAACCGTTAAACCTAACCAAACGCGGGTCGAATGTGAATTCCCCATTTTACCCCTGAAGAAAGTGCTACTTCTGTCGGCATCATTAAAAAGTCCTCTCTACCCCTTCAAAGTCAATGGTTAGTTGCCCAATTTCTTTCTTATTTACCCACATGGGGTCATCTTTTTTTTTTTTAATCAATTATTATATATTAATTGTCTCGTTATAAATTCATTGTCTCACCTTTTGGTAGATAAAACTGATTTTTCTATTAGTTTTATTCATCAAATAATCATACCAAATGCGTTGATAAATTATATTCCATCCCTCTCAAATTGTTAATCTCTTTTGAGAAATCCAACTTATTAAAGACTTAACATTATTATTGTACTTTTTGCTTAATTTACATTGACTTTCCCTTCTTACCATTTTCTTTATTTAAATTTTTTCTTGAAAAGTGAAAGTACAAAAGGGAAAAATAAGTATGTATTTATCTTTTATGGAAAGTTGACATATATTTTGGGACATCTAAAAATGGAAAGAGAGACCGGCAATTTGGGACGAAGGGAGTATATTTTAAGAATGTATAATTTATTATTACATTCAGCATAAAGCTCGTAAGTGTAGAATTACTCCTTAAAGATATTTAAAATTTATGATTTTGTATTCTTTTTAAAACATAATTTATGCACTTCTTATATAAAAAATAAGTTGTATTGTTTACAATTGATTAGATCAAAATTAATTTTATATTTTATTAAAAAATTACTTAAATCAGAATGATACTAAAATGGAAGGATACCAAAAGCTATTAATTTAAGCCATCAGAATCATGCTTGCTTAGATCACAATTCATTCTTTTTCTTCATGTCAATGATTTTTTTTTAACACTTAAACAAATAAAATATATATTATTGAACGTATATATGCCATTCATTCCATCAAATCAAATGACAAAATTTGGAATAGTTCTAGTGTGTGTCTATATATACTAATAATGTGAATATTTTATTGAAAGTTTGAAGAAATTTATTAAAATACAATATATTGCAATCAAATATTCATTATGCAACCATGTGATTTAAAACAAAACAAAAGACTTTTAGAATACTACTTTTATATTCTTTTTGGGCCTTTATATATGTCATTGCATATTTTATGTTTAAAATTTGCTCGAGAACTATAATTCAGAATATATGCGAGTGCTGATGTGTAGAAATGAATGCAAATGATTAAAAGGATTATATTTTTACCAATCAAATTAGAAGCAAATGTATATTTTGAACAAATATTTGTATCTGAACCTTTGTGTTATTAATTATATATTTTCTTCTTTCTGAAACCAATGGATCACTACGCCTACTACATATATAGTTGATTTTTTGAAAAAAAATAAAAAATTCTTATTGGAGTACTTATTAACACTTTTGTCCCTTAAAGTATAACTTCCATTTCACATTTGTCCCCAATGTTTCAATGTTCTCACATAAAATTTCAATGTTTAAACATTGTTTCAATGTACTCCAATTATAGATGACATGTTAAAATTGAAGACGAAAATCACACGTGTGCGTCATGTGCCTCTCTTGCCCTTGAGAAATAGACACATGGTATACACATGTGATTTATGGCATCAATATTAGGGGGCATCTATAATTGAAATAAATTAAAACATTGTCTAAACGTTGAGGTCTATGTGACTGAATCAAAACAATAAGGACAAAAGTACAAGGTTGATAATAATTTAGAGGGTAAAAATGTTAATAACTCATCTAAAATCTTTCTATTTTTTGCTCGTCCTAATTCAAAAATCATTTCACGTACATGTAGGCTTTCATGATCATTTTTATTATGACCACTTGATCACTTAACCAAGTTGGATAGAAATTTTTGTGAATCATATGATAAGGTCAGTCCAAGGGCGTAGCCACTATAGGGCTAGTGGGGGCTTAAGCCTTTACTTGGATTTGGATTTTTTTTTGTAGGTATGATATTATTACTTTTTCTTACAAGGACCTTTGTGTAAACTATAAAAGTAGGAGGTTGTGATTTCTCAAAATCTTGATATTGGGACTGTGATTATTATTTTAAGAAAGAATAGATTACGAAAACGGCTCCTAATTAAACTATGGTGCCAATTCCACTTAACCCCCTCAACTTCAAAAAGTATTGTTTAACCTTTCAAACTATTGACCAAGTTCCACTTAGGCAGTTAAAGTTGTTGACGGAAAATGGTCGTGGGCACCACACACGACCATTTATAAGAGTATTTTAATTCAACTAATGAAAACTAAATATACATGTTATTTAGAGATGTATAATTAAGCTCTTGATTGAATTCTAGGTTCAATTTTTTAGCCAGGTTAGACCCATTATTGAATAATCAATAATCAAATTAGAGATTCTTGTCGAAATACCCGGAATCCAGCTACACTGAGATAGTCCATGACAACCGAGATTGTTCGTATTGGCCATGATGGTCGTGCTAATGTGGCATACTAGTTGAGATGATCGTAGTGAGGTGGGAATACCTCTTTTGTAGTGTGAATAAGGTTAATCCGTATCATGTACTACGGATAAAGCTAGATAAAGCCATTTGTAAAATGTTACAGTAAAGTCCAAGTCTACCTTTTTTTGGTCTTTTACTATTTACCCTAATGATGCATTGTAAATCCTAATTATATACCTATAAATAGAAAGAATGAGGCACATTACGATGGCCCAAAAAAATCTAGATAACTAACTCTAGAGTGAGAAGTAAAGCTGGTAGCTTACTTGTGAAACATCTTTATTACTGCTTTGAGCAAATATACTCATACACAAACAAGGTAGAGGTACTACCAGATTGAAAGCCAAATTAACCAGAGAAACCGCCTTTCAACAAATCTCTGATCTCATATTATGGTCATTCTAGTTGTCATTTCTTTAGAATGTGCTTCCATTTTATATTGTGGGGACACTCAAATATTTTGGCACTTGTAATATTATTACTTGTAATTTTATTTTATTTATTGCTAGTCTAACTTCTTACTAAATTAAAATCTTAACTACACCACTAAATCAGTCCGTATATATATATATATATACTTTAATTTCTCACCTTTTATTGATTAATTAATAAAATTTAAGGTTTAGGAGTCTTTTTTTCAACTTTTTATTGTACATAAATAATTGAAACTAAAAGTGTGAATCTCGTGACCAATTTATCATACTTTATAAAAAGTATGATAAAGTTATTCACATTTACAATATTTTATTTTGACATTCTTATAATGATATTTGTAGTTATCTTAAATTACACGTGTGGGGTGAGAGAGAGAGAGAGAGAGAGAGAGAGAGAGAGAGAGAGATTATGTGTAGTGGAAGCAAATATCTTGGCTTTGTTAAGAAACACACATTCTAATATTTCATTCTCTTTTTCTGTCTACATATACATATGTGTATATATATATGTGTATCTATATAATGATTACCTTGTGAGTGAAGAAATATATGCATTGGAAAAAAGACAATTTTTGAAGTGAGAGACAAGACGACAACATATCTCTCTCCAAACCGTTTTCTACTCGACCCATCAACCAACTCTCTCTCTCTCTATATATATATATATATTATATTATATATATGTATAATTTATATATACATATATATATATATATATGTGTGTGCATGTATTCCCCATTTCTAAGCAAACCCTACACCCATCATAATCATCATGTCCATTCCATGAATCCCCACTCACACATTTTCTTTCTCGCAAGGTGAAGATGCTAGATAACTTTTAATATATGCACTAAAGTTAACGATGAAGTTTTATGTCAATTCACCCCACCATGCAGGTGGGAGAGTAAAGCCATGTAAAGGGCGCCTTGTAATAAACTTATTCGACGCTTTGTAACTGGAGTTAATGTACTGTCACGTAATACATCAGCTAAATATATTGAAACCAATGTTTGACAATTGACCTAAATAAAATTAAATTAAAGAATAACAATGCATTGACCAACTAAAATGACCCGTGATGTGCCAGAAAATGCATTAATCCTTACTTCAATCTATTTAAAAAAATAAAGAAAAAAAGAGAGATTAATTTACTTGTTAACAGTCCATTTGAGCCCCCCTTTTTCTCCCATTCTGTTATGTGAGTAATTTATATATATGTGCATGAAAGGTACAACAAATTAAATTCTGTAGTGTACTGCCACACGCAGTAAATTAGGTATAATCCAATATTTTCTCTATATATAAAAGTGCATATTCTCTCTCTCACATACATATATAACACATTTTCTCTCACACGTACACACTCTCTCTCGAACTGGTCCCCACTCTTTCTCGAACTGGTCCCCACTCTTTCTCTCTCTCCTCGCACACATTATCTTTTGGGAGTAATATTCATACCTGTCTATAAAGTTACACCACTTCACATCATAACAGTTGAGAGAGAGAACAAAAAAAAAGAGGAAAGAAAATACAACTATTTCCCTTGAATCAAGAGAGATATCTTGCTCTCTCCAGATGAGAAAGCCAGAGAATTCCTCAATGAAGAACAACAAGATGAACAACAACAATAGCAATGGGGTTAAGCTAAGGAAAGGCCTGTGGTCGCCGGAGGAAGACGAGAAGCTGATGAATTACATGGTGAGCAACGGACAAGGGTGTTGGACCGACGTTGCTAGAAATGCCGGCCTTCAGAGGTGCGGTAAGAGCTGCAGACTGAGATGGATAAACTACTTGAGGCCTGACCTCAAGAGAGGTGCCTTTTCCCCTCAAGAGGAACAACTCATCATCCATCTCCATTCCCTCCTTGGCAACAGGTACTCTCTCTCTCTCTCTCTCTTTCTCTCTCTGTCTCCCTCTCTCTCTCAGATTAAGGAGCGGTGTGCGTATGTGTGTGTGTGTATATTTCTAGGAAAATGACATTCTTTCTAGTTTCGTCAACATGATAAATATACCGGATCTGTTAATGAATTGTACGTTCTGAGGATGTACAAGCCATGAAGGCATCCGGTATGATTATCTGATTGATCTATGAAGACAGGAACCTAATGGTATATGAATGTATAACTAGTGCATCTGCTATGATAAACCGGTTGATAAAGCCGATAAGTTTAGCGACGAAATTTCTCTTCGCTAAATGTATTGGAGGCTGGTTTTTATTGCCAGTGCATTAGTGATGAATACCTAAAAACTATTCCGTGGTGTTTCAATTCAATAATAAACATTCTAGAAATTGAATCCTTGAGTTAAATTACTTTTACGAAATTTCTGTCACCCTTTAATTCTTGAGAAAGTAGTAGTAACTCCAGTTTTAGGAATTGTAGTAAACGTGATAAGAATCTTGGTTGAGAACTAAGAGATATCGAGTTCGAATCCTTGAGCCTATATCTCTACTCTCTCCAGGATCAAGCATTTTTATTCAGGACCGCTTGTGCTAAAAAAAAAAACATTGATCGATATAGACACACAAATAAAACTAGAAGATATATGAATGAGTGGGCTAGTCTAATTCGTTATTATTGTAATAAAAGAAAGTGACTTTTTTTTTAAAAAAGAAAAAAGAAGCTGGAAGATATATATATATATATATATATATGTATATATACTTATATCTATACCTACTATGCTTGGATGCTTATGCATGGGGCTAATAACAAGACTACTCTAATAACTTTCCCATTCACGTAAAATTACAAAGTTTAAACAAAATAAAAATTTGGGTATCGTTTGTTTTACTCAATTTCAAATGGTTTTTAGTTTGAATGTCACATTCCAATTAAATAGTATCATAAAAAAATTATTGACGCATTAAATAATTCATCACATATTTGGTTCAATTCGTGCCAAAATAAAAATAAAATATCTAAGGGCGAGGTCAAAATATAATTTCCACACCAATAATAAATTATGACCACGAAATAACCAAAAGTAAACAATTCGCACTTCTTGATTCGGTTGTTTCCCTTTTTGGTTCTAGCTAAATATATTTTTAATAAGTTGTTCAAAATAGTTTTTACAAACTCGGAAGTTATATTAAAATTTTGATGCTAATACATATTAATCATTAATGCAACTTTTCTTTAAAACCAAACTCGAAGACAAAATCAAATTTTATGATTATATAATACGTATGTATTCTATTTTGGTTATATTTAATTTTGATCCAACTTCAATTCAAATAGTTGTTTACATTCCCAATTTATATGGTTAATTCATAAGAACATTCAAATACTTGGATTATTGATCAGAATGTGTTCAAATACTATTAAAAAAAATGAGAAGGTATTTATTTAGAATCGTTCTTAAATAAAATTAATTTAGATTTGTTCCGGTGGTGACGCAAAGTTAGAAAGCTAAGTTTCAATCTATTCATATAGATGGTAACAAGGTTGCTCATTCGATTGCCGGCGGCCTATAATTGTTTTTATTGGAGCTTTTGGAGACCTAGGACCCCTTCTTCCCAGAATGGCTTGTCTTTCTTTCTGTCTTTTGATTTATATTTTGATATTTTTCTCGAAACAGAAAATTGATTTGAAATGCCACTCAAAATGTTACCCTAAAACGTGAACATCTAGTTTAGGATATGCAAAAGAAGCTAGACTACAAATGAAGCAAACTCTAGTCTCTAGTCTCTAGCTATGATATTATATTATATTTGGAATATATATATATATATATATATAAATATATATTCAAATCTTAGTGTTAGAATATTAATATAAAATATACTAAACATTAAATTAATCAAGTCATGATTATAAAAGTTATATACTTTCTACAATTTAATCGTTAGTCCTTTTGACCTAAACGCAAATTGGCACAGCTGGAATTAATATAATTTAGCAAATATAATATTCTAACACGCATCTTTTTGATGTCCTAGTTGATTTTTTTTTTTAATAAACTTTAATTATTAGAGTTGACGATTTTCATTATATATACAATTAAGAATCTAAATTTATTGACAATCATGCAAAGAGGATACCGGTGACCCTACTCTCCGATTTTATAGTAGAATACTTTTTGTAATATATTAATATTTTTAGATTTTGAGTTTTTTTATTGAAGATGTGTTTTCCATTGCGAAAAAAATCAATATCCTTCTCTCACTCTGTTGATTATAACTAATTCTTGTGCACATGCGTTGCAAGTAATTTTAATGCTTAACAATGTGATTAATTAAATTAATTAATGAACACATACATACTAATTAAGAATTGAAAAATTAGTATAAAATAAAAATAATTATAAAAAAGCAAAAACATAGTATCAAGTGTAAAATTTAATAGAAGAAAATCATAAAGTCGGTTAACTATATAAAAATATTGTTATAGATACATGATAAAAATTGATCAAATATATAAGAGAGTAATATATTTTTAATAAATTTTTAGAATTGGTAGATAGTTAATTCTATTAAACGTATGTGAATTATTGTGCACAGTATGAGTTAATATTAAATAGCTTTGTAATTTTAATACGGTTTATTAAATATACTTACTTTTGTGTTGAGTTTAGAAAATACTTAATTCAGCACAAACTCCAACTTATATAATTAATTTAACCAAATAAAGTAGAATTTCAATTTACTTAAAATACTAATATAATTTTAACTTTTTTAATTAGTTTAACCAAATAAAGTAGAGTTTAAATTTACTTGGAATACTACTACTATAATATAAAAATATATGAAGTTATGTTGTTTTTTCTTATAATGTAAATCTTAAAATCTTGTGTTCAAAATCAAGGGCATATTTGTTTCTACAAAAAAAGGGGAAACACTAAAATTATTCGTACTTTTATATATATTATAGATATAGATATAGATTTAGTTGATTTATTTTTAAAAAATGGGAAATTTATCTTTCTTCTCTTTAAAAATAACTTTGTAATTAGCTAACCATATATGTTTATTTTATTGCACATGGCTAAAATTCTTCCTTAACAAGTTTTTTGTGGTCCATTATATTCAATATGAGCCCATTTGGTTATCCTTCAATTAATTTACAAATTGGACAATTTAAAATTGTTTAATTCTTGAATTATCTAAATTGAGTGTTTGCTTGCAAAAATAAATTAGTGTATAAAGTCAGAAAGTTAAGTTAATACCTAAAATATTAAATAAGAAAACGTAAAGTTATAGTTGAAATTACTTGACTTATAACAATCATACGAGTTCAGGCATGAAAAATCAAACTACAATTTTTTTTTGTTGAAATATTTTTTTTACAATTTGCTAATTTACAGTGAAACAATATATTATAAATGAAATAATTTAAGTAACCAAATATGAATATAAATATATATATATATATATTGAAAACTTGGTTAAATGGGCAGCCAGCAATTTGAGCAAATATAGTTTTTGTGTGCCTGTAAATGTTTAACTAATTAGCTGACGTAAACTTTGAGTGTTCAATTAGTATTAGTCCTTAATCAAGATCACCAAAGGTGAAAGAGACATTGAAATTACCAAAATTATGACTTGTCTACATCCAACACTTTGAGTTGAAGATACTCAAACACTCGATTTTCAGTTGTTGTTTTAGAAACCAAGTTAGCTAGCTTTCCATGCATATCATGGAATCTCTCTCTCCCTCTCTCTCTCTCTCCCTCTCTAAAACATTCTATAAAAAATGACAACTAAAGCATCTTTTTGTCTTTTTAACCTAATCGTTGAACTTTGAAAGTTTAATGCTGAACAAAATTTCTGAAAAACATGTTTGATTTTGTTTGATTTTGAATGTTAAATAAATATCATTTTACAATTTTAACTTTATTATTAATCAATGGTGAATGAATAAAGAATGCGGAGGCACCGCTGGACTAAAATATCATTAAAGTTAAATTAAGCATTGAGAACATGACTAGTTTTTTAATGCTGAAGAAATGCCATTTTTATCTTTTCAATCACACGAAATATTAAGAGGTAAAAACAAACACCTTAACTCTCTTTTTGATTGCTTTGTTTATTCTTAAAGGTGGTCTCAAATAGCGGCACGCATGCCAGGGCGTACTGACAATGAAATAAAGAATTTCTGGAACTCAACGATAAAAAAGAGGCTCAAGAATTCGAATTCTTCATCGTCATTGTCAACAACATCACCCAACACGAGCGACTCCTCGGCCGAGCCTAGAGACCATGTTATGGGAGGAGGGCTCATGTCCATGCAAGATCACAACATCATGGCCATGTTCATGGACTCATCACCATCATCATACATGCAATCATTGGCTCTCAACCGTACAATCGACCCCATGCCCCTCCTTGACCATGCCCCAAACATGTCACAATTTGGAATGAATAGTAATGGGTGTTACTATGGTGGAAATGGGATTTTTGGTGGAAATATTATTGGGGTGGAAGGGGACTTTTTTGTCCCCCCTTTAGAGAATATAATAAGCAATACTGAAGACAATGGCAAAATCGTCAATTTCGTCGATAGAAACCCTAACTACAATTCATCTAATGACAATATTATGATAAATAAGTGTAACAACACTAAAGTAGAGAAAATGGAGGAGTTGTTTGGAAATTGTTGGGATCAAGGAGATCATGAATTAAGAGTAGGGGAAGAATGGGACTTGGAGGAATTGATGAGAGAAGTTTCCTCCTCTCTTGATTTCCAAGTATAGTGATTGGTTAAATTTCCTACAAATATTGCCCCTTTTCTTTTTCCTTTCTTCAGTTTCAAGTCAAACTTCTTTCAATACAATTCCACCAGAACTTATATATATATATATATCATATACCTTTAGTTCTAAGAAAGAATTGAAAATGTATTTTCTTTTTTTTGGAAATAATGCCAATCATATCACAAATAATTAGTGGGGATGCATGCATGCATGTATTAATTCTTGTATAGTTGGGTACATGTATCTTCATAATGTTGAGGATTAGTGAGGGCTTGGTCATTGTAATAATCATGATATATATACTTTCGTTGAATGAGAGATGTGAATGTTGTTATAAAGGTAGCTAGCTAGAGAGATTAGTTAGTAAATTCTAGGGTTTTTTTTTTCTTGGATCTATGTACAAGATAATGTTGGCTTTGAAGGTATTATTATTAGAAGAAGATAAGAATATATACTTTTACTTGCGCGTACATGAATATATACAATCTCTCTCTCCTACCCCCCCAAGGAATGATGGAATGAGTTGTAAAATCTCAAAAATATATAAGCCATAAGTATTGATATCTTTTGAATAAACATAGATGGTTTGCTTCAAAAACGGAGTCTTCACCGAGGATCCAAATACATTCGTTCCTAAAACGCGCGTATTCTTACATCATAACTGATTTTAAAAAGTTGCAAGAGTATAGTCTTAAATCATATGTTTCGAAAAGAAGGTAGATAATTATTTAAGATGGAGGAAGTAAATATATTGTCGCGAATTCTGCCTAACAAATAATAATAGAGCTTCACAATGGTTTATGACATTGCTAAAAAGGTTGTCTTTTGAGATGAATATGGTGCGCGCTTGTCCAATATTTAATTATTATTTCCCAATTTGTATGGCAAATTTTTTTTTTAAATACATTCTATATATGGCTAATTGAAGAATTTAATTCGTAGTGTTGTGGGATTGTGATAATGAGTTGTGGAATTAGATGGTGAATTGTTCTAATGGGGGTTTAATCAATTTAGGTGATAAGTCCACATGCAATATGATGAATGACCATTTTAGAGTACAAAGTCAGCTAGCTCTCATTGTTTTACTTTTGTATTTTTATAATTATTGAATGATAGTTAGTTAGCCAAAATTAATGTGGCTGGATTCAAAGATCAATTATGTCTCCTTTACCCTTGGTGTATGTATATATATGCACTCACACTGCCAATTTCAGGCCTCCGACATACAACTACATACTAGATATATGATGAGAGTAGACCTAGCGAACTGTGCGTCGTGTCGGGTCAATTTCGTTTTGGGTCTTGTCAGATTTGCATGAAAAACTACCGAACCTGTACATAACTGGCTGTTAACAAAACGGGTGAAAAACTCATATACAAACACGACTAGTTACTTTATTGGGTAACACAAGTTGACCCGTTTCACCCGTTAACGAGTTGATTCGGGTAAACCTAATAAGTCAATACGATTAATTCGAAAACAATATAAACATGGTTTAAATATGGGTTTTTTACGGGTCTTACTAGGTTTGACTAGTAAATTCGAACACGACTCCTTATCAAACTGTATCTTACCGTGTTTACTTGATAGTGATCCGAACTCAATAAAATTCCATCGATTAATTAATCATTTTTAGTCAAATCGTGCCGTATCGTACTTTGGGAGATGTATTTGAGACATATATATAATACAAAAACAATGGCACATATTGACTTGAAATTATTATGAGTTGAACACGAGTGCTTCCACAAATGGGTGAAACTCGATTATACACGACAAACCTGATGAACGCCGTACACTTAAACAATGAGACGAGTGTTTATTAAAACTATAAATTCTAGATTGGAAATTAATTAATTTTAAACATTTTTTGCTCAACAATATAAACTAATAAAAGATTCTGAGCCCACTGCACCCGTTATTTTAGATAGGATTCAATTCTCATACTCTAACATGATATGTGTATATATATATTAGACTAGTATAACGATGCAATATATGTACTACTCGGATATTTTAAATTTAAATTAAAATATAAAATAAAAATGTTTTAAGTAGCCTAGTGATTAAAAAGTATATTATTTTATCAAAGGTTCAAAGCATATATGTTTTTTAATTAAAAAGGAAGACAATAGGGTAAAAAAGGAATTATAAAAGTTTCACACAGCTTTAAACGGTTAAATTGAGACTCGACTTCATAATATAGAATATATATATATATATATGTACATACATATATATGGAATTTGGAAGGGATCGACCAGCCTTTAGCAATGAATTTTTCTCGCAAAACAAAATACCTTCATATATATTTTGGTGACAAAAATTTGTAGTTAAAGATTAATCTGCACGAGATCCGAACTCTGTATATATATATATATAAAAGCTCTGGTTCAAGACTTCTGTTTTGCATTTCGTCTCCCCTCTTGTTCGAAGAATATGACGCATCCTGTAAATATATTGCTATATATATACAATTATATTGAGACTATAAATAAATCTCAATCATAGGTTTGCAGCACAATATAAAATCATGTGACCTCCTGTATATATATTGCTATACTATCTATGTACGAAAGTACAATAGTTTTTTAATCTTAAAAATATATAAGAGATAAAAAATTATATAATTGAGATTATAAAATATTTTTTTAAGGCTGTTAATGTCTTCAAGACAAATTACAAGCTATATTAAATATAGGAGCTTTAAAGATCCAAGTTTTGAGTTAAAAAATTTAAATGATGCGATCCACAACTTTTTCTAAAGGATGATTAGTCCTTGAGAGATACAGATACTCTGTATTTGCCTCACAATATTTATGTATTAGAGCATCCGCAGCGTAATAGAAATATTTAGGCTAAATTTACTATACATTTTATTAACTTTTGAAATAGTTCACAGCGAGAAGGGTAAAAAAAAATAATAAAAAAAATTAAACGAATGAAGCATTATCGTATGAGTTGATGTAAAAAAAAAAAAAAAAAAAACCAAATTTGGCCATACGAATGTGGCAAAATCGTATGAGCCATACAATGATGGCACACTCGTATGACAATTTGATATATATTTTTTTTTTAACTCTTTTGGTTATACACCGTTTGGTCCAACAATTCTCTTAATTATGTTTTTGCCCCAATAATTGTATAACTCAAATAACCCATGTTTAAAACACAAAATAATTTTTTGTGATTTGTATTAAACATTAAAGAATTAAACTAAGTTCTAATTTCAATTGCAAAAGGTTCCAAAAAATGACAGCTTGCTTTAAAAATTATTCCAATATCTATTTATTAACTTTAACTTATTTACAATTTCACCCCCTAAAGTTAAAAAGTTAACTTTAACTTTATCATCATCCAAAGCTACCAACCGAAACATGAAAAAAAAAAAAAAAAAAAAAAGTAATGGGTCATACGAATGTGTGTCATTCGTATGGGTCATACGAATTTGACACACTCGTATGACTCATACGAGTGACACACTTTCGTATGATTCAATTTTTTTTATTTATACGAGTGTGCTAAATTCGTATCATTCATACGGCTCTTCCAAATTCGTATGACTAAAAATTAGCGAAATGGTAAATTTGGCCAGTCGGTACCCTACCTTCCTAAATTTTAACCTACCTTTCTCTCCGGTGTGAACGGGGTAGGGTAAATTTATCAATTTACCCTACCCGATACAGATGCTCTTACCTGATATTTTTCTTACAATATCCATCTCCCAATATATTTGGTGATAACGAGTCAATTCCATCGTATATGTATCTATATTGATAAATACTGTCACACACATACATGTATCGTTTAAAAAAAGTTTGTAAACCACATTCAAAAAATGTTCGAATGAAGAGACGAAATCCTTAGTTTTTCATATATGTATATATATAGTTAGATTTATTGTTAAAGCGTTATTTCTTAGCCAAAGTATACCATTGTTGTAAAAATATTACACTATATATTATAGATACAAATTATAATTTTTGACTATTATAAAAGGTGGACACATAACCATTAATTATAACAACGAATAACAAAAAGTTTTAACTACGTATATATGGAACCAACCTACCTACGACATCTTTGTTACGAGATCAAGAAAAACGCCAATAAATTATAATACCGTGGACAAAACTACACTATATACTTTTATAATTTATTGATATGATTGTAATGAGTGCAAGGAGAATATATATACTAATAATGTCTAATGGTAAATGAATGACCTCATGAACATATTTTCTAGTTACACAAGAAGACAAGTTGCCCACTTTGAGATGAATGTTAAGAGTGCTTCCTTAAATCATTCCCCTTTAGAATTTTTTAGCTTAAAAATCTAGCACCCTATAACTAACATTAATTATATATTATTTTTGACAAATTTCAAGATTAATTTGTTACGTCCGACAACGACATGGTGACCAATGATTACGTAAAACCTAGCTTAATGTAATTAATTAAATTAGAAACGTTAAAATTAGGTGTTATTCCATCTCAAAAATAAAAAATAAAAAATTGAGAACGACTAAACATACTAACAATTTGTATAAATTTTTTACACAAATTAACGATAATCAATTAAAAAAAATATCACCTTAATTAAATATATGGCCCCATGGGGGAGGATCTTAAGAGGACCAATCTTTTGATCCTTAAATGCGGACCAATTATTTTGAGAGGGTAAATAAATGAATTTTTTGATGAAACTTGGTGAAGATAATTTTCATGATTAATAGATCACCTCCACCAAATTTCATCGAAAAAATCATTCGGGAAGAGGGTTTACTAAAAAATGATATATATGTACGTTTCTGGCCGTTAAAATTTAAGATGTTTAGTTAATCCAATTCCCGGTTGAATTTTTTGATGAAATTTGGTGGAGATGATCTACTAATCATGGAGATCATCCTCACCAAGTTTCATAAAAAAAATCATCCGTTTACTCCCTCAAAATGATTGGTCCGCATTTAAAGACCAAATATATAGTCATCTTTAGATCCTTCCTAATGGCCCCCCATTAATTTATTTGATCAATATTATATTAGTTTGTACAAAAATAAAATAAATCTAATATTTTCCTTTATTAAATTGAGTAACTCTAGCATTTTCCTTATTTAGATCTAGTTATTTGGTGCGTTGTATATATATAGAAAAAAGTTGAATTATGAAATTATTGCTTTATATTAAAAATACAATACATAGCAGAATGTAGAACAAATTGACCAACTTTTTAACAATGAATTTTCGTCACTAAAAAACATATCCCTGTGTTTGGGGATGAAAATTTGTAACAACCCGACTCGGCTGGGTCCGAAAACGCAATAAAAATGAAATCCGATTTCGTTTATATATATCTAACTAATTTGTAAAAATACAATTTACAATCTCTCCGCTCTCCATAATTGAAAATATATCAATATTTCCACTATTCTATCTATAAAAATAATAAACTACACTGCGTCTGACTCGCTAGTCCAAGATTGACTCAGTCTCGAGTTATTTGCACCTTAAAAAATAAGAGACAGTACATAATTAACACACATGAATAAAAGCCTCACAACCGAATATTTTAACAATAATAAAATATTCAAAAATAATACTAGACACTAGTCTATGGAACATATTCAACCTACCACAATCCAGCCTCATACACCGGTCCTTGTCGATAACATTTTAAAAATTACCTGCCTCATCCACCTCACCACATCAAAACTTCATCTTAACTCTTACACAACTGTAATTTATTGAAACTTAATGACAAATAAATTTAATCATGTACCAATTAGTTCCACAGTAATTAAGCCAACAAATAATACTCATTCATGAAGTCAAACAATAAACATCAAAATCAACAAACACAACAATTTCAAGAGAAATATAAGTTTTAAGAGTGTGGTTCTCTCCACCATTTTTTTTCTCTCCTTGTTTGTGCCAAATGATTACCACAAAGCAAGAAACCAAATTAGCAGGTGGGCCCACAACTCTCTAATTCAAAGCCACGTTTCTTCTCCAAGGTTGACTCCGATCCTCCTTTTTTGTTAAAATTCTAACAAGCCGCCTTGTACGACAATACACACTTCCATGATATATATATATATATATATATTAACTTTGATCGACATAAAAATAGAGTGCTACTACTGACATATACTTATTTACTCTGTAATATTCTCTTAAAAAAAATTGTTGATTAGTCTATTGACACACACCATTTTTTTATTTTTAATTAATAATTAAATCACTAAACACTCTCTTAAACAACTTCCTCTTCTTCTTCTTCTTCTTCTTCATCACCACCACCACCACCATCATTTCTGCCTCTTCTTCTTCATCATCTTCATCATCATCATCATCATCACCACCATCATTGCCGCCACCACCTCCATCATTGTTGGTACCACCACCATCCAAATCATCATCCATCTCAAAAAGAAGTAGGATACTTATATTTTGGTTATTGCTTTACATTTCCTTTCATTTATAAATCATTGGATACAAACAAACGCAAAAAAAATTAAAAAACAAAAAAAAAACACGAAAAATGTTTACTCGGTCCTTAGGAACCGAGTGTTGAACAGCTTACTCGGTCCTTAGGAACCGAGTATTGTACAGCTTACTCGGTCCTAAGGAACCGAGTAAAGCACAGCTTACTCGGCCCTAAGGAACCGAGTTAAGCTTTGGGTTATTTTTCCAATTCCACTCGGTTCCTTAGGACCGAGTGACTTGTGCTTTACTCGGTTCCTTTCGGCCGAGTATGATGAACAACACTCGATTCCTAGGAACCAAGTAAACCTTCATCCATGGCAGATTTTTTTTTACGTGGTGTGTGCACGGGTGGAACTTTTTTTAGCCAATAACAAAAAAGTTCAAGAAAAAAAGAGTGGAACGATTAGATTGTTAAAGAAAAAGTTAAACGAAGAAGATAGAAGATGAGATTTGTGGGGTGAGTGGTGTGATTTGTTTTTTTGAATTATAGAGAGGGTTGAATACTTAATTCCAACCGGAATTTCTGAAAAATCCTTAATGGCAATGTGTTGATTTGTGGAAGAAGAAGATTGAAGATGAGAGAGAGTGGAGTGGTAAAGAGTAAGAGTGGAGTGTTTTTTAGATGAAAGTTAATTAATTCTAAAATTAAATGTGGAGTGGTGGAGTGGTGGAGTGTTAGGAAGAGTGAGAGTGTACCTATGGAGTGTTAGAGAGATATGGAGTGTTAGAGAGTTAAATGATGTGTGTCAATAGTAGCTCCCTAAAAATATGAGATGTTACAATTTATTATTCTTTTAAAAATTTCGTCCCCAAAATTTCAAAATAATTTTACCCACAATCGAGAAAGTGACGCAATCTAAGTTGTTATACTAAAAATGTAATGACCAAACTTGGCTAAATCCGAAAACGTAACAAAAATGAAATTCGACTTCATTTATATATATATATATATATTAACATAATTTTTAAAAATACAATTTACAATGTATCCGGTCTCCATAATTGAAAGTCGATATCTTCTCTCTTCATCTATAAAAATAATAAACTACACGTGCCCGATCATTAGTCTAAAATCGACTTCGTCTCGAGTTACTTGTGCCATAAAAAATAAAAGAGGACAGTACATAACATACATGAATAAAAGTATTTTAACCGAATATTTTATTAACAATAAAATATTCAAAAACAACACCAAACACCAATCTACACAACATATTCAACATACCATAATCCGGCCTTATACACCAATCACTCTTAATAACATGTTAAAAACTAACATGATCACCACATTGAAACTTCATCATATATAAACCTTACACTACTATAACTTATTAAGACTTATTAATTAACGAGTAAATTTAACCATATACCAATTAGTTCCACGACAATTAAGACAATAACAATGAATAATACCTGAGGCCAAACAATAAACACCAAAATCAATCAACACAACAATTTTATGAGTAATACAATGAACAAGGCACCTCTTATCTCAAAAATAGCACCATAAAAATATCCCAAAGTTACTGCCATCATCCTCTAAAACTTACGGCTACCTCTCAGGTCCTCTCTGTCATTTTTTTCTAGCTCCTTGTTTGTACCAAATGATTACCACAAAAGAAAATGATTTTCTTACCAATAATTTTTACTACATATTTTTATTGAGTGCATTGTATGAATTATATTTCGATTGAATCTTATAAAAATACAACCTATATAATACATATTAGTAAAAATATATAATAAAAATACTCAATAAATCTAGCATTCTCCTACTAGAAAAAAAGAAGCCAAATTAGCACGTGGGACCACAACTCCACTATGCCAGAAAAGGGTTTAGGCGACGCACACAAATAAGTTCGTCTCCTAAGATACACTTTAGGCGACGAACATTACATCCGTCTCCTAAGACTTAACTTAGGCGACGTACAAGCGATTGCGTCGTCTAAGTTCAATCTTAGGCGACGTACGCATATAATACGTCTCCTAAACTTAACCTTTAGGCAATGTACATTGTAAGGTGCGCCGCATAATTGACAAATTTCTTAGGCGACGTACATTGGTAATGTACGTCTCCTAAGATACGACATAGGCGACGTACACAAATTAATGTACGTCACCTAAAATGTCCCTTAGGAGACGCAATTTGACCAATGTGCGTCGCTTAAAGTAATTTTTTCTGATAAATTTTTTTCCAAAATTCTGAAAATTTGGAAATTCACTGAGGAGACGCACATTGGCCAATGTGCGTCGCCTAAAGCCACACAATTTTCATCGGAATTTCGAATTTTTTAAAAAATTAAAAATTAACTTAGGAGACACACTTTGATCAATGTGCGTCGCCTAAATTAAATTTTCCCGCCTGAATTTTTTCACGGAAATTTGAAAATTTGGAAATTTACTTAGGAGACGCACATTGGCCAATGTACGTCCCCTAAAGCCACCCAATTTTCACCGAAATTTTGAATTTTTTTAAAAATTCAAAATTAACTTAGGAGACGCACATGGATCAATGTGCGTCGCCTAGATTAATTTTTCCGCTTGAATTTTTCACGGAATTTTGAAAATTTGGAAATTTACTTAGGCGACGCACATTGTTCAATGTGCGTCGCCTAAAGTCACCCAATTTTTACCGAAATTTTGAAATTTTTAAAAATTGAAAATTAACTTAGGAGACGACACTTAAATCAGCCTTTCTGGATGAGAGTAGCAGTGATCTGGACGATTAGCGACTTTCCAGGATTAGGGATGTTGGGAGGCATTCAAACCAAAGGGTACAAGGCATGTCCGCTTTGTTTGGACGATATTGATTCAGTTCATAGTGATTCCAGAATGTCGTACATGGGCGCAAGGAGATGGTTATGTGAGGATCACCCATACCGGAAAGATAAAAAGTTTAACGGTAAAAAAGAGCGCAGACTTGCCCCAAGAAGTTTGTCTGCGAATGAGGTTTACGAAGCTACCATATCTCATGAACATCAATATAATGTGATGAGTTTACATCCGGGGTTCAAGCATGATTTGAGTAAAGATAAATTATGTTGGACTCACGAAAGTATCTTTTGGGAGCTGCCTTACTGGAAAGAAACGAGGATCAGACATACCTTGGATATCATGCATATTGAAAAGAATGTGTGCGATAACGTCTTCGGAACTGTTCTAGGTCTTGGAAGAAAGACTAAGGACGATGCAAAAGCTCGTTCCACTCTAGAAAAGATGGGAATACGCAAGAAACTCTGAGCGACAAAAGGTTCCGGGTCTTCAAGCAAACCGATGCTCCCTCCGGCACCATACACAGTCCCCCCTGAGTATCGGAGCGATGTATTCGAATGGATCGCTGACGTCAAGTACCCGAGAGGTTATGCAGGAAGCTTAAAGAATAAAGTAAATTTGGATGATAAAAAGTTTTATGGATTAAAGACTCATGACTGCCACGTGCTACTTCAACGTCTTCTGCCAGTGGTTATCCGACCATATTTGAAGAAATCGGTCGTTAATCCGCTAGTCGAGCTATCTAGATTCTTTCAGATGTTGTGTACTCGAGAGCTGAAGAAATCAGACGTCCACAAAATGCAGCAAGATATCGTCATGATTCTCTGCAAATTGGAGCTAATTTTCCCTCCGGCTTTCTTTACTATAATGGTACATCTTTGCATCCACCTTCCAGAGCAAGTCCTGCTTACCGGTCCTGTACATTTTACATGGATGTTTCCTATAGAGAGGTACATGTAGCTAAGCTTTGGTTTTTTACGATACTATGTAATTGTCTATATTTTGTACTAACTACGTAATTTTACAGGCAACTCGGGGAGTATAAGAACTTTGTAAGCAGCAGACGTTATCCTGAGGGGTGTATCACTGAGCGGTACGTTATGCATGAGTGTGTGACGTATATCAAATTATATATGGCTAACGCCTCACGAGATACAGTCATCCCCGATGCACCTAAGTGGAATATATCTGTTGTCTCCGAACTTGTGATTACCAAAGGTTACCTCCAAAATTACAAGCTAAGTAAACAAGAACTTTCAATGGCTCACTGGTGTGTCATAGACAACTGTTGGGAAGCAGAATCGTTCATTGCAGGTCACCGAGATCAACTGAACATATTAGATCCACACGCGACTGAAGAACAGCGTATTGCAAGCTTTATTCCACATTTTCGTCATTGGGTAAGAACTCACCCTTAATTTACCTGTACATTGGTCTATGTACGTCGCCTAAGAAGGCCTTGTGTCCCATCTTAGAAGACGCACATTGGTCAATGTACGTCTCCTAAGGGTACACTTAAGAGATGTACATTGACCAATGTACGTCTCCTAAGGGTATGACTTAAGAGACGTACATTCACTAATGTACGTTGCCTAAGTGTTCCTCTTAGGAGACGTACACTGACCAATGTGCGTCTCATAAGTTTTAAGCTTAGGAGACGTATATTGATCAATATTCATTGCCTAAGTGCTTACTTAGGAGGCGTACACTGACCAATGTGCGTCTCCTAAGTGACTTATGAGACGCACATTGGTCAGTGTACGCCTCCTAAGTGACCAACTTAGGAGATGCACATTAGTCAGTGTGCGTCTCCAAAGTTGGTCACTTAGGAGACGTACATTATGTGCGTCGCATAAGATATACTTAGGAGACGTACATTATGTCCGTCGCTTAAGAGATACTTAGGGGACGAACCTATATTTGTACGTCGCCTAAGAGCTTAGGCGACGCAACTTAGGCGACGGCTCTTAGGAGACGGCTTGCTCGTCGCCTGAATCTTAGGAGACGAACATACTTATCTTAGGAGACGGACAATGTGCGTCTCCTAAGAGCTTGTTGGGCCTAGTGCTCTCTAATTAAAGGCCACGTTGCTTCTCCAAGGTTTGACTTTCCTTTTTTTGTTAAAATTCCTAACATGCCACCTTGTATGAAAACACATACATCCATGATATATATATTAATTTTATCTACATACAAATATGAGATATCACAAAATTCGTGACTAAAAATCAATACGAATTAATTTTTATTTACACACAAATATGAGTGTCACAAAATTCATCACTAAAAATTGATATGATATTAATTTTTATCCACATACAAGTATGAGATGTCACAAAATTCGTCACTAAAAGTCGATACCATATATATATGGTTCAAGACTTCTGTATGTTTTGCATTTTGTTCTCCTTTTTTTCAAAGAATATGACATACATCCTTATTCAGAACGAAGACTTAAAGAGGATGATTCAATACGGTGTTAGAGTTAATCCGTTGGCATGTTTTAATTGGATAACACTGGGACTATAAATCTCAACCATAGATTTGCACCTAGATATAAAATCATTAGATCAAGTGTACTACTAATTGATTCCGGAATTATTATTTTTTTTGAGTGTCAGAGTGTTTTTCAAATAAGACCTCCTTAATGAGATGTGAGTGTACTTACATAAACTTGGCTCAAATAGGAAGAGTGTGTTGTTAAGAACTTGCCTAATATCAAGCGACAGATTGAGGTGTTTGTGATAAATAAAAAGATGTTAAAATATATTTTTAATTAAATTTTAGAGGAAGTATTTGTAACAGATTTAAAACGTATAACTAACACCGCACCTAATTAAAGGCCACGTTGCTTCTCCAAGGGTGACTCCCCTTCTTTTGTTAAAATTCTAACATGCCGCTTTGTTTGAAAACACATACTTCCTTGAGATATATATATATACGGGAATTTTCCTATGTGGACCGGTCCGTACGGACCGGGACCTTTAGTGACGATTTTCCGTCGCTAAAAATATATCCTCCATGTATTCGCGGCGAAAAACTATTGCTAAAGGTCTGTTCCGTATAGGAAATGTACTATATATATATATATATATTAATTTTTATCAACATAAAAATATGAGATGTCACAAAATTCATAAAAATATGGGATGTCAGACTTCTGTATGTTTTGCATTTTGTTCTCTTTGTTCAAAGAATATGACATATTTTTAACTCATTGCCTCTATCCTTAGTCAGAACGAAAAGCTTGAGGATGATGATTCAATACGGTATTGTTAGAGTTAATCCGTTGGCATGTTTTAATTGATCAAAATTATAATCAGACTTTATATTAATCTCAATCATAGATTTGCACCAAGATATAAAATCATTGGGCCAAGTGCATTGCTAATTGATTTCGGAATTTTATTTTTTTGGTCTGAAGAATATTGATATCATGATGTAAAATAATGAAACCGAATATGTTATGGACAAGTAAGCCATAAAGGGCCCATAATTCTTACTGCCATGCACGATCCAATATGACAAGACAAGTTGGTGTAAATCTTTATTGACTCAAAAAAATATTTAAGAGATAAAAAAAATTGTGTGTTTTAGATTACAAAAATGCATCATTAAAGGTAGATAATCTCTTTGAAACGGATTAATTAAAATTTGTTAGGAAACGGGTATGAAAATCACATTTTTCATTATTTTGAGAGTAATTTTGTAATAAGACTTTACACTCAGTTGTGAAAGTTCTTTATATATTTGTGTTCTCCTACAAGAGTACATCGAAATCGTATAATTACATGCTCAAAATGGTTAAGGGGTGAATGAGAAATTATCATCCAAAGTGAACAAGTTGAAATGAAAAAATGCAATGAAAGTTGGAAGTCGCCCGTATTGAAAAAAAATGTAAATTTTAAGAAGTTTATAAGTGAACTCTTGAGATTGCCTTATTGAATGATTCAAAATAAAAGGATCTCTCTCGCGCAAACAGGTGCGCACGGGGATGCAAATCACGGGTCAAAATATAAGCCTTAAAAACCATTGTGCGGACAAAATTATATAATGTTGGCAGATATGACTCAATTTCATAGATACTACCGGGCACATGCATGCATTCTTAAACAACCAAAAAGTAAACAAATTGAGAGACCGACTCCTTAGTTTTTTCTTATATATAGTTAATATTTTAGATTTATTGTTAAAGCATTATGCTTATCATTGCTGTAAAAAATTACACTACATACTATTTTTTTTGATATAAGCCATAATTTACAACTATCACAACGTGTAACAAAGAGTTTGATAACTCTATATGGATAAAATTCGCAACATCTTTATTAAAAGTCTAAAAAAAACACAGACGGTTGACAAAATTACACGTACGTACTATATACTTTATAATGTATACATTGAAATGAGTGCAAGGAGAATAAATATTAATAATGTCTGAAGGGCAAATGAATGACCTCGTAAATGTATTTTTAGTTACACAAGAAGAAAAGGTGACCACTTTGAAATGAATGAAGAGTGCTTCCTTAAATGATTCACCTTTAGATTTTTTAGCTTAAAAAGCTAGCAAGTAGCACCCCATAACCAACGTTAATAATCAATAATATAATAATGTTTTTGTGTGTGTGCGCAAATGTCAAGATTAATTTGTCACCTCTGACAACGAGATGCTGACCAATGATTACGTACAACCTAGCTTCATGTAATTAATTAAATATAAGATGTTATTATTTTGAGGAAGACTAACCATACGTATTAGCAACTTTTGTATAAATTTTTAATACAAAATTATTACTCTTTATGTCTCATAAAGGTATATTCATTTTTTATTTTTATCCGTCTTAAATTATGGATCACTTGTTTTTTAAAAAATGTACTATAATTTTATTTTTTCTAATATACCCTTATTTAATTACATTGTTATCAACTCTAAAAAAGTAATTAACTCCAAAAAAATTCTCACATTTTTTTAGGGCATGTGATTTTAATCCAATGTATTCATTATTGAAAGAAAGTAAATGAGGGTATAATAGAAAAATTATGAAAAAAAATTATGGTTTCAATTACATTAAATGAAGTTTCTTAATCTCTGTGGAAAAAAAAATGAGTCTATCTTTGTGGGACAGAGGGAATATAGCACTAATCGGAAAAAAAAAATAATACAGTAAATATATGGGCAGAAAGGCAAAAGGAAGTTGGGAAAAGCCTAGCATAATTCCATCGATTCATTTGAGAAATGTTACGCAAGTTTCTTTTTTTTTTTTTTAAATATAAAAATAATTATAAATAAATATAATATTTTTCTTAATTTAGAAACTAGTTATTTGTTGGATTGATAATAGATGTTTGTAAATGGCCAAAATTTGAACTTCTTGGAGACCATATCTAACCGTGATTAAAAGGAAAAAAAAAATTGTTATTTGGTTTAGCCGTTATAAATTGAAATATATATATATATATATATATGCTGATGGCATGAAATCAATATTTTTGTTCTTATTAAGAGTTTTTTGTTTGTAAACCCTAGCTTCATGTAATTAATTAAATTAGAAACATTAAAATTAGATGTTATTATATATATAAAAAATTAATATAAATTATATATTAGAATAATAATCGGAAAAAAGATAAATAGCACCTTAACTACATGGGCAAAAAGGCCAAGGGAATTTTGGAAAAGCCTAGCATAACTCCGTAAATTCATTTGAGTAATACTGCGTTAGTTTGTACAAAAATTAAATAATAATAACGTTTTCCTTAATTTAAAAACTAATTATTTGGTGGATTGATAGATAAATAGATATTTGTAAATGACCAAGATTTGAACTTCTTGGAGACCCATATATATCTAACCGTGATTAAAAGAAAAAAGTTAATTTGTTAAAATATAACAGCACTTCACTGAAGCTCTCAAAGTTGGCATTTATTATTATTTTCACATAATTAAACATAATTGTAACAATTTGCCATGTACTATTAAGAAAATTAAAAAAGGAAAAAAGAGCTGAGTATAGTTTGTGTTCTGGATGGAATTATTTTTGTCCTCGAAACAAAATGGTCATGGGACGTGGTATCGAACTCTTTGTTGATAAAAAGAAGAAGAAGAAGAAGAAGAAGAAGAAGAAGGAGGAGGAGGAGGAGGAGGTGGCAACGGCAACAACAATCCCCATACTGAAGTTTGCACTTGAAAGCCCCCGTTTCACTCTCCCCTATAATAGCTGTATATCGCGTTTATAAAATAAAATAAAAATAACAAAACACAACCCGCCCTGAGTATGGGTGTTCAAACTTTCCGAACATCCAAAATCCAATCCAATTTTTTCTGAATTTGGTATGGTATATAAACTTTCGAATTTCTGATTTTTCCGAAGAAAATTGGAGTGGAATTGAAAACTATATTCAAATTTCCGAATTTGCAAACATTATTAGGTGTATAATATTAATATTATTTCTAAATTTATTGATGATATATTTATATAATATTTGTAGTTTTGTGTTTATATCTTTTAAGTATTCATTCAATCTTTCTCAACCATTGTTCTAAAAGGAGGTGCACGCCGCCGGAAATAATGGATTGGCGTTTGATTAGACGGGTTTCTTCATTAGGCGAAGCTGGCCGGGTGACTGAGTGGCCTACGTGGCACTGTGTTTTTTTTTTCTAAGAAAATAAAAAAATTGTAAGGAGAACGGAGTAGAGAAGTGAGGAGAGAAAGAAGAAGAGAAGAATAAGGAGAGAAAGAAGAATGAATAGGAGAGAGAGCCTCTCCAGCGGTGCTTGTTGATAGTAGGGCTGAGTTGGCAAAAAATCTTGACCATAATTCCTCAAACTTTATTTTCAACGGGCCCTCACTTAATTTTAACAAGTCTTCTTTTTGTAATGGGTCAATTGTTCAAGTAAAAAATCTTCTTTGTTGGGCCTAATATTTGGTAATGTTTATGGGAACTCCAATACTATTTAGATGAATGAGTTTTATTTAGGGCTTTAATTTTTAATTTGTAATCATTTTTTTGACTTTTTTACCTTTGATTTTGGTGGTATGTTTGCTAGCCAAAGTATTAAACATTTGACATCTTTTATATTTATTTGAATACTATTTTGTGTGTAAAATTATATATATATATATAAAGTAAAAAAAATCGCCTAGCGCTAGGTCCTAATGCCTTTTAGAACATTGATCTCAACTTAAGATAATGTTTGAACTTTTAGTACTTTCAAATATAAAAACGCTAGTTTCAACTTTGGACAATTACACAACTTATTCTTTTGATATGAAATCATAGTACATTGGTTAAACTCATATCTTAAATAATAATGCCCAGAAGAATACTAACTAGTATTTAGTGTTGCGTTGTATAATTAAACTTCTAATAATGATAGTAACATGTTTGGTGGTGGATTATTGCAATATGATTCGTTAAAAAAAATCACAATTTATCAACTATATTTTTAAACAATGTTAAAGTTATGTCAAAATTTTAAGAATTTAGGAAATTCTGAAAATTCCAAAGATTCCGAACTTCTTGGAATTATAAAGGTATTTGGAATTCCAAATTTTTTGAATTTTTTTTTCTAAATAAAGGTTTTTTCATCCATTCCACTAGATTAACACCCCTATGAATTCCTGAGTTTAGAGAACTTTAAATTCAGGGGCTTTTGTTTTAATATTAACTTATTTGTCTTTTTCCTATTCCGAAATATATTTTGTAGTACACATAACTATAGTAAATTCTTAATTCAATATTCAAATTGTGTATCTAAAGAAGAATAATATTTGATAATTTTTAGGGCTAGGATAATAAACCGGGAACCGAAAAACCGAATCAAACTGAACCGAAAAAACCGGTTCGGTTCAGTTCTTAGTAATATATTGATTTTTTAACGGTTCGGTTCTTGTGTTGTGTTAACAGTTCTTGATATAATTTTTGTCTAATAACCATTAAAGAACCGATATTACACTTTATATGTAAAATTATGTAAAATTCGGTTACCCAAAGAACCGTTCTAGCGGTTCTTTACATAAATTATGTCCAATAACTATTCTAGCGGTTCTTGTGTCAATATTAACGGTTCGGTTTATATCTAATTTCGGTTCTTGTATCTAATTCGGTTACCCAAAAAACTGCTAAAACCGAACAATTTAAACCAGTTTGGTTCCAATTTTGGTTCTTCAAAAATTATGCATAAAACCGAACCATTTTTAACATTAAAAAACCGGTTCCGGTTCTTCATATTTTGGACAAGAACCGAAACGGTCCCGACTCTAATAATTTTAGTGAAAGATGAGCATGCAGTCACAAATTAAAATAACAAATCAGGTACACACAAAGAATAAAAGTCTTTTTAAATACAACCCTTTTTGTTGAAGTTTGGGCCTTGATCCATTTCAGAATCACAAATCAGAAGGATGTTTGGGCCGCATATAAATAAAAGGTAACTGTTATATGGATGAATGCTACCATATGCAGGGGTCTTGGGTGATTGCTTTATGTGATTTGAAGGGTGTGTGCAAAAATTTAAAATATCGTCATTTATATAAATAGATTAAAAAAATCATTAATTTATAATACAAAAAAAAATTACTTATTGGATTTCATTTTATTTTTGTATTAATTTTTATGATTTTACTTTTATGTAAAGTTTTAGAGGGAGATTATATAGACGGGAGATAGATGGCAAGAAATAGAAACTAATAATCACTTTGAAAAGAAAGAAGAAAGATAGATAAGTATTTTTTAATAAAAAAAATATTTCAACGAGATTATTGATTCTTTAAGAAAGTAAGAAACCGCTAGAGAAATTGAGGGGGCAAGGGGGAATATTTGTGAAGATAACTTTTATTAAAAAAAACAAGATTTAGAAAGATGATGGAAATATAAAATAGTGAAAAGAAGAGAAAAATTATCTTTATCACGAATATCTTTTGTTAAAAAAAATAAAATAATAGAGAAATAAGTTGAAAATATACAATGAGAAAAAAAAATATAGAGATAGGGGGTTGTAAATAAAAAAATGATAAAAAAGAAAAAGAAAAAAAGAATGGAGTATAAAAAGGGAAATGGAAAAAATAAAAATAAAAGAGACAAAGAAGTAGGAAATATAAAATGATAAAAAGGAATGAAGTGGAGAGGGCTTAAACATGAATTAGTATATGGTATTAAGGAAATTCCTTGTGCCAAGTACACATCTAACACAAGGTATGTATTTTAGGGCCTTTTATTTTTAAAACATCCCTAAAAACTCTAGATATAATTGAACTGGGCCTTATTTTAATATTGGACCTTATATGAGTGCTCATTCTTCATATCGACAGGGCCGAGCCAAATGGGCCATCTATAGTCAAGGCCGGTTATGAAACAAAATAATGAATAAAATCATGACACAAAGCATATAATATGACTAAATTATAGATTGAAAAATTAAAGCTTTGAGTTCCCTATACCTTACTAATTTAGAATGGGTGGAGTACATACTTTTAAGAGAGTTATGACACCAATTTTCATGTTTTTTATTTTAACCTTTTGTTTATTTTTTAAAATTATTAAAAAATAAATAATAATAATAATAATAATAATAATAATAACAACAACAACAACAACAACAACAAATTTATGGAACTTGAAACATTGTGTTCCTAGTTAAAAAAAAGACAGTTCACCACTATGCTATTTATTTATTTATTCTTTACTTATCATTTTGACAAAATTTTATCTTTCTCCAAAATATTTATCTTTCAAACAATTGTACTAAAAGATGTCTCATTTAGTTGATAGATAATGTAACTTTTATCATTTAAACCAAAAGACCTAGAAAATTAGCTTTAGATTCTAAATGATTTGACCATATTGTTTAAAGGACATAAGGTTTAGGGCCATTGTTTAGAGTAGGCCTGGGACCGGTTCAATTCCAAGCCAATTTTGGAAGAACCGTTAACCGAACCGTTTATATCATAACGGTTCGGTTCTAAGTATACAAAAGTGAAGAATCGTTTAAGAACCGAACCGGTTCTAACGGTTCGGTTCTTCCGGTTTATCGGTTAACCCGTTAACAAAAGAAAAACCAAAATATTAATGGTTATTCGGTTCTTTTGATTTATTGGTTAACCGTTAAAAAGAGAAAAACCGAAATATATTAATGATTATTGGAAAGAAATAACGGTTATTGTAAAGAAATAACGGTTCTAACGATTCGGTTCCTAAGTATTGGAATAGAGCTTAGAAGGAAAAATTCAATAATGGGCCCTTAACGGTTATTAAAAATAAATTATACTAAGAACCGTTAACAAATAGACAAGAACCGAACCAAACCGGTTCTATTTTCTCGGCCATAGTTTAGAGTCCAAACATTTTAATTAAGAACAAAGTTTTATAATAAAGTACCATATTTAATTATTATTTTCACTACTATTACCACTAGTATTCAACTCTGCACGATGTGCAGGCATAGTACAACAAAAGAATGATACACGTTGTGTGTCAACTGTTGACTATTACAAAAGTTACATCATGTATATATGTAATTGCTAGGCATTTGATTTGTCATGTAAAGTGACTAATTATGCAATTGCCTCATCAAAAATTTGTTTATCTAAAAGGGCAAGCCTTGCAATTTTGAAAACAAAATAAGATTTAGCATTCATTAAAAGTCATAGAAGTTACTCAAATTTCATTAATTAGAGTCGTTACATAAGCATTTGGAAGGAAAGGGCCCAAAAATATTTTTAATTGAATATCTTAACATAGAAATGGCTAGGGGTGTGCATGGTCCGGTTGATCGGACCGTTGATCATTAGACCGGACCGAACCGAATTGCTAGCTAAGACCGAACTGGACCAAACCAATTTAAACGGTCCGATTTCGGTCTGGCCAATCGGTCTGGGCTTTTTTAATGGGCCAATTTAATTTGGGCTTTTATCTATTTTCACACTTATTCAAACCCATTTTTCATAATATATTTATATATATGTGAAGCCCATTTTAATGGGCCAATATTTTCTATATATACAAATAAAAATACATAGGCCCAAATTTCAAAAGTCTTGATACCAAAATATATAGGCCCAAAATATAACAAACTCATGTATAGTTCGGTCTGGTCCCCTTTTTTGGTGTTTTTTTTGAGTCGGACCGAAGACCAGACCGAATAGTAACGGTCCAAGACTTTTCGGACCGGACCGAACCGTTGTATGTATAAAACTCGAAAAAATCCTATATTTCGATTCAGTCCGGGTGAGTTTATGCACACCCCTAGAAATGGCAATTAAAAAAAAACATAAAATGGGAGTAAAGAATGCAACAAAAACATATTTTGATTTACCAAGTATTTATATAAGCCTCAAAAGGAATTAGCATGTAAAGAAATTAAGAAAAGAAAATGTAAGAGCAAAAACAATACTCCCACAAAAAAAAAAGAAAAGAAAAGAAAAGAAAAAAGAACTTAAACAAAATATAAAAGACAATCCAAACTCTATTGCCCTTGTATTTGAAAATAGTAGAAAACTCTTTTAATATTTGCATCACTTGTATAAAAGAGGCACACAAATTAAATTGTTATCGATCAGCTTGTCTTTTGTTGCAAAATTTTCTCCAATGAAATGATCTTCACCATATAAAATATTTTACTATACAATTTCTGAAACCTAAATTACAAATTACTCTCTCCGTCTTACATTGATTGTACCATTTGCATTCATACAAAGTTAATAGACCACATCTCATGATCGAAAATATGTTTGTATTCTTGATTGAGTGATATGACTATTAAAGTCGTAGTGAAATATTAATTTAAGACATTGGAAGTAATTAAAAATATATAAAAAAATATTTTGCAATGAGTAGAGAGACAGAGAATTAGGGTAAAATAAATAAATAAATAAATAAATGCATTACTTACTGTGACTTGTGTCGCAACCACAACAAAAGCTTCTTACTCTTCCCATTTTATAATATGTATATATATATGTGTGTGTGTATATTAAGGAACCACAGTTTTTAAATTTGAAAAATTTATAAGGGAATAAATAATTATTTGACTAAGATTAAAGTGTTTGTTGAATGAATAGAGAGACCGAGAATTATGGTAAAATAAATAAATAAATTTATTAACTACTATGACACACGTCGCAACTACAACAAAGCTTCTTACTCTACCCATTTTATAATCTATATATATTAAGGGATCATGGCTCTTAAATTTATAAAATGTATACGGAGATAAAGAATTATTTAAATAAGATTAAAAATATTTTTTAAATGATCAGTAGGTCTTATGGCAGAAATTACATAGTATAGAATATAGATTTATAATAATAAGTGTAATAGCTATTTTAGTCTCCTTTTGTTCCACAATTAAAACCAAACTCTCATATTTAACATAAGATACAGATCACAAAACCAAACCCCCACCCCCCCAACAACAAAAACCCACACTAATTCGACAACATTATCTTGATACAAACACAAAGACAAGGCTTTAGTAACCGAGCCCATTTACGAAAGTATCTATAAATGAAGTGGGCCTTAACTTTGGGTTATCCCTATCTTCCCAAGGATTTTTATATTTATTTATTTGGTTACAAAAATTAAACAATTATAAATATAACAATTTAAATTTATTCATGAATATTTAAATTAAACTCATTTAATTCAAAATATGAAATCGCCTAAGTTTAGAACTAAATAATTCACTCAAACTCTTTACTTCAAGTAAATCTAAATACTTACACTAGATGTTGATGTCAATGTACAAAATTTTAAATAACATATTTGGACATATTTAGAACATGCTTTTGCTTTTTTTTTTTCTAACATTCGAAGTTTTTTTATTTACGACTTCCAAATACTCCATAAATTAAATTGAATTATTTATAAATGACACATTTATAATTCATTAATTAAAAATTATTTTTAAAAAGATAATTTAAGCAACAAAACAATCTCATAAAAATCACGGGTATTAGGGGTACTTCATGTGAAGTAAAATTTTGAACTATAAAACAACTTTTATGTGAGAGTAAATATAATTCTTTCTTTTTATTACTTAGAAAATATTATTTGTAAATCCTTCTTTCACACTTCAATGCAAGAGAGAAAAACACTCTATTTTTCCTTCTACATGTAGGGCTTTATTTCACATTACTTTTAGCCATAAAAATAAAATATTTTTTAATATTTGTCTAGTATATTTAAAAATACATTCTCTTTTTCTCTCACTTATGAGTGATCACTATGTCCCGTAACCACGATTGTCACCTATCATTGGACCTCTTGCAACAAGCTCGCAATTGTTACTCACTTCGACAAGTTCATTTATTTGTGTTTGTATATTTATGTTGCAAATTGTTTGACTCGGGCCAGGATCTAAATATATAGATTACTTTGATTACGTTGTATAATTTACATCCCATGTAGAATTTCTCATACTTTATTTTCAAAAGTTGCCTCGTAGGTGTACACTGTTAGATTTAGAGAAGAGAGAAAATATACTATATTAATGAATGAATCATTACATAAGAAAGAGGCTCTATTTATAGAGCTGAATAAGATAAAAGAAAAACCTAGTCTAATAAGGAAAAGGAAAACTAATCCAATAAGGAAACGAACACAAAATAAAAGGAAACAAACACACAAAATAAAAGGAAACAAACACAAAATAAATAAATAAATAACTAATAACTTTAACACCCCCCCTCAAACTCAAGAAGGCTTAGAAAGCATTCGGAGTTTGGAAACGAGAAAGTGAAAACGGGCGGTCACATGAGTCTTGGTAAACAAATCAGCAAGTTGATACTCAGACGAGACGAAAGGCAAGCGAATAGTGCCATGAGTGTAGTGATGTCGAACAAAGTGGCAGTCAACCTCAATATGCTTGGTACGTTCATGAAAAACATCATTATGGGCTATTTGAATGGCACTTTGACTGTCACAAAATAACGGCGTAGGAGTAGGAACGTCAATTCCCATATCTTTAAGTAACCAGCGAAGCCAAACAATTTCAGAAGTTGCATGGGCAAGGGCGCGATACTCAGCTTCAGCACTAGAACGGGCAATCACAGTTTGTTTCTTACTTTTCCACGCGATGAGAGAGTCACCTAGAAAAACACAGAATCCTGTTGTAGACCGGCGATCAGTTATATCACCCGCCCAATCAGAGTCGGAATATCCTTGTAACTCAAGACTGGAAGTGGATGAAAAATGTAATCCCTGGAATAGTGTCCCTTTAAGGTACCGAATGATGCGGAGAACAGCAGCAAAATGAACAGAGCGTGGAGCAGACATAAATTGGCTTACAATATGAACAGCGTAACTAATATCAGGCCGTGTGATGGTGAGATAGTTGAGACTGCCAACAAGTTGGCGATATAAAGTAGGATTAGGTAGCAAAGTCCGGTCAGAAGCACAGAGTTTGACATTCAATTCAAGAGGAGTATCGGCAATCTTGTTGTCAGTTAAACTAGCTCGCTGAACAATGTCGGAAGCGTATTTCACCTGAGAAAGAAAGTAACCAGTAGACAAACGATCAACCTCAATACCAAGGAAGTAGCGAAGAATTCCCAGATCTTTCATTTCAAAACAAGAGCACAGATAGGTCTTGAGCTTGCATATTCCATCGAAATCATCCCCAGTGATAATCATATCATCGACATAAATGAGAAGAACAACAATGCCTTGTGGAGAGGAACATGTAAACATTGCTGAATCATGAGCACTTTGTGAAAAACCATGGTGAATAACAGCTGTGGAGAACTTTTCAAACCAGGTTCTGGGTGCTTGCTTAAGACCATAGAGAGCACGACGAAGTTTACAGACTTGCCCAGGAGAGTGAGGTAGCCCATTAGAAGGCTGCATATATACTTCTTCGGATAGGTCGCCGTGAAGGAAAGCATTTTTGACATCCATCTGGTGAATCGCCCACTTACGGATAGAATCAACTGAAATAAGTGTGCGAACTGTGGTCATACGAGCTACGGGAGCGAAAGTTTCTTCATAATCAATACCATATTCCTGGGTAAAACCTTTTGCAACGAGACGAGCTTTGTAACGATCAACAGAACCATCGGCGTTGGTTTTAATCTTGTATACCCATTTGCTCCCAACAACGGATTTTCCAGCAGGTAAGGGAACAAGGTCCCATGTATTGGTTTGCTTTAAGGCAGCAAGTTCATCGGCCATAGCTTGTTGCCAAAGAGGATCGGTGCATGCTTCGCGATAAGAGGATGGCTCATGTAGGGACAGCAGGGCGGAAAGAAAACAGTGATAATCTGATAACTTAGCTGGCGGCCGACGATCTCGAATTGGTCGAAGTGAAGGATCGCTGTCGGGACATGCAGAGTCAGGGCAAGACATAGAGTTGTCAGCAGTGGAGCTATCAGACACTAAGGGAATGGGGTTAGCCGGTACTGGATCAGGGACAGATACTGGAGTGGGTGAAAGGTGAGAGGCTTCTATTGGCGAGGACTCGGGGAATGGATCAACAGGCAGCGTAGGTTCAGTGGATAACGTGGGATTTTGGGCCAGAGTGTAATATGGAGTATTTTTCCAAAAGGTAACATGTCGAGAAATGCGAAGTCTTTTGGCAATGGAATCATAGCAGCGATAACCCTTTTGTTGAATTCCATATCCTAAGAAAACACACATAGAGGTTTTTGGTGTGAGTTTGGTACGCTCTCTTTTGGGAAGTAATACAAAACAGGTAGATCCAAAGACACGAAGTTCGGAATAATCAGGACGAATTTCATAAAGACGCTCAAAGGGAGAAACACAATTTGTAACAAGAGAGGGAATGCGGTTTATAATGAATATAGAAGTATGGATGGCTTCCCCCCCAAAAGTGGAAGGGACAGAGGACGACACAAGGAGAGTAAGGGCAGTTTCGACAAGATGACGGTGTTTACGTTCTGCAATGCCATTTTGTTGTGGAGTGTCAGGACAGGATAATTGAGGAAGAGTCCCTTGAGATTTGAGAAAGTCAAGGAAGGGTTTGGACAGATATTCGCCTCCGGAATCAGAACGAAAAAGTTTGATAGTTTTAGAAAACTGAGTTTTAATCATGGTGGCAAATTCAATATAAATTTTAAGAAAATCGGAACGAGAGTGAAGCAAATAAGTCCAACTATAGCGAGAGTAATCATCAACAAAAATCACATAATATAAGGCACCCCCCATAGAAGCAATATGAGCTTTACCCCACACATCAGAATGCACAAGATCAAAAGGAGAAGATGAAACTATAGTACTATTATTAAAAGGTAGAGCTGGTTGTTTGGCTAGTTTACAAGCAACACAAGGAAAATCTTTATCTAATGTAACTGGTCCTAACAACCCTTGATTGATCATATATTTAAGACGAGAAAAAGAAACATGTCCTAATCGAGAGTGCCAAAATGATGATGGGTGTGAGGTAGATGCTGTTAAGGATGTATTGGTTGTAGGGGGAATGTGAAGTGTGTCTGTAACATATAAGCGGCCAACTCTATGGCCTGTCACAACTTGCTTGCCCGTCGAGCGGTCCTACACAGTAAAACCCAATGAATGAAATATAATGATTAGCCCAAGATCACATAATTGCCCGACAGATAACAGTTGCATTGAAAGTTGAGGGACAAAGAAGACATCAGGAATAGACAAGTTAGGAGTGTTTTTAATGGAACCAATGTGACTAGCAGTAATAACAGAACCATCAGCTGTGTGAATTTTGGGAGATGAATGCATGAGACTGAATTAGTCAAAGTGTGTAGGATCAAAAGTCATGTGGTTTGATGCTCCGGAATCAAGGAACCAAGGAGAAGAAGATGTACCTGATGAGACTGAAAAAGCAGAGGCAATGGTATGATTATTACCGGTTTAGGGAGATGGTGGAGCAAGTACGGCAGCAGACGATCCAGTTGAATTTTGTAGGCCCCGCATGTACCGAGATGTAGGAGAGGGACAATTCTTGACTACATGCCCAAAACCCTTGCAGTAGTTACATTGAACCTGGGAATAATCTCGGGGTGGTGCCGTTTGGGTGTTATGAGGAGGGCGATATGATGTCTGATGAGGGCGTGGTGAAAAAGTATTGTGAGGTGGTCGGTAATTCTGATTCTGCGGGCGAGGAGATGCAGCATATGAGGTATTCGAGGCCGGTGGTGCAACAAAAACTGATGAAATATTCGGAGTGATACCCTTGCGAGTTTCTTCAGTAATTAATTCTGTTAATGCTGATTCAACAGAGGGGAGGGGCTTGCGATGAATAATAGATGCCCTGATCGGTTCAAATTCATCCCGTAATACTATGAGAAATTGTACAAGTCGCGTTTCTTCACGAAAGGTTTCCCATAAACCAAAGTCTGTTGTCCATGGAGGTTCCATGAGTTCCAATTGATCCCAGATAACGCACATGCTAGAGTGAAAATCAGACACGGATTGACCTGGTTGTTGTAGTAGCCCACGTATATCTTGTTCAAGTTTATATTTCTTAGCAAAATTGGTTTGAACATATCTGTGTGCTAAGAAATCCCAAGCTTTCTTTGCGGTATCACACTTTCCAAGCTGAAGACTAATTGATGGAATGACAGTGTTGGCAATCCATGTTAAAATTTTGTTGTTATTAATATCCCAATCAGCATACTTTTCATCGGTTTCAGCAGGACAAGTTGCTTTGCCAGTAACATAATTCCAGAGGCCCTTTCCTTTCAAGAAATTTCAGAACAAGATAGACCAGTGATTATAATTGTTTCCATCCAATTTGATGGTGATAGGAATTTTTGAGGTTTTCATAACATAAAACTGAACAAGAATTAAGCAAACAGTGTAAGAATTAGTGCACTTGACCTGATTTGGTATCTTAGAGATTGAATTTGGAGAGACGGAGACTGCGGTTGTGTTCAGAATGCTTGAAAACCTCGGGAACCAGTCGTGGTTGTCAGAGAACCGGTCAAAAAAATAAGCAAACGGTGGTAAAAAGAGTGCACTGGATCTGGTTTTGTAACTTGAAGACTGAATCTGGAGAAACGGAGACTCCAGTTGCGTCTGGAACGGTCGAAAACCTAGGGAACCGGTCTGAGTTGGCTGAAAACCGATCAAAAAAATAACAAAACCGGGCAAAAAACTGTTGGCTGAACCGGTCTGACTTGACTGACGCATTGACGGTGTTAACGGCGACTCTGACGGCGTTGACGGAAGATTAACGGCGTTAACGAAACTCTGACGCCGTTAACTTTAACGGAAAATCACTGACGCCGTTAACTTTAACGAAAAATACTTGACGCCGTTAAAGTTAACGGTAACGGCTGACGGCGACGGTGATGGCGCGTGGGTTTTGCGGGACGGACGTGGTTTTACACTCTCGGCGCGTGAGAGCGCGTGGCAGCGTTTTTCGGGACGGTTTTTGCGGCGGCAGAATTGTCTTTGAAAGACGAAGGTTTTGGTGTGTTGTTTATGGAGTTTTGATATATTTATCGATAAGACTGTGCGGATCTGATTAGTGATGGCTGCGGCTGGTGGCTGGTGGTGGTGATTCAACCTTGCTCTGATACCATGTTAGATTTAGAGAAGAGAGAAAATATACTATATTAATGAATGAATCATTACATAAGAAAGAGGCTCTATTTATAGAGCTGAATAAGATAAAAGAAAAACCTAGTCTAATAAGGAAAAGGAAAACTAATCCAATAAGGAAACGAACACAAAATAAAAGGAAACAAACACACAAAATAAAAGGAAACAAACACAAAATAAATAAATAAATAACTAATAACTTTAACACTTCCTAGCTTAGTTGTCTAGAGAGCAATTAATCCAGCTGTTTTTAAATAAAATATTATTTTTCCTAGGAGAGAAAAAGTAAACATGAAGAAAAAAAATGAAAGAAAATTAACCATGTATAGGAAAGAAAAACCCATGAGTTTTTGACATTTCCATCCCTTAAAGTTTGAGCGAATTGTCACTTTAGTCCCTAATATTTATTATTTTTACTTTTCACACTTCAAAGTGGATGATGCCTATCTCTTTTGTCCCTATAACCATTTTCCATTTGATTAGTAGATGGAAACCATGTGCCTAGAGGGGCAATTTAGTCACCCTACTTCTTTTCATCTTTTAATCTTCCTGCCAAACCGTGGGACATACACTGTAATCTTCCCTCCAATAATCCTATCATTTTTATTGTTTAAGACATCAGGGTCGAATAGGCCAGGGGAGCAATCGCCTTAGTATTGTCAAAAACCTAACAATTTTGACACAAAAATATATCGGTGCCTTTAATTAAGAAATGGCTTATATGAAATCCACATATGTAGAAAAGCTTTATCCATCTTTCACAAGAGGTAAAGGTAGTTTAAGGGACAATTGTTAAGTGAAGGCTACCCAATTCTGTAGCGAAATTGCATTTCCTTATAAAATATGGACTAAGAGCATCTCTAATGATTGTCTATATTTTTTGTGTAAAATCCTATGTGTAAGAGAGTTTTACACATAAATTATATAAATGTCCATTTTGTGCTCCAATGGTTCTCATGTGTAAAATTTAAATGGACCAACGAAAATCATACAAATGGAATGTATCATTATATGTAATATTCAATAGTTTTGTATGAAAGTTTTTTATACATAGTTTCATAGTCACAATGGATCTTATTTTGCAGTTCTTGATGAATAGATTTCAAATATATAAATTACATTAAAAACTAATTTTTAGGTTTTTAGTTATATCATTTTAAAGTTTTTATAAAAAATTAAGGAGAGTGAAAGATGATGTAGATGCGTAAATTGAGTTTCTATTTTATACAACCCTTTTACACAAATCCTAACATCATCTCCACTGGCTCTGCTAAAATGGTATGCTAAATTGGTATACTTAGCATACCATTCATCCGTAGTTTGCACCGGAATGGGAAAGGGGAAAATGCACCAAGTTGATGGAGTGAACGTCGTCCAAGCCTAAACCTCGATGGACAATGCACTCTGCATCGGCTGTGGCATAATCTCACAGACAATGCACTATACATTAGCTGTGAGCAATGGTAAAATTCCAACGACTCTTTTTCTGAACGTTAAGGGTTGTTTGGTAGATGTTTTGAGTTGGGTTTTTAAGTTGAGTTTTTAAAATATGGTATTTGGTAGAATTTAGAAGCATGTTGAAAAGTGGATTTGGTTTTTTTTTGAGTTTTTTTCAATCAACTAAAAATTTCATAAAAAAATTTCAAAAAATAGTCAAAATGGATCTTATTTTATAGATCTCGACGAGTATGTTTTAAATATATAATTTTTATTAAATTTTGATTTTTGAATTTAAAGTTATGGTGTTTTAAAAGTTTTTTTAGAGAGAGAAAGTAAAGTTAAGATTTTTTTGGAAAGTATAAAAGTATAGTTGATTTTGAGTTGAGTTTTTAAAATTTGGAGGAAAAAAAAAAGAGCCACCAAACAGGCCAGCTCCTGTTTGGTACTTGTTTATTTTTATTTATTTTTTTCAAATTTTAAAAACTCAAGTCAAAATCAAATCTATTTTTACGCTTCCCAAAAATACTTTAACTTTACTTTCTCTCTCTAATTTTTTTTAAAAATACCATAACTTTAAATTCAAAAATCAAAATTAAATAAAAAATATATATTTAAAACATACTCGTCGAGATCTATAAAATAAGATCAATTTTGACTATTTTTTGAAATTTTTTATGAGATTTTTAGTTGGTTGAAAAAAACTCAAAAAAATCAAATCCACTTTTCAATCTATTTCTAAATTCTACCAAACACCATATTTTAAAAACTCAACTTAAAAACTCAACTAAAAATATCTGCCAAACAGGCCCACCAGCTTCCCACGTTTAAACCCCACAATTTTTCACTTTCTCTCATTTCACACCACATTTAAACCCCACCATTTTTAACTCTCTCATCTCAAACACCCTTCAATATACACTCTTCCTTTAATAAAAAAATTTCAAAAAATTATATTTATGTAAGAGATTCAGACTTGGAGATCGTAGAAAATAAAGGTACAATTTTAATTTCATAGTTATTATATTTTCAATTGTATGTGATATTTAGTGAACTTTCTTTAATATTTATACGAATGTTTGTAATTTGTATATTTATGTAATTTTTCATGCTAAAAATTTATATCAATTTTTTGTTTTGTATAGCAAAAACATAAATTTCTATGCTATATAATATACTCTTTTTAAATTTTTACTTTTTTTTAACATTTAAAGTACATGTTTATTACAAAACAAATTACTAAAATGATGTAATTTGATTATAATCGCACTGTTTTTTCATTTATTTTTTACATAATCCACTGCTTTTTTGAATTAAATTACACATTGTTTTTTAATTAAAATTTTAATTTTAAACATCAATGTTTCTTTAAACGATTTAGTTTACAAAATTGTAAATTTATTAATTTGCAAATTCGAGATTGTTATGTTTACTTATATTTTTTTTATAAGTTTTTCCATTGTTAATTTATATAAATTTGGTTCAAATAAGTATGTATAGAAAATATGCTAATTTCGTAAATCATTTATTAGGTATAAAAAACCTTCACATTTTATTGTACAACATAATTATATTTTTTATTATCTATTTACAGTAAATATAAATCCGTGTAATAATTGAAAATCTAACAAAACTTATTTTTCTTTTAAGGAAATGAAGTCAATGAAAAAATTCTTTGAAAAATAATACACCACTCAGCCTTCCCAAAGGAATAATGATACAAACGATCTACCACGACCAAGTTCTTCACGGTGGAGATCAACCCAATCCTCTATTGAGCTTGAAATTGCATCAACAGCTAATACCCTAAAATATATGACAATAATACGCATATTTCATATAAGTCCAGTGGCCTAAATCCCGATGGGTCGTAGTTCGGTATAGATTCTATTGGCATACCGCAAATTTAATTCATCAAAAAAAATTATCAAATGCCAAAGTTAAAAGTATTATTTACAACACAGGGTGGTGTGACATTTTTAGACATGAAATGCTGAATTCGGATCTATCTGTTGCTGAAGCTTGTATTTTTTGTTGGTGGGATACTACGCACACGTTTCAACTCCTTAAGTGTGAGATAGACATCACACCTCTTTACTTCATGATGTTAATAGGTATACATATCTTTAAAATTATAAATTTTTAGCTTAACGTATTTTACTTTTTAAATATTATTTACTATTTTAGGAATTGTCATTGGGGGGCCTTTAGAGCCACTACCACCATATTTCGATGAGAGGTATAATGATCAGTCAAGGATTCTCAAATTTTTTCCTTATCTTAATGTGTGTATAAAGAAAGGTTGCATTTCTTGTTCCACTATCATGGATTTGGAAGTCATATTTTGGCATGCTAGGTTCAAATAACGATCTGAACATATTGTCAAGATCTGATGTATTCGAAGATCTATTGCATGGCAAAAATCCACCAACAAATTATCAGATCAATGGCAACCATTACAACATGGAATATTATTTAGTTGACAGTATTTACCCATGATATGCAAAGATTGTGAAAAGTATGAAGAATCCGAATATAGAGAAGAAGATGGTGTTTTCCAAAGCACTAAAGTGTAAGAAAGGATGTGGAACAGGCTTTTGAAATTCTTCAAGCAAGGTTTGCAATCATACGTCAACCAGGGATGTTGTAGAATGAGACTGCACTGAGCACGATAATACAATATATATAATATTGCACAACATGATTATTGAAGACGAGCGGCGTGTGAACTGGCCATGTGAGTATGACCATATTGAAAAACTACAAGAATTGCATATTAATCTAACTATCGTTTTCAATAATTACATTGGGCAGCAAGCTGAGATGACTGATGGCAACACGCAGTCACGCACAACCATCTGCTTGCAGATTTGGTGGAACACATACATATGAGCCATACATGCAGATTCTTAAATTGCTTTATTTTAATGTTGTATGTTTTACTTGCAAGTTTATTTTATGCATTTTATTTCCAATTTTAAAAATGTCTTAGGTTATTATTATTTTATTATTCAATTGGTATTTTTTTTAATTGAATGTTATTTTATATTATGAAATAAATTGTAGAAATGCTATTTTAAAAAATTGTAGAACAATATTAACTTAACTTACATTAGCTTAAAATAAGGCACAATTATTAGAAAAATAATATTACAAAACAATGAGTAAAACAATATTGACTTAACTTACATCACTTAAAAAGCATGAAATAAAATAACATTATTAACAATTAATAGAGCGAAAAATTATAGAAGTTTTGTGCTCCTTGCTTGTTTTGACATCTCTTGTTGAGCAAATTTTGAATTCAGTAGTTGTAGAATTCTCTTTTTTGATCAGTCATGCACAACAAATCCATACTCATTAACGTTCATTCCTCTGCTGCATCTTTTCTTTGCTCCTCGTGCTCCCACCTTTGTTCATCACGCTTTTTTATTTTGACTAAACACTCCATCTGGTCACGCATTGCATGAAGGTGTTCATGATTTGTCGCCAAAATCTTTTTGCAAAGTTTTGATATTCTTTCTACTCTTTGAAGTGATGTACTTTGCATTGACAAACGTTTTTTTTTATACCTTTTTTTTTTTTTTCTGTAATTTAGCTTCATTTTGCCCAGTGGCTTACTCCCATCAAGGCCTTCAATTTCAAAGGGAAAGAGCCGTCTCTAATGTTAATAGATGACCTACCGCTATCACTTGGACCGTAATGAGAATGTTAAGAGTTTAACGATGTTGTACTGAGGTCGAACTTTTTGTGTTCTTTCAAAATTTGATAACAATTAATAAAATAAAAAGGTTTTTTTTTATCGATTAAGAAAGCTTTTCGAGCTTCTCTGATCTGGACAATAATTCAACAAAACATAAATTTATAGCTGTAGTAAATATTAAATAAATAAATTAGATTTATGAAAATTACCCAATCAACTTCGTTTGTTCCACTTTCGTGATTATTCATTGCACGTGACAACTTAGCCACAAAAGTAAGAATTGTAGAACTAACGTATTGATAGCGCAACCGAAGAGATGTTAATGTTCTTGCAACTAGAATACCAGGTTGTTGGCGGTATATCGCATATACAACTTCCCACAATTTGTCGCCCATTTGATTTGCACTAACTATCAAATCAATGCTAACTTGCATGTAGGATCGACAAAGTGCTTCGTCCTCTACCGATGAAAAACTTGATCTGTGATTTTTAGACATAATTTACTAATAAAAATAAATCTAATGTTTTATTTCAAAAGTAAACAATAGATAAATTATTTTATCAAATAAAAACTAAATTTAAAATTATATAAACGAGAGAAAACCAAAAACTTGAAAAATATGAGAAGTGAAAATAAAGTTGTGCATTGAAAGTTATATATAGAGAGAGTTACAAAATAGCCATTTAATAACAACTCTTTTTTGAAATGGTGTGGCTTGATCGATTTAGTGAAGATTGGTTGTGGCAATATTCTTTGCCAATATAATGAATATCGTCTATGGCCATATTAAAAAAAAAACACAGCCGATGTTGAGAGAGCATCGGCCATGGTTAGATGATTTTCTTAGCATTGGCTATGGTAAATGCTTGTCCCATTCTACCTTTAGCATTTCTCTACCATTTCCACAATTTAAAGCAACCATTGCAGTGCAAATATGCTCCATTTTAGCCGTTTGCCATACTAATGGAAATGGTCTAAGTGTCAAAGTTTCTTAAAAGAATGCTGAAGACCATTTTTTTTATATAAAACATGTAAATTTTACACAAAATAAAAATTATACAAGACGATTGAAGATGCTTTAAGCATTATATATAAGCCAAAGTTGAAAAGATATCTACAATTAATAGAAGAACTAGCTAGTCAATGATACTTTTTTCCATTTGATGATGTTAAAATTGTACTGATCATATATTGAAACCTCGCAATATAATAATGAAAATGAAAAAATGGGGGCAAATATGGAAAGGGTCCCCGTAGGCCGGGGCGGGGGGGGGGGGGGGGGCACCTTATGTTGCATAAGTGGACCATAGCCATAGCAACAGTGGTCATCAACACCATCCTTGTAGTCCCTAAAGTTAACCCTCACGGTCCTAAAATCTTTTACATCAATGTTATTTAAGCGGCAAATACGCAACATTTGGTCCAGTTGGGACACGTCATGACCGTTCATGTATGGTACAATGAGTCGATGGTATGCATATGTCTTATGTGACGGTGATCGTGGTGGTGCGATGGCGTGTTACTCCGCTTTTTTCCTAACCTTCAAAAGCATCATTTAAAATGCGTTAGTACAATTTTTTTTTTCATAAAACAATTCCAGAAATGCCATTATGTTTCGAGTAAAATAATCAAACACATCCCTAAGATTAAATTAAAAAGATTAAAAAGTATAAAGATTTAAGAGAAAAATAAAAATCTCTCTTAATAACATAATGATCAACATAATGCTACATTTACTGGGTATTCTTTTCATCTATTCTTATGCATTACATGAGTTGTACTTTCACAAAATACAACAAATATATAACTCGTGTAATGCACTTAATAAGAATAGGCTATAAGAATCGTAAGGAATGGGCAAATTTCCTATGCGGATTATTGTTCACGGACCACCCGTATGGATTGACCCATTTGGCACGCTTCCCAATGGAATTTGTTGATGAAATTTGTTGGATGTTCTTCATCGTGTGTAGAACATCTCCACCAAATTTCATCAAAAAATTAATCCAGGAAGTGGGTTAATTACATGATTGAAAAATATTGGTCCAGAAATAGATATATAAAATCCAATATTTTTCAATCATGTAGTTTGCCCACTTCCCGGATGCATTTTTTGATGAAATTTGGTGGAGATGTTCTACACACGATGAAGAACATTCCCACCAAATTTCATCAAAAAAATCTATCGGGAAGCATGCCAAATGGGTCAATCCGTACGGGTGGTCCGTGAATAGTAATCCGTACCATAAATGCTCCTCATAAGTAATAAAAGCATTTTTTGTATATACAATTTTTTTATCCACGCAGTGCCATAACCCACGTTTATAGCCCCCTATGCTGCTTTTAATTTCAAAGTAGATTCATAAAATCTTGAAATTTTTAAACAATCATAATATTTATACTAAAAAATATCGTTATAATTTTCTTTTTCTATATTTCAATTAATTATAGAGAAATGACCCATCTTTCGCTGCTTATGTGATCGCTTACGATCCCCACTACCGTTTTTCGCCATAAAATTTTGTTATTAAAGCAATTAGCAACCTACAACAGAACGACCTCGATAGATCGATTGATAGATTAAAATAATTATTTTACCTCTAGGTCGATCACAAAAGGACATGTAACAGTTCCTGCCAACGTAATAGAGTGTAGCAAAGATGTCTGAAATCTAGTGCCGCATGGATATAAAGCTCATGGGGATGTTAGAGCAAGGGTTAATCGATGATCGAGTCGACACTTTCAAAGCTCCTTCATCGAGCTGAAGAAAACCCTATCCAACCACTCTGTCTAAGTGATTAAGGTGGCATGGGTGACTGCCACCAACTCTGTAAGAGGCACATAACCTCCCTTAACTTCATTAAATGCATATCAACTGTATTTAATGCTTGGAATTAAAGGGAGAAGCAAGTTCAGCAATCAAGCACGCTGCAATGTTAGAAGAATGGCTGAAAGCCAATTACTCTAGGTTTGCTGGATGTCTTATTCGATATATATATAAGGAAACATTTACTTCCCTCAACAATTCAACCAAGAAAATGAGAAAAAGAAAACTAGATAGACAAAGGTACGAGGTACATTCCAGAGCTCTTAGGCCTAGAGCATTAGAACCTCGATTAGTATACTACTCCTCCGACATTTGTATCGAGATAATAGAGTGATCTGGGAGATAAATCCATTATAGACAGAACTTGCTTGTTATAACACTACAAGAAAATATCGATTTGCCTATAACTTTTGAGCCAACGAAATATATTTTGTTAGCAAAAAAGTTTTAACCTAACAAATTTATATGCTTATCGGCCAAACAATGGCGCCAATTCTATGATTTTGGAAGGAACTTTTGCCGACAACTTTGTATTTTAGCTGACAATTTTTTTATCAGGAAAAAATTTATTAGCTAACAAAGTTGGTTTCATTGGGTAAAAGTTTGGTAGGAATTTTCCCTCTCCCACAAATCTTTTATTTACGCGGGTTTATACATTAGCAAACATTCTAGCAGGGCAACAAAATTATTTTGTTGCCTAAAATATTAATTATATTAACTAAAAATAATTTAGTATTAATATTTTGTTGGCTAAGAGTATTAAAATTTCCTAAACCTAATTAATTATTCTAATTAAACGTATATTTTCATTCCTCCAAATCTTTTCCCTATGTACGATTGTAGAATTCCTCTCAAGCTCGAACATCGGTGGGTGACAAACGGCCGTCGCTTAATCTCCTTGAACACTTCCCTTCCTATCATCTCCATCCACATCTCCATAAACTCCAAAACTATTACACTCGTATGCTTATATCTTTCATATCTCCCACTCACAATTCCTTGTCTGGGCTGTTGATGTTGGTGCTGTGCATATAGGCAATTAATCTTCAGATATTAGGGCACAAGGTGGTAAGTTTTTCATTCACTCTTAGTTAGATTATTTCACCTTTTTTAGTTAGGGTTTGCTTTTGTGTGAATTTAAGAAAATTTTCTATCTTTTTTTTAGTTAGGTTTTTTTTTGTGAATTTAGGGAATTTTGAGTTGATTGATTTAGTTTATCATTAGTTTGATTATGATTTTGACTTGACAATTTGATTTTGATTTTGTGTGACTTTGGGGAATTTTCACATTCACATTCACATATTTAAACTCTTTATATGTATATGTGTATGCTGCCTTATGATTAATTTAACCATAACTTCGATTTTGAGCTCTTTTTTAATCTTCAAGGCCCTCTTCCCATTGGATGGTTTGCATGAAAGGTCGAATCTTATTGGTCCATGAAATTTTATTCATGTGGGAGGGAATTCTAATTGTTGTAGTTGATAGTCCTTGAGCACTCTTATTTAAGATATATATATATATATATATTATAAGATTGGAAAAAACATGCAAAGATCCATGGGAATGAAAAAAAGGTTACAATCATGTCTTTTGTAAGAGTTCTAATATATAATAATTAAAAAGTATATATAATTTAAGTTAAATCTATTATGTTTTGATAAAATAGTTGTTTATGGTTTCGTATATATTTGACACGTTATCTTTAATTTTTAGTATCTGTAAAATACGCTAAATATTTTTGTCTGTTAAAGAAAACAATAAGAGATATGATAAAATTAAATTGGACTTACCATCATGTAATATATTATATGATAAAATTAAATTGGACTTACCATCATGTAATATATTACGAAAACAAATTAAAAGTACAACCAGTAAGTAAAAAAATTAAAATACAGGGCTCTTTATTTATGATAATAAAACTCAGAAGTTTAAAATACTTTTCAAGATAACTAATGCAATAATAACTATTAACTAATGCAGCGACATATCAAGAATAAAAGCATGAAAAGTTGTAGTCATGAAATACATAAACTCTCTTGGTTGAAATAAGGTAAGTCAATTATAGTTCTTAAAGTAAAAATTCTCCAAATATAAAAACCCAACTTTCTTATACTCCCTCTGTCCCAAATTGCTAGTCCATCTTTTTATTTTTAAATGTCCACTTTCCATAAAAGATAAATACATACCTATTTTGCCCTTTTGTACTTTCACTTTTCAAGAAAAAGTTTTGAATAAAGAAAAGGGTAAAAAGGGAAAGTCAATGTAAATTAAGCAAAAAAGTACAATAATGATGTTAGGTCCTTAATTAGTTGGATTTCCCAAAAGGGACCAGTAATTTGGGACGGAAGGAGTATATCTTTAAGCATACTATGCTTTTGATTTATATATAATTTGCTCTCACCAAAATAAATAATAATATAAGCAACTATTAAAGTAATTTAGCAAAAGGAAGATTATAACATTAAACAATGTGTCTTAGTGGACTTTTGGCACCGCCCATTAAAATAAAAACCCGCTTCATTTTCCATTCATTTCTAACTAAAATAAAATCCACGTCATTTTCCATTCATTCTATAAATATCACTTTCACTCCTACCATAACTTCCTTACTTTCCTTACTTAAATTAACTTTATCATACACATATACTATAGAACATTGTTTTATCCTACATATATATATAGTACACCTATACTATGGAACATTGTTTTATCCTACATATATATACTACATGTTGTGTGCGCTTGTAGGATAAATATATCATACTTATTCTACCTATACTACTCATTGTAGATGCTAGCTCTTATTACTCCATCTCCATGAAGCTTCACACAGATTGTCTTCTGACTTCTTGAGAATTACTCTCCAATCCTTAGCACTTGGATTGAAGATTATGTCATTTCTTTCCTGCCACACAAAATATATTACTGCAGAAAATACTAACTTTCTTATTGGGGCCACAAAAATATTTCCTCTAGCCTCTATAAAACTCTTTAACTTTTTCTTAAATCCCATCCCATTGCTTGTCTATTGATCCAACGAATTGATCAGATTCCTCTTAGTGAATGAAAGCCGAGCAGATTCATAAAATATGGTCAACCACCCTATCCGAAATGCGGTTAAAGATACAAGATAACTTTCTAAATGATAGTCTAGATATACTTAAAGGTAACAAACCAGCCTATTTGAAAAACAAATCTCATATAAACATAGAAATAGAGCCTTGCAAAGTAATCAATTCCTACTAATCAAGTCCCTTATGTACTTTGCCAAACCTAACATAAAAACCAAAAATAACCAAATGAAATTAGAAAAAGAAACAACACTATAAAGATATTCGTATTACTATATAATAATTGAAAAAAAGAGCTAGAATAAATCCGAGATCGAGTAGATTACTTTAGGTCTCATAAAAAGGAATGTCTTCGGGACTTATGCTTTAAAATGAAGGAAGAAAAAATAAATCAACATAGTTGTAGTGGTTCGATTCTTTAAAAGAGACCAAATATATATAGCCATAAATTTGTTAATCACTTTGTCATTTAGATGTATTACAACATGTGGGGGAGGAAGGGAAGTACGTTTGCTGAGAATTCGTTATATAGTAGAAAGTAAGAAAGTGAACAAAGAAACTATAATACATAAAGCATAAACAAAGCAAAAGAAGCAAGCAAAGAAAGTAACTGAAATAAAGAAAACATACGGTATTCTTAAGTAGATGTTTGTAGAATTTTAGAAACAGATTTTTTATCTTCCAGATAAAACATGCAAAAGGGCGTGGGCGATGAGAGAATAAAGCATAAATTTTTATATAGCCACAATGGATTGCATGGAGAGCCGTAAAAGAAAAAAAATACTAATTTAAGTAACGTATCCCATCCTTTTATTCACAACCTTATTGTATGCCTTACGCTTAAAAATGCTAAAATTACTCTAATGTGAAAGTTTACATGTGTTGGTCGGAAATCAACCCTAGAGGGGAGGGGTGAATAGGGTTTTTAAAACTTAATGCAAAATTTGAAAGGTTTCCTAAAAATGTTTAAGCAAAACAATTTAACTAAACAAGTGTATCAAGGAAAATAAGCAAATCAAACAATCAATCAAGCAAAACTCAAGAGCAATTAATAAATGGGAATCTCAATCAATAATATAGCAATAAAATAAATAGCTAAAGATAGAGATATTGAATTAGAAAGATTAAATCGATTGATGCCGAAGACATTTTGTTCTCAAGGTTTAGTTGATTAGACCTTACGTCTATGCTCGGATAGTGCCCCCGAGAATTTTCACTAAAACCGATTTTTTTTCTGTGAAAATCAAGTCGCTATAAGTGTTGTTGTCTCACTACACTCCACAAGTATTGCTCTACCACAATACTCACACAAGAAACACTCTTGTTAACTTGTGAGATTTACCTCTGACAACACTCAACAAGAATTTACTTTCTTGTTATCCTATGAGATTAACCTCTCATAAATGAATATTCTAAATTGTTTGGTGATGCACACCAATAAACAATAACTCTCTCAATTGTTTAATAGATACAATTTAAAGCTCAAACTAGAGTCATCTTATTTGTTCAAGATTTATAGCTCAAAGAATGAATGCTTGATCAAAACAAATTCTTGAATCTTTGAATGATGAAGATAGATGAAAAATATGTTTCGATATTGATTCAAGCTTCCAAAATGTGTCTTGGATGTCCAATATATAGTCCCAAAGAAAATATAGCCATTTTAGAGGTTTGGTACCAAAAATGATAAAAAAAAAAAACAAAAAGTTCAACAGCAATATTCTGAGGCATCAGTCGACTGAGCACAATCCATCAGTCGATTGATGGGTGCTGTCCATTAGGACAAAATTATAATTTTTGGATTTTTGCAACTTAGCTCCAAAATCAATTTTAATGCTTTAGGGACCTCAAAAAAATGTTCCTAAGACACCTATTTTCATGAGAGCTCAAAATATGATTTGAATTTAATATGAATTTATTTCAAAACCAGTTTTTGCAAGGATGATGTTTTAAAGAAATTCACTTGCAAGCTTGTTTGATTCAATCTCTAAATGATGCATGAACATGTTTGATCTATAAAAATGGTCAACCAATAAACTTTACATAAATCATAAGCGCTCACTCAATTGTCGAATTAACGAGTTTTCGAATGTTTTGATTTGCTTCTTCAAATTGATCTACTCTTGAAATTTGACTTTGATCTTCAATGGAATGTGTATATCAATGCTCCTTGACCATAGATGTTGAGTGAGGCAATCCAATGTGATTTAAATGCTTGCAGAGGAATGATCTCAGTTTGGATTGATCAATTTTGGTCCACGTATGATGATCATTGAAATGTGGTTATAATTACTTCGACACACTTGTTAAATTACACATGATTGATTTATTATTATTATTATTATCAAAATAAGATTAAGACCTTCCAGGTCAACAACATGTGTTGCAAATGGATCTTGACCGCAATTTTACTTTTGAAAAGTACAGGTGAATAATCGAGACCTTGTACCTTCTGTAAAAAAATAAGTGAAGTCTGACTTTCTTATCTTAAAACTGTTCATCGATCTTTCTAGCTAAAATTTGCAGCTACAAATCATGGCATTTATGGCATTATACAAAAGGATACAATTATTAGCAGTCCAAATGAATATTTTAACACTTAAAAAGTGTCCTCAATGAATCCAAAGTGTTAATATAAATACCCCATGTTTAAATAACTGATGGGTGTCGAATCTAACAAATATTATAATTCCTACTCAAAATAAATTATGTATAGCGGTGAACAGGGTCGAATCTATAAAGACTGATTAAACTTAATTCTTCAAATAATAAAAGAAAATGGGGGTTTTGAATTTTTGTAATTTTAAACAATTAATTAAAAGTAATTTAAAGAATAAATCAATATTTATGAAAAATCCAGCCCAAGGTATAATCTCAGAATTGATTCATTGAATTGATCATTAATGTAAAAATAAAACCTTTATTATTCACTAAATTGGTTATAGTTATTGATACGATCTAATAACCAATCTCTCCTTATTTTATTGATAATCAAGGTACGATCATTAATTATTTCTCTAATCGATTAACAACCCTATACAAGCTTATAGGATTTAATTTACCAATAGTATTCATAACAAGAGAAACCCAATTATAATCAATGGATACAAAAGCAAGACCCATGTAAACTAGATAATATATCCCCACAACACAAATCTCGTCTATGTTATTTTACCACTAATATTAGAACACCTAAACAATTACGAATTTATATTTTCTAATTGGTAGTATATTGTTTTATCAATCAAAATAACGTGCACTTTGTATTAATTAATCAACAATAATATAATAAAACATAAAATATATATATGTAATAGAGAAAAAAGGAGTAATATAAATTAATTAGATCTCACAATTCTTGAAGAATCAAAACCTTGAATACTCTTAAACTGGAATAATAGCTTATATAGCAATCCATGGAGAAAAGAAAATCTTCTAACTTAGAGATATGAGAAGGAAATAATGTGTTGTATTATGTCGTATCCATTCTCCCAACTCTTACCTAATATTTATAGACCTAAGACAAGAGGCACAATAAAAGTTTAATTCCTTCTAAAAATATGAGTCCTAAAAAAACAAATTAAATATTATCTCCTAATTAAAATAAAAAATCTACTAAGGAAAAAAAAAGCTACCAAAATAATAATAAAAACTAATTAAGTTCTTCCGCCAGCCGTGAGAACACGCTATAAAATAAGGTTGAATTTCAGCTATTAAAGCGTGCCCACGCCTTATCAAAACAACACTTCTGCATTTTTGGACACAATTCTCAGCTTTAGAATGCCCATGCTTTATGCAAATACTTATTCTAATTTCTTGACCTTTTCCAACTTGAGTTTTCTTCATTTTTAACTTGGGTTTTTAGCTCATTTATGTCCATATCCATCATCTTTCCTACACAAACATGAGATGTAATCAATATCCGTAAATTAAACATTTCAAACTGATAAAATGCGAGAATATATCATAAGATAAATAACAATTATGCGTTTTATCAATAACCTATTAATGTCTAGGGTTTGCTAAATGTATGTCCCGTACATTGTGTAATTTATAGCAGAAATTAGTGTGTCTTTGATTTTTGTCCAGAATTTAGTAGGAGGTGGCTATAATGTGTCCACTAAGTTTAGCACCTTAAGGTCATAAATTAATTTTATAGATTTAATTGACAAAATTTTAAATGTTTGGTTGGTAGCAAACTTCTCAATATCTTTTTTTTTTTCAAAAAGAAGTTATTATATCTAACCTCTATAAGATTTCTCTTAAAAAAATTTAAAACAGAAAAAGTCATTATCTCTGACTAAAATAAACTTACTAAATATTTTTGTAAAGCAAAGAGATGTAGAAGTAACAGTGCTTAATTTTAAGTAGTTAGAGTAAATGTCTAGGATACATAGTTTCACAAACTACGATATCTTTTCGCATAAAATTCGGAATGCATCCTAGCAATCCTATAGCCATATTTGTAGACGGGTAAAAAGATTGTAAAAATATAAGCAATCATGATATCAGCTTGAAAAATCATTTCCTACTTTAAGTTATTAGTATGTGATTGATATAAAAATGCTAGCAAAAGTTAAATAATCACAAACCTGTTTATATAACAGCAGCTTGTTGAATCAACCATAAAGTCTAAGCATACACTGCTTTTATTGTCTATACATATTAAAAGATAAGGATGTGAACTAATTTTCAAATCTTTCTTTTGATTATATGTATAGATGGATTGATATGGAGCATCAAGATCAACATCTAATTCAATTGAGCTTCATTTTTCTCAAATACATTGCAAGTCTGCCATGAACATAAGAGCAATGCAACCCTCAAAACATTAAAAGGTAAACATATACTTGCAATATGAAAGCAAAGTGATTAAAATTTATCGAACAAATTGCAATTAACATCTTAAATCTAATAATAAATAATGTAATGGTTCAAATGGGTATAAAATTGAAGATTTTTATAATCATACGCGAAGACAAAAAAAGAGAGGATGAAAAAAAATACCGAATTCCAAATTTGAGGGCTTTTCCAAAGATCACTTGGACATCTTTGTGGTTAGGGTTTGTAGAATCTTATTCTTCAATATTGTTTCCCTCAGTCGGTTGTACACCATTTTAATATACAAAATTACACTTATTTATATATACTTTATTTCTTCTTCATTGTTCTTTGTTTTTTCTTTTAAATGTAAAGACTGTATACTCTATTGTTCAAAAAACCTTTTACTCAAATTTTTTTTCTTGTAGAGCAATAAACCAAATACTTGACAAATACAAAAGTTTTTAACAATTATAGCCTGGTGGAAGAATTGTATAATTAGTATTTATGTCATTTTAAAATTAAACTTTAAAATATGTGGATTACAAGTTATTAAGAAAAAAAGCATTAGTAATCGTAATTATTGCTTTTATACTAGAGTTCTATAAGATAACCATTTGCGTGTGTTTGTATAATATCATGAATGTGAATTGGATTCGTAATCTTATAGAGTTAGTGCTGAATATTTAAGAGGGATTGGGGAGTTTCTACAAATTGCCGGTAAACATGTCAATGATAAAGGTTACACAAAGTGTCCATGTCAAAATTATAATAATTGTAGCATAAGGACATTAAAAGAAATTCGACTACATATGGAAACTTATAGGATGTCTTACAATTATACTACATGGACTCATCATGGTGAACGATATAGTGATGTCTCTACTTCTTCAATAACCATGCCAATTTTGCATGATGTTAACGATATATAACGCGATAATGATGATGTAAGGGCTATAATCGATGACCTTCTTCTCTACGCCTTTATGAATTACAACAATGTTTGAGGGAAGATAATGAAGTAATGGATGATGACCTTCGTGAAAAAAATGAGTCCAACATACACAGGAAAGAGTTTGACAACTTTGAAATGCCCTTAAAAGAAACTCAACAAGAATTGTACCGTGGTTGTGAGGATTTTTCTATGCTAATAGCAATTGTGGAGTTGATGCATTGCAAGGTGATAAGCTTGATGTCTAATAGATGATTTGATCAATTGTTAGGGATTATTAAACGGTATCTTCCAAAACCTAATAATTTGCCTTCATCATATTATAAAGCAGTTAAGATATTAAAAGGGTTAGCTTTGGGATACGAAAGAATACATGCTTGCAAGTATGATTGCACATTGTTTTATAAATAAAATGAAGGCTTAGATAAATGTCCTATTTGTAATGAGCCAAGGTATCATATGAGTTCTTGGGACGACAAAAGGAAGGTCCCGCGAAAAGTTTTACATTATTTTCCATTTCAACCAAGATTGTAACGGTTATACATGTAAATGCATACAGCTAATGATATGAAGTGGCATAAAGAGAGGCGAGTTGATGATGAAGTAATGCGACATCCCGCTGATGGAACAGCATGGAAGGAGTTTGACAAATTTTATCCCGACTTTGCGGCAGACTCTCGAAATGTAAGGTTAGGCCTTGCAACTGATGGGTTTAACTCATTCAATAACATGAGCAAACCTTACAGCATGTGGCCTATGGTTGTAGTTCCTCATAATTTGCCTCATTAAAGATATATAAAGAAAGAATTTTCAATAATGACTTTACTAATTCCAGGTGAGAAAGCACCTGGAAAAGAGATTGATGTGTATTTACGACCCTTATTTGATGAATTGAAAGACTTGTGGAAAAATGGTGTGCCAATGCATAATAAGGCTACAAATTCAGTGTTCAATTTACGTGTAGCAATGATGTGGACGATCAATGATTCCCCGACTTATGTGAATATCTCTGAATGGAGCACAAAGGGTTACAATGCATACTTTGTTTATAATGACGATGGAACATCAGAAAGGTTCAGTGACAAAATTTGTTATATAGGAATCGGCGATGGTTACCGTGGGATCGTGTGTGGCAAAATAACAAAGACGTTTTTAATGGAAAAGTTGAACACCAAACGAAACCCAGAGAACTCTCAAGAGATGATATTTTAACGCAATTTGATAATCTGAATTTTGGTCAAATGGGTAAACATGAATGTTGGTCAGATAATGACCCTAAAGGGGATGAATAGGGTTTTAAAAACTTAATGCTTAATTAAAACGTTTTTAAAATATTTAAGCAAAGCAACTTAGCTAAGTAACAATATCAAGGAAATAATCAATTTCAAATAATCAATCCCAAGGCAAGAAAATAAGCAATCTCAAAATACAAACAATAATATAGCAATAAAAAAAGAGCTTGAGTTTAGAAAGATTAAACCAATTTGAAGCTCGAGACTTTTTGTCCTCACGATTCGGTTTCCTAAACCATACGTCCGCGCTCGGTTAGTTTTCCGAGAATTTTCAATATTCGGTCTTCTTCGAGTGAAGACCAAACCTCAATACAAATGTTGTTATGCACATAATACTCACAATGTAGCTATACCCACTACACTTCTCACAAGATATGCTCTCTTGCTTTACAAAAAGATAAACTCTCTTTTGAAATGAAGAATGAATTATTTGTGGTGTTACACACCAATACAATAACTCTCAAGTGTATTTGAAGATTACAAATGAAACTCATACTAGAGTTATCAAGATTGATCAAAAATATATAGCTCAAAAGATGAAAGATTGATCAAAATGTGTTCTTGAATCTTTGTATATTTGAATATATGAATAATAGAGTATTAGAATGATTCAAGTTATCTTAAAACATGTCTAGGACCTCATATATATAGCTTTCAAAACCATATGGCCGTTGGGGATGATTAAGAAAGGTTTTGGGTCAAAGCTATACATTTTCAAACTTTCTAACAACTAGTTTTGACAAAAAAATTCAAATTTGTTTTGTTCATTTCTCCCAATTTGATCGTTGGATCATACTCAAATTTTAGTCAAAAGTGATAAGAGATGTTTTCTAACTATTGTAAAAATTTCAAAATGATCGGAATTCGGGGAGGCCTCCATCTTACCGTTAGATCAAAACTGTGCGAAAATTGAGCGAATTTTAAATGTAAAATAAAAACATTTTTGTAATTTAACAATTTAGTTCCAAATACAATTATAATGATTTTTGAATCTCAAAGATATGTTTCTAAGAAACCTATTTTTATTAGAACTTAAAATATGATCATTTAAAATTAATATGAATTTATTTTAAAAACTCGGTCTTTGTAAAATGATGTTTTTCAAATAAATTCAATTTCAAGCTTATTTGAATCAATCTTTAAAAGATGCACAAATACATTTGAGCTATAAGAATTTGATCAATAATGTAATGTTACATAAATCTTAAGCACTCACTCAATTACTGAATTAACGAGTCTTCGAATGCTTTGATTTGTTTCTTCGAATTGATCTTCACTTGAAACTTTTTCTTAGAAGCTTTTTATATAGTCTTTTGATCCTTTGTACTTCATGATTTTCATTGAGAGATTTGATCTTCCTTGTCTTGTCCAATGATCGAACAGTGAAAGAGTAATCCTTGTCTTGTCCAATGATCGAACAGTTAAAGAGTGATCCTTGTCATGTTTTTCTTGAAATTTTCAAGTAAATAAACTATATACTTATATCAAGAAACATGTTAAATTACACATGATTGATTTATTGTTATTATCAAAATAAGATTAAGACCTTAGGTCAACAATGAAAGCAACCCAGACAAGGATATGAAGAGGGGACCTGAGTATCGAAAATGGACAAAAAAAGTATATTTTTTTAGTAGTATTGGTCAAAGTTAAAAATTAGGCATAATTTACATGTGATGCACATTAAAAAAAATGTTTGTGATAGTGTTGTGGAAACAATTCTAGACATAGAGGAAAAATCAAAGGACACACCTAAGGCTCATAAAGATTTAATGGACTTAGGCACAAAAAAAAGAATTGTAGCTAGTTTGGAGTGGCACTAAGTATGTGAGAAAGATCCGTTTTACACTATTAAACCAGATACACGATAGAAAATATTTGAGTTTTTTAAATCTGTAAAATATCCAGATCAATATGCAGCAAATATCTCTCAAAATGTGAAAGCTAAAAGTGGGAAAATTTGGATTAAAAAGTCATGATTGCCATGTGTTGTTGCAACACCTTATTCCTGTAGCTATTCGAAAATATTTGCCGACTGATGTGTTTACACATATCATACAATTATGCAATTTTTTTCCATATATATGTGCCAAGACATTACCTGTGGAAGACATGAAAATGATGAAAAATAAAATTGTGTACATATTATGCAAGCTTGAACAAATTTTTCCTCCCGCATTCTTTGATTCCATGGTTCATGTAATGATTCACTTGCCTGAAGAAGCGATACTTGCTGGGCTAGTTAGTTCTCGATGGATGTTCCCAATAAAAAGGTAATGATATTTATTTTTCATTTTAATTCCAATGTCTACAATGATAGATTAATGTATTTAATTATCAAAGTAATTCCATTACAAACTACTAGGCAAATACAAAACATTTGTGCGAAATAAGGCATGACCTTAAGGATTTATTACTGAGGCATACATTTCATATGAATCCCTCTTTTTTTTGTTCAATGTATCTTCATAATGTGGGGACATCTTTCAACCGGCCTGAACAAAATATTAATGGTGGTGAAAGACAAGAGAAACTTTTTGTCTTTAAGCAAATTACATGACAGTTTATGGGGGTAGCTTAATGATTAAATTTACGACTACGGACATAGAAATTGCTAATTGGTTTAATTATATTGAACAATTACGAGGAAGTGACACCATTTCTCGAGTAGGTGAATTATCTCTATGCGTATTTTAAGTAGTTTATACATGTACTATAATATATACATTAGCATTTTATGTAAGAAGCAGAAGGAAATAATAAAGAGCTAAAGTAGTGTAAATGTAGAAAAAAGACACAGAAAAGAATTTTCGACTTGTTTTCGAGAACGTGTAAGTAGATTTATAAATAACTTTTAATAATTCATTGTAAAACTTTTTTTCATTTTTTTATGATTTAATAATGACATATCTAATTTATATTAAATTAGATGAGAAGTTTAGGAAAAGAAAATTCACCTTTTTTTAACGATGAATTGTTCGAGCTGACGCAAAGTCCTATACGAGATAAAACTTATTAGGGTTGTATTGTGAATGGGGTCATGTTCATAATTAATGAACGAGATGATAAGACGACTACTTAAAATAGTGGAGTTTATGTGCTAGGAAGTGTGGATACAGGAGAAATGGAATTTATGAAAAATTAACAAATGTTATTAAATTATTATATAGAGAAGGTTACACATTTGTGTTATTTAAGTGTGATTGGTTCAATATGAATGCTTCAAGACGATGGAATATTAAACATGATTATTATTTAATATCAGTTGACACAAATACTTGACGGTATGATAATGACTCTTACATTCTTGCTACTCAAGCGAAACAAGTGTTTTATATTAATAATCCCAAGGCGGGTGGTGGTTGGAAAGTAATTCAAAGAATTCAATATATAAATGTATGGGATGTACCAAAAAAGCAAGAATTTGAGGATGATAGTAGTGATGATGATGTCGCATTCCAAGAAAACTCATCTTTTGACATTCCCAATATGGTGCAAGTTCAAAATAATGATCATATTTCGATACCTTATTGCTTAGACATTATAATTCAGGCACCTCCCTCGAATTGATGAATATGAGAGTGATGATAATTCTAACACTAAGGAAATTAGTACAGATAATGATGGTAGTTTAAACACTACAGATGACGATAATGATTTAGATTAGTAAGTCACATTTTACTTGTACATTGCATGTCTAACTAATTTAAATATTTATTTATAATTTTGATATAACATTGTATATTATTTAAAAAAATTACTCATTTATATTTTGTTAATTGTGCAGATGTCAATGATCACCTAAAAGAAGAAACGGTATTTTGTGTCTCCCAGTTGGCTCTCTAAATTACCACGTCAAACTCGTATAAGATCCACAAATGATAATTCTCTTCCAAATCAATCTTAGGCAACTAGTGTCCTTATTCCAGCTACATTATTGCAAATGAATAATACTTCTCTCCCCACACAAATCCCCCAAGTGTCTCTCCCCACACGATCGCTGCAAATGTCGAGCACCAATTTCACCACGTGATCCCCCCAGGTGTTTCTCCCCACACGATCCCCCCATGTGATAAGTGGCACTTCACTCTTCACATGATCCTTTATATTGAGTGAGATTCCATCTATAAACACTAGTGAGACTGCTCTTTCTCAAGCTTGAACTTAATCCATAAATGTCACGCCCCATATTTCGAGGCTGAAAGTTATAAGTAACAACGAGAAATAAAAAAATTATTAATAATACAAGTTGTCTTTTCAAATTGTTACAAAGCTACTACTAATTTATCGTAGTAAATTGAGACAAATCGTTCTTCATTGCAAGTATATGCTTGCATTTCCTTCCGAAAATCCTCCTCTTTATTTTGGCAATATATTCTCTATAGTTATAAGTTTTCCATATTCTAAAGATATAAATCTGAAAGGATAAACAAACAGGGAGCAAAAAAATATGCCCAATAGGTGTTATTGAGTGGTGGTGGTGGTGGTGGTAGGGTATCAATACTATATTGACTTGGTGAATAACGGATCAATGGATCACAATTCTCCTACGATTATGTACAAAGTTGAAATGTAATAAAACAATATAAATATATATATGTATTAACATAAGTCGCTAATATACAATTATCAAGCTAGTTTTTAACAAACTACTCAATCAACCAAGCTCAACCCAATCCCGGGCATCTACGCGTAATATAGCAATGGTCACCGAGGCACTCAACCTCCTGAGCCCTTACTGGTAGTTAATTTCATGAGTCCCCTACGTGGGTATCAATTAATTAACTTACCTTCTCCCAAAGTCATATGTATAATAACTGATGCAATAAATACAATATAACTAATATTAACCGCAATAGAATGGGTATATCACAAAGCTTCAACACGATAAATGAAGTACAATTAGAACAATAATTATATAGTAATGTTTGAAAAATGTAGTCACAACGATATCAAAGATGAAGTGAAAAGAACGCATTAGAATTCAAGTAGAGGTAAAAATAATGATAAAGAATTAAGGACTAGTAGGAAAACACCTACTTTCACTAGGTGGTTTGTTTTCAATACTTGATTGGGTCTTGGCTGTTGCTGTGACAAGTGTATTTTATATAAATTAATACACAGTATAGAATTAAAGAAAATAAATTATCATAAATATTTAATTAATATTATTTAAGTCTTTACAAAAAAATTTCATGCTATAAATTTTATAAAATAATGTCCCGGAAATATAGTTATAATACACCAATATTACTTTTAAGATTTGTATAAATAAATCTATTGATGAGTTTAATTAAACCTAGGTTATTTGATTACATTTATAATTAATAAGATTTGTTTTTGGGAGAAAATTTATTATATATACATAATGCACAAAAATAGTATTTAAGAATAACATTAAACTTTGTATAACTTGAATCATTTGCTTTATAATACTTTTAAACCTCTCGTTCGGAATCCAAAATACATCATATAATATATTAAATCGAAGCTCTGAATGAGAATAAGAGAATAGCGAAAACCAGAGCTCCATTGGAGCTCTCACGTGCTCACATGCGCACCACTCTCAGCCACGCGCTAGAGCGTGAGTCTTCTTCTTTTCTCAATTCGACCTAACCTTTGGCTGAAACTTGTTTTGGGCTTTTCTCACTCATTTCTTAACATTTTTTAGTGATTCAAAAGTCTATGTTGAGTATTTTTTTTAGAAGAATCCAAATATGTAAATATAATTATCTAATTCAAAGTATTGGGAGAGTTATTGTATTCTGGTTTAAATTTATCAAAACTACCGATTTAAAAATCAAAAATTGAGCATGCTAGAATTTATATTAACGAAATACAACCTTATATAACTCTTATTTGGGTCTGAAAACATAGTTTTGTGTCCTTGTTTCAATTAATTTTATTCAAAAATGAGTAATTTACGAATTTGGGGCAAAAAATGGTGTAGTTTTAGTTTTTACAAAAGTTGGTGTACCAAACATAAACCATTTTCAAATTAAACTTCCAAATCCCTTATTCAAACTATATTTAAGTGTTTTATGTTGCCAATTTTGAAATAATATTAGTATAAAAAAATCTGCCATTATCAAGTAAAGTTTCAAAATGAATGCTTCTTAATTTTACAAAATTAGAAAAGTATATGAACTAAAATTTGGGAAAATTAACTAAAGACAAGAATTAAAATCTTTCTGGAGCTCTTTCAATGTTTGATTTGCAGCAAAAACTTCTTAGTAACAAATACCCAAATGTAGCTTAAACTAATTTTATGTAATTCTCTCTTGTGGTAATTCAATTATACTGGGGAAAGGCCTATATTTATGGAGTTAAAGGTGCTGAATCAGGAGGTTGAAGAAGCTGAAGGTGTCTCATTCCTATGCAAAGTTTATTGCATGCATTACACATGGGCCCTTTATTAATCAATTTAAGCGCCTTACTCACCTAAGCTATTTTTGTGACAATGCAAGGCTATTAGGTGACTATGCAAAGCTATATATAGGCCCTTATTAACAATTACAAGAATTTGAGGGGCTAAAATGAAAGTAAAATCTTAAAAAAAAATCTAATTTGACCCTTTATGTTCTTAAATTTGCATTTGAAGTCCTATATATTGTAGAATTAGGCCATTCCCTTAAAATTTAATCTTATGCAATATAAATAATGTGTAGAAAATATTATGGGTAGAAGATATTTTCTAAGACAAGCTTTTTCTAAAACCCAATGGTCTAAAATAAAATTTTACAAAATTTGGAAAAAATGAAAATTAACAATAGGGGTCATATTTGATTATATAATTATATAAATTTTAGTAGTTTAAAATAGACATACATACATATTGTGAGAATCCGGACCCATACCCCGAGAGAAGAAAAGAGTCCTCGTTCTCGGTTTTATTTGAAAAACGTGTTTTTGTAGAGTCGCCAGTTTGTTTTACGAGAAAACAAACAAAAGATCGTACGAAGGATAATTCGAAAACGAACTATCTTTCATACGTTTGAAACCAGAGATTTATTTTGAAAATTGACTTTGCTAGGGTTCGGGAACTACGTTACGAATTGGGAAGGTGTTAGGCACCCAATTCGCCCTTTCTGTCTCTTAATGGATCATGCATCTAATTCCTATTTTAGATATCTTGCAAGTAGTTCGAATGGTTTTCAGAATGGTCCTTTCCGGATAAATTCAGTTTAAAATAATATTTTGAAATCAGACTCGAGCTTTGCGAGCGCCTACGTATTCATTCGTAGAATGAAATCAGAGTCTCGTAGTTCCATTCTTTTGGAAACTGTTTTTGTATTTTTGTTTGTTTTGAAAATGTGTCAAAACAGGTTTTAGATTTCTTGTAAAACTTAGAAAGGATTTGTTTTGAAAGCAATGAACTTCTTTGCAAGTTATCTAATTTTCTGTATTAAAATTGAAATTAAATGCAGTACTGAAATTAAGGATTTGGTAGAAAGTTATACCTGTTGCGCTTGAAGAAGATAGGAGGACTTTGCCTTGACTTTCTTCTCTCTCTAGAGCTTTCTCTCTCTAGAGCTTTCTCTCTCTAAAGCTTTCTCTCACTAGCCTTCTCTCTCAGAATTTCTCTAAAAATGACTTTCCAGAGACTTTGATAAAGCTCCTACTTACCAAAAATACTATTCAATGTTGATGATCCCAAAATGGGATCCCAAGGGTCCTATTTATAGCAACATTTGCGCCAAAAACGCTCCAAAAGAGGCCAACCGCAGGGGTAGCCGCATGGGGTGCGGCTGGGGCGTGCGACAGGGGTGTGCCAGCCGTACGGCTGGGGGGTGCGGTTAGGAGGTGCCAACCGTACGGTTGGCAGGTAGCCGTACGGTTGGGCGTGCGGCTAGGGGGTGCGGTTAGGAGGTGCCAACCGTACGGTTGGCAGGTAGCCGTACGGTTGGGCGTGCGACAGGGGGTGCGAAGAGGCAACAAGGGTTATTTTAGACTCCCAACGCGTCCAAAATTGGAGTCTTTCCTATCAGTCTTTCTGCATGTATGATGATTCATGATTAAATGCAGGATGCTTAAAGAAAATCAGTATTCGCACGAGAGTCGTGGATTGGGGTGTTCACACACACACATATATATATATATATATATATATATATATCTTTGAATAGAGTATGGTACTAATTTGCTATTATAAAATTTAAGGGTCCATTATGTAATTTTTAAAATTAAGAGTATCTATGTTTAATATAAATGATATTCCATTTCTATATATTTAAACACTAACTAACTATAAACCATAAAAGTATAAGGGCAAATGTACAAATAAAGAAACCTTATTATAGTTTAGGCTATTGGGGATACTCTTCAGCGCAATTAATCTTTGTCTAGTAATGGTGCAAATGCTACTTATGTATCACTCACCCAATCTCAATCTAGGAATGCCACGATTGACAATTCTCCCACGCAGACAGTAGCAGGGGCTATTGATCCTCCAAGAAACCAAAACAATAATACTCGTCCTCAAGCACCCAAAAGGAAAAGTGCAATTCGTCGACATTAGCGTAAGAAAAATAATATAACTAATATTGTAAACCTTAAATGATTGTGAATAGAGTTGTTTTTTTTCACATTTCTTTTATGGCTAACTAATTATATTATTCGATTATAACATTTTTATGCATCATGGTAGGATCAAATGAAAGTGGCGGGCAACTGTCGATTGCCCCGAACATATGACCAACAAGGGGGCATGTCGAATGGTTAAAACTAACGTACCACATTGTTTGTCTAACACAATCGAGGATTAAGGTGGTTGTGGATCCGAAGCATGGGAGTGCAACGAGTAAAAGTATTCACAGCTTATTGGATCATGATATTGGGGCAGTTATCCGCTAACACTGTCCAATGGATGATGGATATTGGACAAAATTGTCTAAAGATAAGAAAAAAGACCTTATTTTAGATATCACTGTGAGTAACAAATATTAATACCTTTTTTTTGCTTCAGTATTATTAATACTACTTGGGCTAAATCGATGAGTTATTTAGTATGCTAATGTGGAATTTTTAGCTTTAGATTATTTTGAATTGCCTTTAACTGTTGGCATTTGTACTGATTTGAGGGCTACTTTTATGTATTTTTAACATAAGAAATTGATACTATTTTCTTGCATTATGTAAAATGTTTTATCATCATTTTCGGGGCTTGTTGTAGTTGCTTTTCAATAGTACTTTGGTGGCTAAATTGGAATAAGATTAATTGATTTCTAAGGGTGAATTGTTGCACTTTTAAATAATTGTCTTAGGTAATAAGTATACAATGATTATAAGAAATGAATTTAGCTAATGCAAAATCAGTCTAGTGATTATTTATACTTGTAGTTGATTTGTACTTGTATTATTAAAGAAACGTTATGTTTCAAAAGAAAGTCTATATTTGACCATGTTTAGGAATTAATAAGGGGGGTTGGGTTGGGGAAGGAACATATGTTAAATTATTTTATGCTAGCTTTAAGTTAAAATGAGGGATTATATACAATTTTATTGGGGATGGTAGGATCGGCATGTCACCAACGTTTAATATAGTTGGTCTACCTATCTAAAGTAAATAATATGTTTCATTTATTTCCACATAAGTTTAGTTAAAGGGAGGCTAGATTAGACTAGAGGAAGTGCCAATATGATTCGAACTTAAGCTCAAAGTATTGTATTCTTCCAATTTTAATGAAATTTAAGAAGCTCAAGTGTTAGGAAGCTTAATAGATCAAATAAACATGTGAATACTACAAAAAAATCTTATACTCAAAGACATCATTTACTATAATAGAACAGAACCTGAACTGCAAAAGAAAAAATAAATCAAATGAATGGCATTTATTTACATTTAGATTTACATATACATGCCATTGATCTTTGTCTTTGAATCGAATAAAATTGAACTAAAAGGTTTGGTTCGAGTTTGGGTTTGGAAGATTTAGAAATCGAAACCGAATTTTCAATTGAACATCGTGCTTATGAGCCATTAAGTTTATTTTTCTTTAATTGTGTTACTAAAACTATTTATTTAGTATTACACTATTTTTTCTATTATTTATCATGTTTAATTCTTTTTAGGTAAATTTTAACATAAACACAAAAGTTTATGAAAACTACGAATACATCAACAACCTGATGGCTACGCTATACAAGGAGTTCAAGTGCGAGTTACATGACTATTTTTTAGAGTTTGGATCACCTGAGGAGGCATTAGCAAATCCTCCCATAGAGATGGACGCTAGACTAGGGCAATGGGAGTTTCTCTATGAACATTTTCAATTAGATCGATTCCTTTTTATGATGTCATTGACAATAGAATTTTTATTTTTTTTCTATAGAGTTAATCGAAGGCTAACAGGATTAACTGGGCAAAAAGGCCATATGAACATCATGTTGGCTCATGCCCACTTCGCTATATAGTGGAGGAGTGCGCTGAGGTAATGCATTCTTGATAAAATCCACGCTTTAATCTTTATATATACTAGCCTGTGGAGCACACCCTACGTGTGTGCAATGGATGAAATAAAATAAATTGTATGCAAAATAATATTTTTGTATCATAAGTACATAATTAGTTATGGCCTCTTTACGAAATTTTTTATTATGAAATTAGTTCACTTGCGATTAGTCTTTTGAAAGCTTTTGCATATAAAATGATTCAATTTTACTTGATAGAGTGTTTTGAGGAATTTAAAATGTTGTAAGAACATGTTTAGAAATGGGTATTCTTCTATACATTCACAAAGTTTTTTTTTTACTCCATTTCTCTTTTTCTAGTTTTGATAAGTTCGCAATCAAATAATCCCTTATTTTTTATTTACAAAATAGAAAAAGGAAAAACACCCCTTTTATTCTTTAACGCCACACATAAATTTTCCACACTAATGATCCATTTCATGCCAACGGTTGTGCATGTATTAGTTGTGAAGGTTACATCATATATATAATCAATTTTGACTTCTCAGGACTCAATTGTTTGCATAAATTCATCAGACAGCTAGTGAACGTTGCCCTTCTTTGCTAGCATCGGCAACCTTATCCATTCAAAGGAGTTGTTTGTTTTTTTAGGGTTTCTGAATTGAATTATTTCTTAAGGTCTTTTTTTTATAATAGGCTTAAAGCATTAAAAAAACCCAAAAAATAAACAATGTAGAAGATATTCCTTACCGTTTTGTTAACATTATATATTTTATTTGTAATCTTCAATCATTTTTACTTGAGATTATCAATAGAGTTAGTAAGAACCTTATAACAAAAATCAAATTTTCTTTGAAACTCGACTATCCAAGACAAAGGAAAATTTGATAGTATATTTCAGATAGAGGATTGATTTACTGAGTGTTGAGGAAATATGATAAAATTAAAATTTCACCATAATATTAATTGGTTGTGATGTCAAACGAATTCAACACTAATCACAGTGAGTAAAAGCGGATGTGGTTTGACAAAAGCAGCGATCGAAATTGTGTTGGTAACTCCTTGTTTGGAAGTTAAACATAAAACGGGGTGAGTTGAAAGTTGTTTGGTGGGGTGAAAATATTGTTTCTTAATATTTTGTATAGAGTTATCATCATTAAGTGTATGTACTATATTCCTTTAAAATATACAATTTGACTGAATTCTCAAGATCAAGAATTAAGCAATTTTTAAGTCTGTCTTCAAATTGCTCAATTTAAGTTTTTAAGATGAATTTTCATATTTACAATTATTTACTTCTCCTAACCAGCACAAATCAATATAAAAATTGTAAATTGTCTAATTCATATTTTTGAGAGACAACTAAACGAATCATTATTATATGAAAAACTAACTCCGTAATAAATAAATATATTTATGTAAATATCCTATTTGATAAAAAAAAATTATGCATGACAAAATATAAAAAAGCAAAGCTTGACTATAAAACTGGTTTAAATGTTCATTAACATAATTTTGTAAATACTTATTTACCTATCCTAAAATAATACTTAGTTTTTATTTTCATTATATCTATCTGTCTAGATATATATATATATATATATATATATATGTAGATAGATAAATAGATAAATAGATTTTTAAACATAAGTTTTTAATTAACTAAAAATTATCTAATACCTGTAGATTTGATTGCCATTTTTAAATTTTGATTGAAAAGAAAATTAAATTTAAACCCCTTTTTTAGCAATTAATAAAGCTAGTAATTGGTAAGTTTTGCAAGCAAGTTGGCAAGATCCGAACCAATTCACCTTATCAAAGAGTATGTCTGCTATGTGATTTTCCTGACTTAACCGAGGCAAGTATTATATTGAAAATTAGAAATCTCTCCATTAACTATACTTAAACCTAGGGTGGCAATTTTAGAAAGGGTATGATGAAACAACATGAAACGATACGAAATTGCCATGAAATTGACTGAATAATTATAATTCGTGTCTATAATGTTTAACATGAAGTCGTTTTTGTGTCCATATTTTAAAACAAAATTTGAGATATATTGTGCTAATCATGTCTTGTCATGTAAATTAGGTTTTATTGTGTCTAAATTAGAGAAAACCAACGTTTCTACTAGTGTTATAACGTATTTATTAGGAACCCACGTTGTGTTAATCATGTTTTATCATGTTAATTGGGTATTATATATTGTGTCTAATTAAAGAAAATTAACATTTGTAATTGTGTTATGACATGTAGACCCAAAACCTATAATCATGTACGTCGCTCATGTTGTGTATTACATAGGTTGTAAAAGTAATAGAACTTCATGTCATATTGTCTTAGGCTCAAACACAACAAAAAACATAAATTGCCACCCTACTTGGACTCTAATTTTTTCCGATTCAAATTAATCCAATCTAACGCGTTATAACTATATGATATTTAAGAGTATGTATTTAAAAAAAAATTATTAAATTATCCTTGATAGGAAAAAAGGAAAAAGAATGGGGATGACACTTTAATAATTGAACATAGACATGAGAAAATGATTTAGCCAAGTGGTAACACTTTTAGGACAAATTATTGTATTTATTCAAGTGGTAAGTAAGCTCTTCTTATGTATGTCATAAGTTCAAATCCCATAATTAAATTTTGTTTCTTTTCTTAACATAGAGGGATATTTTGGTAATTTAATTGGCACACCAAAACCTTCCTCACGCTTTATTAATAGTAAGTATATATATATATATATATAATGGCATCAAAGAGTGGGAGAATATTTAGCTTTTACAAAATAGTCTTACTAGTAAAACATCATTACTTGACATTGAAATATTATTAAGTTTCATATAAAATGCTTGCAGGCGGGATCCCAATTTTCAAAAATTGACATATTTGTGAGATTTGTTAAAGCCAATTTTGTGAGTTTTACATTTTTAAGTTGTGATAAATTTAATACTTTGTTATATAATTGAGCTTGTATTAAATTTTACTATCTTGATGAATTATTCTTAGGATGAGATGATTGCAAAAAGGGATGACTATATTAATGAATTAGCATAGGAATATCCTTAGGATACACCGTCAGAAGACATAATAGTTGATGTGGACAAGGATAGCACAGGCTTAAGCACATGGATTGAAGCATACACATGTCCAATTCAAGTTCTCGTGGGTCTGATTACAAGAACTCGTGCAAAAAAATCAAAAAATGTCATATTTTAATTACTTTTAAATTATAGGACTTGTTTATTATTTTCTTATTCAATTAGGATTAGGAATTTTTTTCCTTATTTAGTTAGGATTTTTTTAGGAATATTTCCTTAGTCAAATAGAATATTCAATTAGGAATGTTTTAATTAGTTAATTAGAATTACTTTATTTTCGTTATTATATTTGGATTAATATTTCTTTTCAACACCTTATTTAAAGGGAATGATTGTACTAGTTTAATTAGAGAGTTAAAATTGTGAGTCTTTTCTCTTTTATTCTTTAAGAACATGTTGAACAAATCCGAGTTTGTCCGTGTTATTCGTTTGACTTATCAATTGATTTATCATCATCAATTGTGGTGTCATTCACTTATACCAAAGTTCGCATCTCTCTAAAGGTGTTAGGTCGCGGTGTCCATCAATTCATCTACCTTTATATACTAAGATTCTTGCTTCTTTATAAGCAATGGGTCGCGGTGCCATCTAAATCTGATTGTAGAAACGATCTTCTTTGAATTTTCTTATACGAGCTCTTATAATCGAACCCACGAGAACTTGAATTGGACCTCTATATGCTTTAATCCACGTGCTTGAGCCTGTGTTATCCTTGTCCACATCAATAATGACAAACAAAAATGTTGGACTTAAAATCTTAACAAATGTACTAGGTGTTAATCCCAGCAAAGATATTCTTAGATTAGGAGCTGCTCGAGTTCGTGAACTTAAAGGATCTTCAATGAGAACTCGGCAGTTGGAGGAGGAGCTGGCAGTAGAAAAAACAGTAAAAGAGGTAGCCTAACAAAGCCTTGCCCTTTTCATGCAAAGGTGGGAGCAAACTATGCAAAGGTGGGAGCAACAACTAGCACAACGAGACTCTGGGTTTATACTTCCTTCAATGATTGTATCACCACAAACAAATTCGGGTTAGCAGGTGGGTAAAGAAAAAGACAACTCAAGTGTTTAGCAGACTCTTAATTTTTTTGATTTGGACCTTATTAGTTATCTAGAAAGTTTAGATATCAGACTACTAATTTTATTTGCTTAGTAAACTTTTGGGGATGCATTATATTACATTCGGTATGTTTTGATGGGTTTTATATATGATAATTTTTTTTATTAATTCATAATTTTGGTTTGTATTTAGCATAATTTTAACGAATCTACTGCTAATAAAATAAAATACCACAAAAGTAACATGAATGTAAACTTATGATAATGCTATTTAGTAAGAAATCAACCAAATTTGTTTCTTAAAAAATTCAAACAATTTGTCAGCAAAAGAAATATCTCCCAACAAAATGGCTCGCTGAAAGTACCATCAAACTCTATGTACACAATTGTTTTGTTGGTAATGGGACATAAGCCGATAAAAATATTGTCGGGAAAGACTTTCACTTTTTTAAACGAAAAATTTTGTTGGACAAAGTAATTACTTGCCGACAAACCTTTTTGTCTGAAAAAGATTGTACCAGTCTAGACAATATTTTGTTAGCACAGAAAATTATTAGCCGACAAACGTTTTTGTCAAGACAAATGAAATCAAGCCAAAATAACATTTTGTTGGCTTTTGCACTCTCTTTGGATAAAAAAAATTTGTTGCTAAATTTTGGACGGCACAAACATTAGCTGAAAAAACACAAATTTTCGTCGGCTCAAGTTTTAGCAGACATGGTTTGCGCGACAAAGTGCGTGACAAAAAAATTTTGCCTGCAACTATAAAACCTAACAAAATATTGTTTCAACCGACAAAACATTTTGTTTTGTCGGCTAATTGAAATTTTCTTGTAGTGTAATAATATAAGTCGACCTTGTGCTCTGGGCTCTATTCACAAAGGAGGAATAGTCCTTATTCACATATATGGCGAACCTCCTTTACATATATCCTTGTATTGTCTTCGTCTGCTTGATTATCGTAAAAGTGCCATTTTATTGCCACGCCATTCCCATCATTATTCAATCATTTGACTGTGTGGTTAGAAAAGCCTGCTCTAACTTCTTATACCAACACCAATGAAGAGATATACTTCTCAATGAAAACACGTCTAAATCAAATGGACGACAAATTGCCCATAAAAATATAAAAAAATAAAATATGATAAGTTCAATTACAATTCGGGATTAAAAGAGGGGTTAAAAAAGTTGAAATATTATTTGGTTAAGTTGTAACACCTTGAATTTAAATTAGTAGTAACTATGCTTCATTACTTATTTGAAGTTTAATACCTTTGGTTGTTTTGGTTGTAATGGCCTAAAAAGTGCACTGGTTTCTGATAGAAGCTTGTTCGGGATCAACAAGGGCCTGTTAAAACTACCCAGAAATGCAAAGTACACTAGAGTTGAACAGGGGCCTGTTAAGGCTCAACAAGTGCCTATTATGATCCAAACAGGAGACTGATGACCTCAAAAGGCACCTGTTGTTGAGTTGGTTGCACGATTTTAAAAAAGTCCAAAGCCTTCTTTTGGCTCATTTTCACACCTGAAATAGAGCTAAGCTTTTCTACACTTTCTCTCTAGATTTCATCTATATTTAGCCATCGAAATTCAATTCGACTTTAGGAGAAATTTTTCTACGCGACATGAGGATCGTGATGACATAAGAATTTTGGAATTTCACCGAACGAGATTTTCGGTCATCATCTTTCTTTCTCCTTTTTGGCTTATTAATTTAAGGTAGGGGTTTATTTGTTTTCAAAACCCGATAATGTGGTTTATTCTACGATAATCATCATATTTTAATTTATATTTGTTCTAAAAATTGCTAAATGATGAAATTAATGATGTTTTGTGAATTATAAAGCCATGAACATGTGATTTGAAGCAAAATATGCCATTTACACTTGATCATATGTGTTGTTTGATTCATATGAGATATTCCTTGTTGTATATTGATGAAATTGATGAATTATGTACACCAAAGAATATGAATAGAGACTTGTTGAAATCTATATGGCATAAATTGTTTCAAATGTTCATTTATTAGCATATTATGTATTTTGTGCATCATTACCGTGTCAACCGAAATTTTGGGAATCTCTTGACAAGCTCGAAATGTTCTTATGGCATATCATGTGGATGTATATCACTTTTTTATGAAGCCAAAGCTTCTTATGATTCGTTGTAACATTCTGAGATGTGATATGATCCTATGGTGAATCCTATTATGATTCTATTATGGCCTTTCGATGATGAAGGAAATGTGTATTGTTTGGTGCTTACCGGTGTGAAAATATGTGGGGCCTGGTGCCCTTGGATTGAAAATTCCTAAACCCCCGGAGGCTAGCAAAGTGTCGGTAGTAGCTCAAAAATCTAAATAACGGCAACGCACTTGTGTCATATTGATATAAAATTGATGGACATGTGTCCAATTCTATTATGATGTAATGATGATCTTTATCATGTTTGGATGATTCTATGGGGCGGTTAGATCCATTCTTATTCTTATAACTATGATTTGTTTCCGCCTCAGTATTCTCTTGGCAATAAAGTATAATGGTTGACACACGGGAGGTAATCTGCATATACATATGCGTGCATTGCTTTAAAAAAATGATGGTTTTAAGTTGAATTAGTGATTGCAGTATGAATTGTTATAAAATTGCTATTATATTTTGAATATGATATTCCCTGTTATACCCCCTATTGAGCTGTGAGCTCATTCCATTTTTATGAAATAAATTCAGGTATCAAAGAGACAGATAAAACTAAGGAAGCGACGGGGTCGGCAACGAAATAGAGGCCTCTGATACGAACTCATTTTATTGTATATATACTTGTTTATATAGCAAGCCATGGCTAACCGAAGTCATGGTGTACATTAATCTACATGTTGATAAGGATTTTTGTGCCTTTTGGATACATGTATGTGTGTTGTATTTATGTTTTATATTATCGTCCACTACATGAGTATCATGGTTGTTTGTTCCATGTTATGTGATTTATCTGAATTCAGTATTTTATTATTTATATTAGACCTACTTTAACTAGTCTAAGGTGGGCTAATGACGCTTCAGGTCTTAATTGTGGGTGTTATCTTGTTAATTATGACATGGGTGTTACATAAGTCATGTAATTTTTTTCTTGTGAATTCAAAAAAATTGGTTGCGTGAATTGATAATTTGGTAGGCATAAATAAGATTACTCAAATAAAATTTGTATTCAACCAAAAAAAAAATTGTGCACAAATTTCAGATATAAATAGTAATCGATCGTATAAATGAATATAAAAGATAATAGAGATATTATTTAGTGCCTTTCTCACTTAATATTGTGTATTTTTCACACATTAATTGGGCATTAGCCGAATTTTTAGATCAAACTTATTAAAAGCAAGCCATGTTTTTTGTTCGTAACGAAATTATCAATTTAATGCTTTTACTTTTTAGCAATAAAATTTTACCGTCCCTTGCATTGTGTTAATAAACTCACCCCAACAATAAGACAAAGTGCAAGTTTTTTTTGAAAAAAATGGTGGGGTGATGAGCAAGAATTCTCACACTAGAGTGATAAGAACAATTTCATGGAGGCATTTACGAATTCCATTTTTTTTAAAGTGTTGCATGTATTTTTGTTATGAATGGTCATGGTAATTTATTTTTGTGTTACTTTTTATAAGTTAGGCTTGTTTTTCAATCTTAACCTCAATTTTTAACAAATTAACCTTAACGTAGTTATTTCGTATCAATTCAAACCCTAGAATATTTAAATCATTGCAATTTAAACCTTGACCAACTTATAAAATTACATTATCAAGCCCTCAAATATCAAAAAAGTACACAAAACGCAAAAAATATTTTAATTTTTGTTATTTGAAGTGAGCTAGAATTATTAATTTTTTTTTGAGTTAGATACTTTAAGGTTTGAATTGATACGAAATTAATATTTTAAGGTTTAATTTACAAAAAAATTAAATTATGAGGTTAAGACTGAACAAAAAGTCTAACTTTAACATTCTTTATATAATTACCAAATAGATTCCATTAAAATTTTGACGGAATGTAGATGGAATACGCACTTAAAATACACTAACTTAAATTTGAGGTGCAAACTGAAATATAAAGTTTGAAGAGCAACTTGAAATTATGAGCAAAGTTTACGATACAATGTCGTATTGTCTCCCTTAGAATTTTACCATCCAGCACCCCCCCCCCTTATGAATCCACTTCACATCACTTGAACTCCGAGAGGGATTCGAACATGGGATCTCCCGCTAAATAAATCGTCCTTCATAAGAACTTAGTCAATCAGTAGACCAACTCTATAGGTTTTCACTTCACTTTGATTAAAAAAAATAAAAAATTATATACCCAATCACCCATAACCTCAAAGCCTCCTTGTCGTTACCAGTAAGCACTAAACAACATCAATAATCTATTAAAATCTATCCACTTTAACACTAGATTGGATTAGATTAATAAAATGTGTTGGATTATATTAAATACCAAATTTTGAAATATATACTGGATCAAATTGAATACAGATAGTTTAAAAGCACCAGATTGAATCGAATGAACACTCTTATCAATTATCAAAACATGATATATATTGTATATAAATATATAATAATATATTTCAAATAAAAACTGACGACACTATTTGAGTTGGTTGTTTAAAACTTGATTGTTACGAAATACTTTTCTGCCATATGAATTTTTATTTTATATTTTTGATATTTTTATGTGTTCATGATCATCAGGCCCAATCCTTGCGTTGGAGATGCTCTAATAACTCTTTTGCAAACCACATGGCTTTAATGTCCGTCTAGTTATTTAGAACACCTTCACATTTTCTTCGAAGCCTTTTCTCTAAAAAAGCATCCTAGCCCTTTCTGCTTTTTCTTATTCTCTTTTCCTTTCCTGATAGGAGGAGAGGAGGAATCAATTTTTCGTTACCATTTTACATTATATATAACAACACTTCTAGATTTGAATGTCTTTTAATATTTTTTCAGATCTATATGATTTTCTTCTCTCTTTTGTGAGAGTTTTTGTCATTTTTCTTATTGGATATAGTGGTGTGTCTCGAACAACATGAATTAGAGTGGGAATTAGTAGATTTACTCTTTTAGGTGGAGATCTAACTCAAAGTTACGAAAATTTGTACTTACTCATTCGGTGGCATTTTGGCATGGATGAAAACTCTTTTTGAAAGGCTTCTTTAATTTGGTTTGTGTTTTAATATTTCGGGATGTGACTTATGGCTATTTATCTTTAATATCCTCCCACTTTTTCAAGGTTTTTTCTTTGTATTGTAAAACTTTTAATTTATGCGATCTATATATTTATGACCTTTATAAGCTCTTTGAATAATTTCTTTATTTTTGTTGTAAAGTTCGAACTTTATTACTAATAATATTATATTCTTTTTTTTTAAAAAAAAAGTTGTCTATTAGTTAATTAATAATATTATATTATTATTAATTATATTTTTCAGAATCACACGTTATGATAATATGACACAAATCAACACAAAGTTATAAGTTAATAGGTTAACACTTAACGAATATAATTGGTTATTGGATTCACCCGTTTGATATGAAATGTTAGCAAATTTGATACAAAAGGATTTGTATCTATTTTAGGAACTATAAGGTTGTGTTTGGTTAATGTTTCTAGACAAGTTTTCTAGATAAGTTTTTAAAATTTTGGTGTTTGGTTGAATGTTTTGAGTTAGAGTTTTTATGTTGAAAAGTGAATTTGATTTTGTTTGACTTTTTTTCAACCAATGAAAAAAACGCATAAAAAATTTCAAAAAATAGTCACAATGGATCTTATTTTATAGATCTCGATGAGTAGGTTTCAAATATATATTTTTTATTATTTTTTGATTTTTAGATTTAAAGTTATGGCGTTTTAAAAAAAAATTAGAGAGAGAAAGTATAGTGAAATAAATTTTGAAAAGTGTGAAAGTAGAGTTAGTTTTGAGTTGAGTTTTTAAAATTTTAAGGGAAAAAAAAAATAGTGAGCAACCAAACACAACCTAAGTGTTTATTCTTTTTTTTAGTAATTTTAATTATTCACTCATCTTATTCTATTGGAAAAAAATTGCCATAAAAATTACCCCGTTAATGGATACTATTGGGTCATGTCACAGTACACGATAATAAATTGAATCATATATAAATTCAAAAAAATATTCAAAAATTTATCAGATGAAAACAAAAGTTATATAGATTTGTTTAAATGTTACATAAAATCGATCTATTAACAAATTTACTAAAAACATGTTCACAAAGTATCTCAAAAATAATCAATTACAACCATCAGACTTAACCCAACATGTAACACGATGAGTTCAACTCTAAATTTGACTAAAAATTCCAATGATTAATGAAAATATACAAAAATTGACCCAGAGATCGCCTAATTTACAAAAAAAAAAAAAAATCAACTAGACAACAAAATAATATTTATATATATATTCCATTTGTGGTCCATTCACTCTCTCACTCCAACTTTTTTAGTAGCCTATTTTTAAACCTCCCAACCAACCGTGTTCCGCCACGTGTTACATCAAACTAACTACCCAGCTCACGATAGCCAGGATCCTCCATTTCTACCGCTACACCCACACAATTCCTGCCACTTGTTCACCCAGGGAGCTCACTGCCCACCCCGGCGCACGTTAGCACACTCTGCCGCACAAGATCCATCCCCACCCGAGACGGAAGTTACAAAATCTGCAGACGGAGTTCACGAAGTAGTGGACCCCACAGCCCCCGGTTGATTCCAAACTTCATCTCCACCGTCGGATATAAATCCAACGGCTCAGATTCATCCTCCACTTCCCATATGTAATCAAACCCCTTGGATCTCCATTTCTGGTCCTCAGTCAAATCTACTCTGAAAAGGCAAAAAGCACAAAGAAAAGTCAGAAAAGTAAGATCTCAACGCCGCCGGAAACGATGGCGTCAATGGCACTCGCCACCTCTCTCAACCTAGGGTTCCGATCAGCCCCAGCCTATAAACCTCGTAATCAGTTCTCGCCGTTAAACCTCCATTCCTCCTCCAAATCGACCCGTTCTTGTCCATTACACTCATTCAAGAGAAATCTCACCGCCATAAATTCCCCTCTCAAGACAAACTCGCCGAATTTCAGTACGAAATTTCGAAATTTCACCGTGAAGGCTTCGTCTACAGCTCCAGCAGTTAGCGCAGAGCCTCCACCTCCGGTTCCATGGCAGGGTGCGGCAATGAAGCCACTAATAGCTTCAATCGCCACGGGGATAATCATCTGGTTAATTCCAGTCCCCGCCGGAGTTTCGCAAAACGCGTGGCAATTACTGTCTATATTCTTAGCGACGATTGTCGGAATTATTACTCAGCCTCTTCCTCTTGGAGCTGTGGCTTTGATGGGACTTGGTGCTTGCGTCTTAACAAAAACCCTTACATTTGCAGCCGCTTTTTCGGCGTTCGGGGATCCAATCCCCTGGTTGATAGCCCTAGCTTTCTTCTTTGCCCGAGGGTTTATTAAGACCGGGCTTGGTAACCGAATTGCTTACCAATTCGTGTCGTTGTTCGGTAGTTCTTCGTTAGGGTTAGGGTACAGTCTGGTATTCTCGGAAGCCTTATTGGCTCCGGCGATTCCATCTGTATCTGCACGAGCGGGAGGAATTTTTCTCCCGCTCGTGAAATCCTTATGTGTTGCTTGTGGAAGCAATGTTGGGGATGGGACGGAGCATAAATTGGGGTCATGGTTGATGCTGACTTGTTTCCAGACGTCTGTGATTTCGTCTGCCATGTTCTTGACTGCCATGGCTGCGAATCCGTTGAGTGCCAATTTGACATTAAATACTATTCAGCAGACAATTGGGTGGACGGATTGGGCGAAGGCTGCGATTGTGCCTGGATTGGTGTCGTTGATTGTGGTGCCGTTCCTTTTGTATGTGATTTATCCGCCTTCAGTAAAGAGTAGTCCAGACGCGCCAAAGCTTGCCAAGGAGAGGTTGGCGAAGATGGGACCTATGTCCAAGAATGAGATTATAATGGCTGGGACTCTGCTTATTACGGTATGGATATGGTACTTTACGTCAATCATTTCTTATTATTAGTATTAGTATTATTCTATGTGTATATATATATAGCTACTATTACATAAAGTTGGATGGCAATGGATGGCGAGCTTTAATTTCACAAAAAAAAAAGATTTGTACTATAGCATAAGCAGCTGTGTTCGAACCCTTGCTAACCGCGAAGGGTAATAAGGACTGTGGTACTTATCATTTTTTAACCTTCTTTTTTTCTTTTCTATAAATTGCTTATATTCGAATAGGTACACGAAAATCTAGTGTTTATGTTTACATATATATATTATATATATATTATATAGATATATATATATATATATATGTTGGGTGTGGTGAAGTGAAATGCCCTCCAGTTTTGCTATCTGGGCGGTTTTGTGTCTAGTTTTGGAGGTGGGTCATATAGGTTTCACGTTAATAATTGCTTAAATCATACGCTACGGTGATGTTTGGTTAATGTTTTTAGTTGAGTTTTTAAGTTTAGTTTTTAAAATACGGTGTTCGGTAGAATTTGGAAGTACGATGAAAAGCGAATTTAGTTTTTGTTTGAGTTTTTTTCAACTAATTAAAAAATCTCATAAAAAAAATTCAAAAAATAGTCACAAGACGAGTAGGTTTCAAATATAATTTTTTTATCTAATTTTGATTTTTGGATTTAAAGTTACGGTGTTTTAAAAGTTTTTTTTAGAGAGAGATAATAAAATGAAATAAATTTTGGAAAATGTAAAAGTAAAGTTAATTTTAGGTTGAGTTTTTAAAATTTTGAGAAATAAACACCCACCAAGCAGGGCCTACCCATTTAGAAACATTTTTGCAAGAGGCTAAAGAGTGGCTAGGTGTAAATCTTGAGAGTTGAGACAGGATGAAGTGTGATACTCAATTTCAGAAGTTGCATCGTAAAATCACCAGATTTACTCAAATTAAATTCGCTTGTATATATGCAGAGTCTATCTGAAGGGCATCCTTCTTTCGTGAAAAGAACAGACTTCCTACAAAAGGTGAATGGTTGAATGGTTTTGAGGAATTTGGCGGAGATGATCTCCATGATGAGTGGTAGATCATATCCAACAAATTTGTCAAAAAATTCAATTGGGAAGCGTCCATGAGATGAAAATTGATGTATATATGCATTTATGGCCATTGAATTTTTTGACGGTCATTTCACACACTTCCTAATTGAATTTTTTGATGAAATTTGGTGAAGAGATGTCCATGAAAACAATTAACTTCACCAAATTTCATCAAAAAATTCAACCATTTACCCCTTTTGAAAGGGGAAGTCCATTCTTTTCATGAAAGAAGGATTCCTTCAAAGAGGCATATATGTGTTTATGTAGACACATTTTGTGCAGTGCCCTCAACAAGTATATTGCGAAGTATAATCCAGTATCTAGTGCTTTTGTGTAGGACAGAAGGTATTAGATATTATATTTACAAAGATACATATGAATATATAGAATTGTGTAGATGTATATATGTAGACAAAGCGAGCATATTTAGGTAATGAATGTTACAATTATATACCAGCGTATATATATATACTCCAGACTTTAATATACATATGAAGTAGCTTTCACTTCAATGCATATTAGGACTTAATTTTTTTGGCAACAAAGATCTTAGTAGAAATCGAAATGTTTGAGTGTATACCATACTAGAAGATTGTGAAATGCGGGTTAAAAGGTCATGTTGTTTAGTGTACCAATTAACAGTACATGTTAGAAGTGGAACTTGTTGAAAATATGTGTTGATTTATTCTTTTGGTCAGTTGCTCTTTTAATCTTCTTCATGGGGGAATTTACTCTTCTTGTGGGAATAGCATTTGTTTTTTATTATCAATAGCGACTGTTCTAGGGTACGAAAATCTTGGTTGGTGAACCCATGTTAAGCTATGATACTTATAGATTGGGACTAGCAAGGGAAAATAGGGAGCATATAATTTTATCATTGGCTTATATTATTTTGGCGAACTCAAATGAAGCTTGATAACTAAATTAATTATCACCAAATTGGTAAGCTCACCATTTTTTTTGGCGCACTACTATATTTTAGGTTGGGCTGTGGATCTTTGGTGGGATGCTGAACGTGGATGCGGTTACTGCAGCCATTCTTGGATTATCTGTCCTACTAATAACAGGAGTTGTTACGTGGAAGGAATGCTTAGGTGAATCAGTTGCATGGGATACACTCACGTGGTTCGCTGCCCTAATCGCTATGGCTGGGTACCTAAACAAATACGGTCTCATCTCCTGGTTTAGCGAATCTGTTGTTAAGGTTTGTGTTCCGTATCTTAATTTCATTTTTCATGCCTTCTTTCAATTATGTTGGTTATTCTTATTAAATTTTAGTTTATTATTTAATTTGTTAATGTGGATAGCTGCAACTATTTCATATATTTTTGGGTTTCTTTTTTCAAACTTCCATATCTACCATGTAGTTGTTTCTGATTCTTATCATGGCTAAAGTCTCTAAACGCTAATTGGGGCCCTTATGTGCTTTATATTATATGCCACAACTCCTTGTAGGGAAAACAACATATCCTTGTCTTCGACACTTTTTGGACGGTGTCATTTATCATCCTTGTTTCTTTCTATGTGATTGGTCAATTGACATCAAAACTCTCTTTTCCTATTCTCATTTTTGTCATCATTCCATTTTTATCTGTTTTACCTTTATCTCCTGTATTATTTGGTCTCAAGTCTTACTGCTGAACATGCTGGTTTTTAAGGATGCAGGTTACTGCGTTCTTATTGCTGACACTTACAAATATATATGTTCATATGTTTGTTTGTACGTGTAATATTACTCCCTTCGCCTAAATTAGTGCCCCCCTTGACTTCTTACGGGAACAATAATTTCAACCTAAGCCGTCTTGAAGATTAAAACTTGGTACATTGATTATGAGCCATGAAGGAAATGGGGCTCTTAATTTGAGATGCCCTTTAAGCTTCTTTTTTTTTTCCTCCCTCTTCAAATATGTGTAGTTTTTCTTAAGATATAATACTAAAAAATATGAAGTCTATTTCTTGAAGAGGCATAAGAATTCTCTTACCATACACATCTCCCATCTTTCAAACACAAACATAAATACTTTGAGAAAACAAGTGAAAAATCTGCTTAGTTACCACAGGATGTCCTAGACTGATTTTCAGATAACTGACTACCATTAAGTTTTGCCAACTTCTAACATATCACTAGCTTTGCAATTGTCATGAACCAATTTACATAATACCCTGCTCAAATCAACAGTCCCACTCTCCTTTTTGGAATGTCTGAAGTTAATATTCACGTTTCCTTTCGGAACATAATCATTGTACCACAATACAAATTAAGTTGTATTTTTGTCATTGATTATGTTGAAATTGGTGTTTTCTAAAAGAGTACTAAAGCCAAAGTGGGATTATCAGTTTGAAACGGGGCGAGTATTATTCAGAATTTGAAACTGTTCAATTAGGCATTGTATTCAAGTATCCAAGATAACGATTTTGTTTGCTTCATTTGCAGTTTGTTGGCGGACTCGGACTTTCATGGCAACTATCATTCGGCATCCTCGTCCTTCTTTATTTCTATTCCCACTACTTCTTTGCGAGTGGAGCGGCTCACATAGGTGCCATGTTCACGGCATTCTTATCAGTTGCAAGTGCTCTAGGTACCCCACCCTTTTTTGCAGCCATGGTCCTAGCCTTCCTCTCGAACATCATGGGTGGTCTCACCCACTACGGGATCGGTTCAGCCCCAGTTTTCTACGGTGCTGGCTACGTTCCACTTTCCAAGTGGTGGGGCTACGGGTTCCTCATCTCCATCGTCAATATCATTATCTGGCTCGGAGTTGGTGGGATTTGGTGGAAGTTCATTGGCTTGTGGTAGATATCGAAATATTTGTCGAATTTTAGTGAAAATTTCAATTTTTGTTCGCCCCTGGAGGATTTTGTGTTATAAATTTTGAGGCAGGTGATAAATTTTAGTTTTGATTCATTATCTTGTGAAAATGAGTATATTTGGTCCTTGGAGAGGGAGAAATTATACATATGAGGGATTTCAATGGCAGAAGTGAACATGTTCTAGTTTGAAATTTTGGGATGACATCGAGAAAACATTCTGCAATTTGCTACAGTGACCAGCCAGACAGATTCAATGTGTTTGATCTGTTTTGTGTTATATTTCTTCAAATACCCCACTAAGGACAAACAGAATTATAAAAAAAGTACACTCACGCTGCCCATGAGCAGCGGCAGTGCATGTGCTCGATTAACATTTGCTTGGTGTATATGCACTAAATGAATGAGCACGCACTCGGTTCATATTTGCTCGGTGTATATGCACTAAATGAATGAGCACTAAATGAATGAGCACACACTTGCACCGAATATGTACTTATTCATTTGGTGCACATGCATCGAATAAATGAAATTGATTGTTAAAGTGTGTTTTGGTGTATGTAATTAGCGCATTCTTTTTCCTCTTCATTGTTGTAGTTGCCATAACCTAACTAAATTTCTGACTCTGCTCTTGATTCCAAGTTATCTCCTTTTTACCTCATGGGATTCTTGGTTTCCAACATGATGTTCGTTATATTACAAACAAATATTTGTTGTTAGTTTGGAGTCTATTATTTAGACATCTCTTGTCCATTCGCAACCTAAAAACCATCCCTTTTTCATTTCCAATTTATTATGTCTTCTTTATTCGTCTTCTTATATTACTTAGTATACACAAACTAAGGCTGTAGCGGATGTTTTTACCAATTCGGTTATAGCACATTAACAATACGAAGGTTGTGAGTCATGGTAAATTTATTTATTTGTAATATTGACCCAAGAAATAGGACGAAACTATTTTGAAAGATAAAATAGGTGAAATAAAAATTTAATTTAAATGAATGGAGAATGATATACGTGGCAGATAAAAAATTTGATTGAATTTTTAACTAAAACCTTGTTCACTTACCACTTAATTTACCACTTAGATTTGAAAACTTAAAATTTTCAGATTTAAGTGGTTGATAAAGTTGTTCACTAACTAAAAAATTTAAGTGAGCACTTAAAACTTAAAATTTTCATCCAAAATTTTAAGTGGTAAAGTTAGCACTTAAATCTGAAACTTAATTTTAAAGAGTGTAAAAGGTTTATTTTGCCCTTTCTCTTTTATCAAAATTACCCGTAGGTTAGGTTAATTCAAAACCCTTCTTTTATTCATTTCTTCATGTCGTTCCTCTCCTGTGCGTGTTAAATTAATATTTCTTTTCTCCTCTCCTTTTCCTCTTTCTCCACTTCCTTTTCTCTTTTCTTTTTCTCTTTATTTTCTTCATATATATGGTGGTTCTCCCCTTGTAAAGATATAGAGATAGAAATATACAAAATATACAATCCCTTGTCTACTACTTTGTCCAAAATACCACCTCACTGCCCTGTCCAAAATAATCCACCTCCATCTAGACAAGATTCATCATTGGCATCTTCTTCGTCTTCATTTGTACATCATAGGTTAGCCTTATTAAAAAGTTTAAATTATATGATCTTTCTTATTTTCATTTAGAATCATGTGATCAAAATAAAATAATAAGGTCAAAATGGTCATAATAAAAAAAATTCAGTTTTCAGTTGTGTTATATTCAAACAAACAACATTTTTTCAGATACAATTTTCAGAATTAAACAAACAGCTTTTTCAGTTTTCTTACAAAACGCCACCTAAGCTTAATACTGACAGCTCATATTGTGATCAAGCCAACGGTCTAGAGCATACAGGCCCACAATTTAGATTGCCTCAAAAACCCATGACTACTTGAAATGTATATTGACTGACTAGATGAACCATCTATATTGGCCAACCATTGACAAATGTCGAGAAGATTATCCGACATGGCCAAGCATCATGTTCTACATGATAAGCAAGAAGAATGCAGACCAGCAAGGTTGGTCAGCCAACAGACAGAGGTAAGTGAGTTCGAGGATTCACCAAAAGAAATAACTACTTCTGTATATGTGAGTAGGGACATTGCTCGATCAGCATTGTGGATAAGAATTAGGACGACTGTGATCCTAGAGTAGTGCTCAAGGATGGTAATTTACCTTGTGTAAAATCCTCAATTTATTATCTCTTCTTCTTCCTCATAACCAAAACTCTTTCTAAATTTCTCTAAAAAGCCTTGTAACCATTTTTGGTATTTGCTTTAAGCAAATATGCTTCACACACACAAGGAGGATATACTGCTGGATTGTTAACCAAATTAGCCAAATAAACCTACCAACAAAGCAATTCTTGGTCTTACGGTGGTTTTATGGTGGGTATTTTGGGTTATTAACACTTTTGACCCTTAAAGTTTACACATTTTTCCACGGTCGTCCTGGATCTTTTTTTTCGGCATAAACATACCCGAAGTTTCAACCGCATCCCACTGAAGTCCAAAACTGGAAGTCCCATTTAAAAACTCGACGGAACAAGCATCTGCAGCCCACGTGATGGTATTTTGAGGGGCAATATCGGTATTCTAAGTTGAATACCCATATTTTTAAAGTTTAAGGGTTGATGCCTACATGAAGGCACTCAAAATTCTTGTGTTCTTACAGTACTTCCGAGAGAGAGAAAGGAAGGCAGGAAACTGAGTTGAGTGGAGGTCCAACCAAAGTAAAGGTGTTTGATCAAAAATTTAGGGCTTTTTCGTATTGAGGGTTGAAGATGAGTTGGGCGATTAGGGAAAGACAATACAAGGACATGGGGACACCAATTTATTGTAAGTGTAGTGCCTTTTCCTTCTTGGATATAGTGTAATGGTCCTCATATGTCTGTATATATAATGTGTTACTGTATATATATTATGCATGTGTATGTTTGTCATTTATGTGTATAGAATCAATAAAGATTCCGCTTTTGGGATTTGGTGGTCCCGATGTGTTGATATATATATATATAATAATGTGATATATGTATATAATAGTAAACTGTGCATATATACATATATAATTTTTCAACATGGTCAGAATATTTACTGCAGTTTGTATTGAATGATTTAGGACTTTTTCTTTTTTTTTTATCTGGTAGTGCATTGAATATATGTATCTATATAATATAATATTTTTTTGTATATATATATATGTATGTGCAGGTCCAACCAATGATTTATTCACCATTAAATTACACCATGGTGGTGAGTTCGGGTGGGAGGGGTCAAAGTATGTATACATGGGCGGCCAATCTACATATATTGACTATTGTGAGTTTGATAGAATGTCTTTAGTAAAATTAAGTAGTAGGGCAGTAGAGTTGGGATACTGTGGTTATTTTAGGTTCTTCTTTAGTGGTGAATTGCGAGGCTGTTTTAGGCTTATTTAAAATGATAGGGATGTGTTGCAAATGTCTAATTATATGAATAGGGATTTAGAGGTTGATTTATACATGGACCTTATCCCTCTATTACAAAGTATTCCAACACCTATAAAGAACCAACCACAACCAACACCACCACCAAAACCATACCACCACCACCACCACCACCACCACCACCACCACAACCATTACCGTCAGTACCACTAGCAACAACACCCCCAGCACCACACCACCTCAAGCAAATGAACCATAACCAACTCCATCATAACTAACACCACCTCAACCAAATGAACCTCAACCAACTCCACCACAACCAAAAGAACCACAACCTACAATTTGGGATAGTGACAAATCATCTGATTATGAAAGTATATATGATCCAGAGTATGATTATGGTAATTGTTGGTCGAAAAACAACCCTAGAGGGGGGTGAATAGGGTTTTTAAAAAACTTAATGTGGAATTAAAACGTTTTTTAAAATATTTAAGCAAAGCAACATAGCTAAGCAACAATATTAATGAAATAATCAATTTCAAATAATCAATCCCGAGACAAGCAAATAAGCAATCTCAAAATACAAGCAATAATATAGCAATAAAAAGAGAGCTTGAGTTTAGAAAGATTAAACCAATTTGAAGCTCGAGACTTTTGTCCTCACAATTCGGTTTCCTAAACCATATGTCCGCGCTCGGTTAGTTTTCCGAGAATTTTCACTATTCAATCTTCTTCGAGTGAAGATCAAACCTCAATACAAATGTTGCTATGCACACAACACTCACAATGTAGCTATACACACTACACTTCTCACAAGATATGCTATCTTGCTCTACAAAGAGACAAACTCTCTTTTGAAATGAAGAATGAATTGTTTGTAGTGATACACACCAATACAATAACTCACAAGTGTATTTGAAGATTAGAAATGAAGCTCACACTAGAGTTATCAATATTTATCAAAAATATATAACTCAAAAGATGAAAGATTGATCAAAATGTGTTCTTGAATCTTTGTATATTTGAATATATGAATAATAGAGTATTAGAATGATTCAAGGTATGTTAAAACATGTCTAGGACCTCATATATATAGCTTGCAAAATCATATGGCCATTGGGGGTGATTAAGAAAGGTTTTGGGTCAAAAGTATATATTTTCAAACTTTTCAACAGTTAGTTTTAACAAAACATTCAAATTTGTTTTTATAATTTCTCCCAATTTGACCGTTAGATCATGCTAAACTTTTAGTAAAAAGTGCTAAGAGATGTTGTCTAACTATTGTAAAAATTTCAAAATGATCGGAGTTCAGGAAGGCCTCCATCTTACCGTTAGATCAAAACTGTGTGAAAATTGAGCGAATTTTAAATGTAAAATAAAAACATTTTTGCAATTTAACAATTTAGTTCCAAATACAATTCTAATGATTTTTGAACTCAGATCTATGTTTCTAAGATACCTATTTTTATTAGAGCTTAAAATATGATCATTTAAAATTAATATGAATTTATTTTGAAACTCGATCTTTGTAAAATGATGTTTTTCAAATAAATTCAATTTCAAGCTTGTTTGAATTAATCTTTAAAAGATGCATGAACACGGTTGAGTTATAAGGATTTGATCAATAAAGTAACTTTACATAAATCTTAAGCACTCACACAATTACTGAATTAACGAGTCTTTGAATGCTTTGATTTGTTTCTTCGGATTGATCTTCATTTGAATCTTTTTCCTTGAAACTTTTCATATAGTCTTTTGATCCTTTGTGCTTTATGATTTGCATTGAGAGATTTGATATTCCTTGTCTTGTCCAATAATCGAATAGTGAAAGAGTGATCCTTATCATATTTTTCTTGTCTTGTCCAATGATCGAATAGTGAAAGAGTGATTCTTGTCATGTTTTTCTTGAATTTTCCAAGTAAATGAACTATATACTTATATCAAAAAATATTTTAAATTACACATGATTGATTTATTGTTATTATCAAAATAAGATTAAGACATTAGGTCAACAGTAATGATGATGATACCAGTTATAAAGATGCGGAATAGGATCACAAAATTTTTATTTATTGATATATATAAGAAGTGGAGATAGAGTTTTTTGAAAAAAGAAGGAAAGTTTTTATTACAAGTGAAGAGATAATTTTTCACAGAAGATGCCCTCCTCTACCTCTCTGCCATTCCTTTTATAATGAGAAATACAATTCTAGCAAATTCTACAGATGCTACGCATGCATTCATCTTTTGACATTCTCTTCAAATTTCTACAACATTATGGACTTTACTATTCAAAAAGTAAATGAATAGTAACTTTACTATTCATTGAAAATGACATAAAGCTAAGGAATAGTAATTATACAATTTATGTCCGCACAGCTGTTTACTGTCTTCGAACATCTTTATCCTCTACCACCTTCGAGAACTTGTACACCTATCGTGTGCTGGATTAATTGTGCAGTCGTTCAGTAGGCGACAAATTCTTTGACGTCACGGATGACGTTTTTCGTCTAACCCTCCATTTGATTAATGAGGTTAGCTTCTCCAACCGAGTCCAATGACAGGCTATCAATAGGACTTGAATTTGAGCCGAAATTGATTTGATTCTCCATTTCTTCGGCCTCCATTAATAAATCATATGGAACATCTAAATGATTTTTATCTTTTAGATTTTCCAAAAAGGTTTTTACTTCAAGCATTTGTTCATGGGAGACTTGATAAGTAGAATTTAAATCAGTCATAAAAAGTCTCCTTCCATCCGTTACCATGGTTTTATAATAGTTAGGATACGGATGAACAGTTGGGTACAGCTGTTTGGCTGTTGTAGAAATATGTATTAAACTTCTTACAAAATAGTTTCGAACATCAAGTTCGTCTATGGGGGTTCCAGAATACATATCATTTTCAAACCATTGATATTCCGATTGCTCTGTGGCTCGGAGCTCCCAGATCTGGTATGGCTGGTAGAATTTTTCTCTAAACCGCCATCCAATAGAACTTGTAATATGAAAAGATAACATTCTATTATATTTATGTTTATGTACCACATGATAGACCATGGCTTTGATCATCATAGGTAATTTAGTAAGGTTACATGAAAGACTACTGGGGAACATAATGTGGTTCACAAGTCCCCAATCAATCGTTTCAGTATTCCAAAGATCATCTTCTGCATAAAGATGGATTTTTGGAATTACTTCATGATCATTTAAATTTTGACCATATTGATTCAAAAGACTTTTTATCTTTGAATTTTGGTCTTCGATTTTTTGAAGAATTTCTATTTGAAATAAAGGTCTCAGGAGAAGGAGTCTTGCCTTCTCATAAAGACAAATTCTTCTAATAGTATAGAAAATATTATCTGAAAATTCATTTTCTAATAATTCTGCAAAAGAAAGAAAAGTATTTACTTGTTCAATAGAATCGTAATTAAGCTCAGTTTCATAATTCATTTGTTTTAGAATTTTGAAACCAAGATTTTTAAAATTTTCAAGATGTTGAATTAATTCTTGAAAGGTTCTTGTTTGTTCAAAAATCCTTTCACAAAGTTTGCTCATATTTACGCGAAACTCTTTTTTGTTTCCGGAAATTTGAGCTTTCCAAACCTTGTTTAAAGGTTCATAAATTTCTGGGGGTATTCCCGGATTATAAAAATCTTTTATTTCTTCAACATTGGGAATGTTTTGTTCCCTTGTTGTTAAACCAGAAAATTGTTGTACTAAATTAGGAAAATAATGTGCAGGGGTGGACTGTCTTGTCCATTCATCCCATGCTGCCATTCCTTGGTGCAAATTTTGATATTTTTGATAAGTTGCGCCAGGGAAATTTAATACTTGAGTTTGGCATTGAAACCAATTATTATAGATGCCTGGTTGGCGTCCTCTAAATACAACATACACCGGTCGTGCTTCGAGCGGTGGATTTGTGTTCACAGTTCCTTGGTTAGGCTGTGAGGGTGATCCGGATGCAGTATGCTTTGCCTTTTTAGCAATAGAAATCCATCCTTCATTTTCAATTTTGTTTTTCCCCTTGTTAGGGTCTGCCATTACTGTAAAAGAAAATAATATTAGTCTACTGCATTAATGATCTTCAATATAGTTCCTGCTAAGATAATCTGCAAGAAAATTATTAGTACCCTTTAAATGTTCAACTTCAAAAGTATATAAGGCAATTTGATTATACCATTTCAATCTCCTTCCTTCAAGAATATTTCTTTTGTTAATAAGGAAATCTTTAACTGCTTGATTATCAGTTCTAATAATAAAATCTTCTGGGGCTAAGAAGATATGAAATTTTTTTATTGCTAATTTAATTGCTAATAATTCTTTTTCAAATATAATATATTTTACTTCATTTGGTTTAAATTTTCCTGAATTATAACCACATATTAATTCTTGTTTTTGTAGATTTTTTGGTATTGGAGTTTTTCTAGCTCGTATACCAAGATTGTTAGACTCTGTTTCTGTCCAAAGCTTTGCTGGAATCGCTTTAAGAACACAACCCCAACATAATTCAGAAGCATCTGTTTCAAGAATTAGTTTATCTCCTTGTTGTGGAAAATAAACTTTTGGACAATTAGCAAGAATATCGTTTTTTATATTTCTTACTAAGGTTGTATCTTTATTTGTCCAAACAAATTCATCACTTTTCTTGAGTTTTTCAAGAAGAGGTAATTCTTTTTGAGATAATCCTTGTATGAAATTTCTTCCATAATTAAGGATTCCTAAAAAACTTTGTAGTTGCTATTTATCTTGTATATTTTCATCAAAGTCTCTAATTTTAGAGATTATATGATCTTGTAATTTTAAACCGTCTTGATTTAAAATTATTCCAAGAAAATCAATTTCTGTTTTTTCTATTTCTATTTTCTTTGGAGATAATACTATTCCATGTTTTTGGAATTTACTACTTAATATTTTTAAATGTTTTTTATGCTCTTCTAATGTATTGGAAAATACTAAAATATCATCGATATAGACGACACAGAAATCTTTAAGGTCTTTAAAGATTCCGTCCATCCATCGTTGGAATACTTGTGGTGCTATATTTAGTCCAAAAGGCATAACATTCCATTGATAATGTCCTCTTGGAGTGCTAAAGGCTGTTAGTGGTTTTGATTCTTCAGTTAGTTTTAACTGCCAGAATCCTGATTTACAATCGAATTTACTAAAGATCTTTTTACCTTTAGTTTGATTAATCAAAACATCCTTTCTTGGGATAAAATAACCATCAAATACTAATTGTTCATTTAATCTTTTATAATTTATTACCATTCTTGCTTTTCCTCTTTTTATTTCACTATGGTTTCTTACCATGAATGCTGGACTAGAGTGTGGACTTACTGTTTCTTCAATAAGTTTTGTATCTAGTAATTCTTTGATTTGGTTATCAAATTCATCTATATCTTTTCTAGTATAAATCATTGGTTTTACTCTTATAATTACATTTGGGTCTCTTAATTTAAGTTGACAATATCTAGGACTTTTATCCCATAATTTTAGTGGGTTTTCACTAAAATTTTCTTTTAAAATCTCATAAAGCCAATGAGTTTCTTCTAATATTTTTATTATAGGAGTCATTTCTCCTTTTTTAACTGGTGAAAATCCACGATTACATTTGTATTTATGTTGTTGTAAAAGTGGAATTTCTATCATTTCTTTATTTAATGTTAATCCAAGTGTTCCATTATTTATGGTCATTGGTAAATATTCTGAAATAAAATTATTTCCTAAAATAATATCTCCATGCATTTCAGGGAAACATAAAATTTTTGGAATAATAAATTTCTTTTCATTAAACCAAATTGCTACTCTCTTTGCTTTTAAAGTAATAAAATTTTGAGTACCGTTTATACCCGTAACAGAAATCGGATTTTTCATTTTTATCCATTTTTCTGGTGGTAACGCATTTGGTCTACAAGAACATATTGTTGCTCCAGTATCTATTAACGTACATAAACTATATTGTTTATAGCCTGCAAAATTAAAATATCCCAAAACATATGTATATCTTTTCTTTCCATGACTTGGTGAAAATATTATTTCTTCTTTTCCTAGTTGGAAATGATATATTTGGCTTGATTTACTAGTTTCATTTTTACTAGTAGTTCCTGGTAATATTGGAATTTTTAAGGAATTATTTCTTTGACTACTCTCCCCTTTTTCAAAATTAATGGATTTCTTTGGTGCTTCCAAAGATGGTTTTGGAAAATTTTGTTGCCATTGTGAATTTTTACCGGTACTTCTAAAATAAACATTATTGCCTGAAACTTGTAATTCAACATTGTTTTGTTGTTTTTCAGGTTCTTCGTCTACTACCGTAGGTAAAATCCATTCTCGAGGGATTTCGAGATCTCGCCAATTCATCAATCTTGGTTGAATTGCTGAATCGAAAGGACGAGGCTCAAATATTTCTATAACATTTTTATCCAAAAAATGTGTTGTAGTTATTGGGAGTCTTGTTAACTCATGTATTGTTTTCCAATGTATAGAAAGATTGGAAGATGTATTTTTCATTCCAATTCCTTTAGTTTGTATTTTTATTTTAACAGAATCCTCTATATTTGGGTCTGTTATTGATATGAAGAAATTTGGTTTTATGTTAAACCAAATAATTCCATTTACTAGATTTGATTGTACTCCTCCTATTATTGCATTTAGAGGGTTTACAAATCTTTTATCCAAAACTAAAACTGCGACTGGGGTATCCATTCCTTGTCTAAATAAAGCTGTAATACATATTTGAATTAATCCAATATGAACATATCTAATTTCTGGATGTTTTTTCCTCCATCTAGCAATTTTCTTTTTATCGAACAGTGTGATTTCAGCTGTTCCTTCATCTATACTTTGAGTTGTGGTATTTCCACTAAATTGCTCAAATATTCTTGTAGAAAATATTTTAAATTTTGATAATTTATAAATATCTTCCTTTTTAACCATTTGACGAGTTTTTTCTAATTGTTCTAATTGTTCGTTGGTAAAATTTAATTCTTCACCAACAACATCTTTTAGAGTTAATGATTGTAACTCATTTTCATTATTTTGTTGTATTTCAACGGTATTCATCATAAATACTACTTCATCATCTGAACTATCTGATTCAGATTCCATTTCATAAAGAATTTCATCATTTTCTGAATATTCTTCTAATTCACTTCCGTAACATACTTCTAATTCTTGTTCTTCAAGAAATTTTATCATTTTCTTTGCACTTTTTCCTTTTCTAGGACATTCTGGTGCAATATGACCTTCTTCGTTACAGATGTAACATCTACATTTTTTCTTTGTATTTGGTTTATTTTTATTTTTATTAGAAAATTTTCTTTTTCTAATATATTTCTTGGTTTTGGAAAAAGGTATTTTCTTTTTCCAAGGTTTCCATTTAAATCTTCTTTTTCTTTTTTGAGAAAAGATTGGCCCACAACCAACTTTCCAATTTTCTTTTAATATTTTGTCACAACATTTTTGGCCAGATTTATTAGTGGAAATTTGATTTTTCTTCATTTGCTTTTTGGCTTTAATTTCAGTACATTTTTCTTGTATAATTCTTAACACATAATTTATTCTAAAACCAAGTGTATCAGTTTTATCAACTTTCTTTAGCCATTCAGGATAACCTTTTATAGCTAATTCATCCCATGGATTTGGGAGTTTATGGAAAAATTGTTCCAGCCAATATTGATTATTTGGTGGATCTAATTTAAAGTAATATTTTTTGAAAAGATCTACAAAATCTTCAAATTGACAAATATTACATAGTTCGAGTTTTGATAATATGTAATATGCATCTTCTTGGATTTGGGTTTCTCCCGTACTTCCAATTAGATTTTCTTTAATTATTTTGACAAAATCGTTTAAGATTTCATCAAAAGTCTTAAAATTTTGGAGTAAAGCGGCTTTTTGGTGTTTTCCAATTTCAGATTTTTCCCATTGTTGTAACCATTGCAAAACATCTCCTTGGAGAGTTGCAGCGACATAATCTAAGAATTTTTCTTTAGTCCATACCTTTCCATAATTAGTGATTAAGATGGACAGTGATTGTGCCCAATCATTAATTGTTTGTTCTTGATCTTTAAAAGGGACATTTCTTAAATCAAGATATGTGCCATGTTGTGCAACTGCTTGTTTATTTAAATCATCTCTTCTAAGAAAATAAGGACTTGGTTCTTCCTCTTTTTTAGTACCACTGGTTGAAGTTTCTGTTGTTTTAACAAAATCTTCTTTATCTGTAGCAGGATTTTGCATAAATTCTTGGAATTCTTCCCAGTTAGAAAATTCCTTTAAAGGTTCTTCTCCTTTTCGTTTTCCTTTTTCTTCTTTTTCATCATCACTTATAGTGTTTACTATATGAGATGGTTCTTGTTCTTCTTCATCAGATGAATATTGATTTATTTCATACTGAAAGTGTTTTAATAATTTTTCGTGTTCCAAATACGTAGTTTGTATTTGTTCTATTATTTTATTTCTTTCTGAAATATTTAAATTTGGGTCTTTATATAATTCTCTCCAATAATCTAGAATTTCTTTTACATTTATAAATTCTGTATAATTAAACTTTTCTGTTTGAAAAGTATTTATTTCTTCAGTTCCATAGTATAGTCTAGGAGTTTGGTTACTTCCTGAACTATTCATACCATCTAAAGAGTTTAATATGTCTGCAATATTTTCATCACATTTTAATTTATTTTCCATATTTAATTGATGTTCTAGATTTAAAAGTTTGTTTTCTACAAACATTTGATGTTTTTGATTTTTAAGATTCATAGGTTCGATTTTCTTAATCCAACCTATCATAAGATCGGTCATATTATTTAAAGCAGCACATACACTATTTATATTTTCAGATTGTTTATCAATATGCACACAGTGATTATACATAGTTTCTTCTTTACCTATTACAGGAGCTATGCATTCTAAGTCAATACTGTAAGTTTGTTCTTCCATTAATGTTTTCAAGGGTACCTAAGACCTCCTATTACTATTGTTTCGGGTGCCTAAAACCAGTTCCCTTAATAGCCTAATTGCCACAACAACGGCTTAAAATGGCTTGACGGGAGATATGGGCTTTGAAACGTAATAGGTGTATGGGTTTTATGAAAACATATAAGGAAAAAACAAAGATACAATTTCAACTTAAAATTAAAATACCAGAAATTAAAACAGAAAAATAAAGATACAGTTAGTGGAGATACTACTGAGGGTGGTGTTGTTGAGTCAGATGATGATAGAGGTGAATCTGAGGAGCTTCATAGTCTAAATGGGTCAGATGATGATAATCCTATGCCTAAGTTCCTAGAATATAACTCTAGCACTAGAATGGCTAAAAATGAATTGAAGTTAGGTACAGTGATAGATTTAGGGGCGAGCGGGGCGGTCGCCACCCCAAATTTTTTTAAAAATAGATTAGATATAGTAGTAATTTTGTATTTATAAAAAAAATTATAAAAGCTCGTCCCCCCAAATTATTTTGAAAAGATTAAGTATGCCCCCCTCAATTATTTATTTTTTTAAAAAGTTAAACACCCGAACTAATATACAAGATTTACATTTTTGAAACAAAATAAATAACAATTGCATATCCTTTTATACATCAAAATTTACGATCTTTCTTATAAATAGATAATATTTGCAATCTTTCTTATAAATTTTATCTTGCGGATTTCACTGAGCAAGAAAAAGTACACTTGGAATTTAAATTAGAAAATTATAAGCTTGATATTTTGGTCCATCCAAAGTTTCAAAATTTATCAACAATTTCAAAGTTGTGCCGAGTGTTGGTAAAAACTAAAAAATCGATCATTTATCCTCTTATTGATAGGTTAATTCACCTTGTTTTGATGTTGCCGGTTACAACAATTACATCTGAACGTGCATTTTCAGCTATGAAAATTGTTAAAACCGCACTTCGTAATAGGATGGAAGATGGTTTTTTAACAAGCTATTTGATCATATATATTGAGAAAGATATTACTCGTGATTTCGATGTTAATAATATTATAGATGAATTTTATATCATGAAAGAAAGGCGAGTACAACTTTAAATGCCTAAGTTTAATAGATAATTGCAGGAGGGTAATTGTAGTTATTATTTTTTGTAAGTCAATGTATTCAATATAACTTGCTCACGTGGGTGATCATATGTATATATATAAATGTATTTTTGTAATTGTATATATTGACATATTATATATGATATATTTTTGCGTTAACTTTCTTTATTATTTGATGGTAAAATTTAGTTTGAATAATTTTTGTGATAATTATTTCTTGCCGTTGGTTCATTTTTATTCTCGTCCCCTAAAACCTAAAATCCTATCTCCGTCCATGGTTAGGTATGATTTTTAGTGACCACAAACAGTTGAATGAAGTAGTGAGAGATTACAATATTAAACTTGGGAAAGAAGTTAAGTTCCCAAAAAATAAGGCTACTAGGGTGAAAGTCGTGTGCTGCAGGGATGGGCGTCCTTGGCATTTGTATGCCTAAAAAATGAAACATTCCCCTTCTTTGCAAGTTAAAACCTTTCATGATGAAAACAAGTGTCAAAGGCAGTTTAGAAACAAGAATGTTAATTCCACATGGCTTACACAACATTATTTAGAGAGTTTTAAGTCAAATCCCAAGCAACCAATATCTTCTTTTAGAGATACAGTCATGAGGGACCATGTTGTCAAAGTCTCTAGGTCCCAAGCATATAGAACTAGGGAGAAAGCAATGAAACTGATTGAGGGGACATACAAAGAACAATATGGCAAGTTATGAGGTTATATAGATGAACTGGGGAGAACCAATCCAGGGTCAACTGTCATTATGAAACTTCAATAGGGGACAGTAGAGTAAGGAGAGCCAAGGTTTGAAAGATTTTATGTGTCTAGTAGCACTTAAAGAGGACTTTAAAGAAGGTTGTAGGAAGTTTATAGGTGTTGATGGTTGTTTCCTGAAAGGCCCACATGGTGGACAACTGCTCACAGCTGTGGGGGTTGATGCAAATAACTGCATATTCCCTGTGGCCTATGCAGTGGTTAAGGGTGAAACCAAGAGTTCTTGGACTTGGTTTTTGGAAATTTTGACTGAAGATTCAGGAATAATTAATCAAGAAGAATGGACCATAATCTCTAACAAACAAAAAGGGTTGCTTCCTGCCTCTTTTGAACTTCTCCCTAGAAGTGAGCATAAGTTTTGTGTGATGCACTTGCATGCAAATTTTAAGACTGCTGGCTATACCGGGAAGGTGTATAAGAAAATGTTATGGAATGCTGCAATGTCCAGTAATGTGCCTCATTTCACTAATGCAATAAAGAAGATGAAGGATTATAACTTGGTTGCATTTGAGTGGTTTAAAGACGAGCCACCATGTCACTAGTCAAGGTCTCATTTCAAAACAGTGTCCAAATGTGATATGCTGTTGAATAACATTTGTGAGAATTTCAATAAATGTATACTTGATGCTAGAGATAAACCAATTATAGGGTTGCTTGAGAAGATTAGGGTGTATTTGATGGTGAGGATGCAATATAATAGGGATAAAGCTAACAAATGGGAAGGGAAAGTGTGTCCAAAGATTACAAAATTGCTTGACAAATACAAGCTTGAGGCTGCCAATTGTATTCCAACATGGTCAGGTGCAGGGAAGTATGAGGTCAATTGTATCCATGGTGACAAGTATACTGTGGATTTGGACACTAAAACTTGCTCTTGTGGAAAATGGGAGTTAAGAGGGATACCATGCCCACATGCAATTTCAGCCTTGGTGTTTAATGAAGTTGTACCAGAAGATTTGGTCTATGAATGCTACCATGTTAAAACTTTTAAGAAGATTTACACCCTGATAGTGAATCAAATGAATGGCCCAAATATGTGGCATGATTCCCAGCACCCTCAAGTTCTGCCACCAATAGTAACACCAACTCCTGGAAGGAAGAAGAAGAACATGATCAAGAAGCCACACGAAACAGACAGAAGCCAAGGCAAGTTAGGGAAGAAGCACCAGTAGTCACTGAGGTGTGGGAATTATGGTATTCATGGCCACAACAAAAGAAGTTGCAAAACAGATACTGTAAGTTTTTTTAGTGCATTTGAGGTTTATTTCTATTATTATTTTCTTTTGTAATGTTGCAAAACAAAACAATGACTGAGGCCTATTTTTTTTAAGTGAACAAGGAGCAAAATGAACCACCTCCTGTGCCATTTGGTTCACAACCAACAGAAGGAGGAGATGAACCACAACATGTGAGCATGGAAGGACAATCAACCTAAGTACCATCCATGTCCCAACCAAAAAAAGGGAGAAAGGCAAGTGCAGCACCAAGACCAGGAAGTGGGAAGAAAGCAAAAGCTGCACCAAGTCAAGCAGCATAAATATATTTTGTGAATAGATTTTGTAAATGGTTTTCTGACTGTTTTTTATTAATGAGTATGTGCATGGTTTTGTAACTGGGTAGTGAATGGTTCTGTAAGTAATTATGTGACTGGTTTTTGGTAATGGTTTTATGAATGCTTGCTTTGTCTAGTAGCTTTTATTGTAGTGGGGGTTTGTAAGTAGATATGGGAACAAGCAATTGCTCACTTTGTCCCTTTGTGGATTTTACCTTTTGTAATCAAACATGGTTTATCAATGAAAGTTGGTCCCCTTCTTATATTTGTTCCCTTCTTTATTGCTTTCTTTTTTATATAAAGTATATTATTTACTTTAACAACAACAAAACATAGTAATGTTCATAAGGAAAGGAAACAAACAGAGTATTTCTATATTGCTTGCCAAAAAAAGTACATTACAATCTCAGAAGGAAAGGAAACAAACACCATGCCCACATTACACTTACACTTAATTGACTTTCTTTCACAAAACAGAGGATATCAAAAAAAGAACACCCAACAATGTACTTCATTTAATTGCCTTGTCCATCAGGAAAGGAAATAACAAGTCCAAATATTATCAACCATGACAAAATCAACATAATACACCACAACTTCTCCCTTGACTTGTAGGTATTCACCCTATTTTCTTCATTACTAATTCTCCTCAGTAAACCAGGAATAATTGCCCTTGATCGTTGACAAATTGGAAGGTCAAACCAAGCAAAGAACCTACACCTGTTGTGCTGCATTTTACGAGCATAAAAGAGGGGAGTTTTAGAAACAGCCATAAAAGATAAGAGTTTTAGAAGAATGCCAAAAATATAAAGGAATAAAGCCCTAATTTATGTTCGATGATATGTACCTCGTTATTTCCGCAAGTTAAAAATCTTCTTCCCGGATTTAAATCTGTCCACGAAGTGATCATTTTTACTCTCTTTAAACAATGGCACATTTCGGACTCTATTCTTCTTGCTCCTCTCTTCTCTTCGGTTTCAATGGTGGAGAAAGAGAAAAACTGAAGTAGACAGCAACTATGTCCTACCTTTATGGGTATTCAACTTAGAATACCGATATTACCCCTCAAAATACCATCACGTGGGCTGCAGATGCTTGTTCCGTCGAGTTTTTAAACGGGACATCCAGTTTTGGACTTCAGTGGGACGCGGCTGAAACTTCGGATATGTTTATGCCCAAAAAAAAAGATCCAGGACGACCGTGGAAAAAAGTGTAAACTTTAAGAGTCAAAAATGTTAATAACTCAGGTATTATCTATTTTTGTCACTTGGTGGTGAAACTTCCATTTTAGACTAAGTTAACTTTTTATTTTTGGTTCATCAACTTTTTGACACCCGCAAAATGAAATGATACGGAGGGACGGCAAATGGGTAAAATTTAAGGTGGGACCATATTTGACTTACATAAGGTTACCCATGAACTTGAGTAAGTTACACTCAAAGCAAGTTTTATACTAAAAACTCTAACCCATTCCAATATTAATCATAGGATATTTAAAGGAATAGATCGAGTCTAATCAAATGAATTTATTTTACATAGACTTGAACCTGATCTTACTCGAGACCGGTTCAAAAAATGCCAGCCCCATTAAAATTGGGGTGGATTAAAACCCACCTAGTTGATTTTGCCATTCCTAATTATTGAGATGTGACTTGCAAGAGACATAAAGGTGCTAATGGGCGAGTGGTTGATGTGAACTTTAAAATACATCTTTGCATTTTTATGATTGGAACTTATACCTACTGACCAGATGCCTATTTTACCCTTTTTGAGTGTGAATGGAATCTAGGAAATTCTTGCTTGGTGGTGTCTAGGTTTATATTCTTTTTTTTAATTTTCGTAAAACAAAAATAATTATTCACTTCAAAGCAAATAATTAATAGTTCCTATTTTGGGTTGAGATAAAGCATACATCTATATTCTCTTACACGATTATGTACTCAGTGAAACTCAATATTCTAATGCTGTTCATGGACGATTTCTTACTAGCTCAATCAATTCTCGTTAGCATACTCACATTCTGTAAACAAGTTATATATATATATATATAATTCCCTCTAAAAAGAACAATCCTCCTAAATAAATCAATTTGGAGGTAAATAAATGATTTTTTTTCGTCAAACTTGATAGTAAACTTTGTGATGAGCAGTAAATCCATCACAAATTCTCAAAATATAACTATCGGGTATTAAAAAGTGGGATGGGATTATTTACCAAATTTGATCGAAGAATTCAATAATACCAGGGGAGGTGGTAGAAGTGAGAACCATATATTTTCGCCACTACTACTACTACTACTATTATTATTATTATTATTATTATTATTATTATTATTATTATTATTATTATTATTATTTTTAAAAAAAATATATTTTTTTTTAAAAAAATTAATTTTTTTTAAAAAAAATTAATTTTTTTAATATTTTTTTTAAAAAAATTTAAATTTTTTTTTAAAGTTTTCCAGTTACAGAACCAAACATAGTATTAACATTTACATGTAAATCCATCACAAATTCTCAAAATATAACCCTTGGTGTTCTTGTTTCTTCTCTATTGAACTTGCAAATACAACCCAAACTTTCTTTCAAATAAATGCATCACATTTTCATATCCACTCACCTCCATCATCTTCATCTAGCCTATTGCCAAATATTCATTTTGGTTAAAGATTGTTCAAGGTCCCTGTGTATATTTCTACTGTGTATAATTGGAAAAGGTTAATCAACTTTATGTACAAAGAAACCAGGCGAGAGAACTATTTCGTCCTATAGAACTGTAAAGACACAAGGCATGGCCGCTAAGTAACCCTTCAACAAAGTATGGGAGGCGTGTGATAATCCGAGAAAGAAAGCCCCGTACAACCAATTGACATTTAGTTCCTGAGGAAGTTCCATGGTCCTGTTCCAGTCCCGATTCTGCAAAAGTAGAGAAGGAGAAACTTACTAAAAGGTTTATCAACGCAATATATGCATATATCCAGCCAGTCTCTTATGCAGACAGTCCATACCAGACTTTTAGCAACAGATTTTTGTCACTCAATGTATCTCCTAATGTATTGTCAACAGAAAACCTTCGCTAAAAGTCTAGTTCATATAAGAACAGTCCATACTAGAGACAGACTATATATATATATGGTTTATTTCATTACAAAACTTTCATTCTCGTGTTTGAGAAGGAGAAGAATATCGGAATTATGTGGAGAATTTTATATAAAACAAGTTAAGATTGAATGATTGGTAGGCATCTTCAAAAAGTTGGGAAATTATTGAAAAAACAATTGAGTTTTATTAGAAGTTGGAAAATGAGATGAACGATTTACTGATTTGGGAAGATGTCCTCCATATTTTCCTCTTCTATACATGGAAAACTTTTCTTACCCACCGAAGAATTGGATTCCATGAAAAAATTGAAAAAGTAAAAGAACGTCTCATTGAATCACTCATATCATTTCCAACTTATCATAACAAATAGTGGTATTTTCAATTATTCTTCATCTTTTTTATCAAATGCGCCCGAAGAATTTTCGAGTAAGGGGGTCGTAGTACACTTACCTCCAAACACCAGCAAATGCTCTGAGACTCATATAGATGGTTAGAGTGACCCACAGTCCAATAAATCCACAGCTTGAAGAAAGCAGTAGCAAAAGCAGGATGCTTATTACAGCCACCACAACCTGAAGAAGACATGAATAACAATGCAGAATTAAAAGTTCTGATTCAATGATTGACAAAAGATATAAAGATAAATCTTTTAGCAGATCGAACATTTTTGGATCCAAGTTTGAAGTATCTTTATCTTCTTCCTTACCATAGAGAAAGCTGAATATGCAAAATCAGAGGCTCCAAAGTTGACACCATCAAAAACGAAGGCCAAGGAATTAATTGGTTGAGTGGCTGCAACAAACTGATACAAAAGAGGAAAATAAGAACTTTCATTTCAACTTCAGTGGTTGAATAGAGTCAGAGAACTAGTGATATTATTATAAGTTCTAAAGGGGTAATTTGTTTTAGTATTAAGGTTAGTTATAAAAATTAAAGATAATATTTTATTTCAACTTCAGTGGTAGAATGGAGTCACTGAACTAGTGATGTTATTATAAGTTTTAAAGGGGGTAATTTGCTTTAGTATTAAGGTTAGTTATTAAAATTAAAGATGATATCCAGCCCGTTCTAAAGAGGACGGTAAAAAAGAAAAAAGGTCCATTTGGAGGGGTAAATATATTAACTCTATTAAGCAATTTAGTGAAGCTGATCAATATATGAGTAGATCATATCCACCAAAAAATTTAAAAAAAGTCAATCTACAAGTGAGTGAGATCAAAAGATATTTCAACTTTCAAAATGCACATAAATATCAAGATTGAATTTTTTTTTAATGAAATTTTGTGGAGATGATCTATACTCATCGTGAAAATCATCTCCTAGCAAATTTCATCCACGAATTCATACATATACCCCCCGAAATGGGCAGTCTTTCTTAAGGAGATGATCATCCTTTTTAAAACGCAGAGCAGATATACCCTGCCCACCCAAAAAAAAAAAAATTCCTAGGTCTGCCCATGATTGCTATTATGTGTGCAAATAAAAATAAATACCGGGATGCCAACACCAATGAGGTGGAGGACATGGACGTCATTCGTAAATAATCTTGCTCCAAATTGTAATCCAAATCCTAGGATAATTGCTAGAACCAATCCAAGGACCAATCCCAACTGCAATATTTTGGTTTATACAAAAAAATTCAGAGAAAAATCAAGAGAGATGACAAAGCGTGTGAGATATTCGGTAATTTATGCAACCTGCAAAACTCGGGATGCAGTGGCGGCTGCCCTCTCGTAATCCTTTTTGGCAAACGCACTTGCAAGTATTGCCTGAGAGTGAATATTTTATGATATATTAAGTATTGCCTGAAGAGTATGATATACATTGTTGGCCCACTACTTAACAGCTTAAGCTTTTGGGAGAGATAGTTTCTATTATATGTCAAAAATGCACAAAGTAGATTTGGCCTTTGGTTTCGTTTGTTCATCGCACATTATTTTCTCCAAAAGCAAGTAGTATTAGAATTATCAACTTAGGGTAACTAACCTGACCAGCAACGGCCAAGCCATCTGCTAGAAGAGAAGTAGCAAGCCAGACCTGCAAACAGACCTGAAATGCGGCCATTGGTGTTGGTCCTTGGCGTGCAGCCATTGACGCAGACAGGGTTACACAGAACGTCACAGCTATAACCCTCATTAATAACAAGAAACCTAGGGTGAAAAATGAAAGAAAGAAGTAACGGATTAATGGACTGCTGTTCTAAACAAGCAAGAGAGAGAGATTAAATGAATTAGAAATATAAGATGCACAAGCACCAAACAAGGGTGATACGGAGAAAAGAGAAGGCAAAAGAAGAAAAGTGAATATAACTAAAAAAAAAAAACAGTCCCATTTTATTTTTACGAAAATTGGAAAAAGAGATGAGTGATTTCATATTCTCCATCTTATCCTCTTTTTTCATGGAAAAAATATCCCACCCATCCCCCAAGGAATTGGTTTCCATGAAAAAATCAAAAAATTAAAAGAACATCTAACCAAATCACTCATCTTTTTTTCCGGCCTCTTGTAACAATTAGTATGTTAAGGGTGAGGGTGAAAAAAAAGTTGGAAAACTATTGAAAACACTACTAATTTTTATGAGGAGTTGGAAAAAAGAGATAAGATTTGGTGAAATGCTATGTTACAATTTGGGTTTTCCATGGAATAAAATTCTTTGGGCGGTAGGTAAGAAATTTTTCTATGGAAAAACTTCTGAAAATTTGTTATTCTAGTATAATTATCTTCAAAATACTAAATTAGGTTTTCCCCCTTTGATATTGGCCCCTCTGATCTTGAAAAGTAATATCAGTAAAAAACTTGGCCCTTTTTTATTTTGGCAAGGAAAAAAAAATCTTGAAGTTGGCCCCTTCGAAAAATTCCCGGCAGGATCTCAATATGACAAAAGCAAGATAGATAATATAAGTTACTGGTACACATATAATAAGTAGAATAAAAACCTCACCATTTTTCAAAAATCGCCAGAATTGGAGATATTTGAGACTAGGAGGCAAAAGATCAACTTGTTCTGTTAACCTCCAGAAAAGTATAGCTGAAATTAGGTACCTACAATACCAATTCAATTGTGAAAGTAATTATGGAAGTGCCCTAATAAAGTACAAGTGTAGTATTTTAGTATCTTTTGAAAGCAATTAAATCTAACTTACTGAGATATACAGTGGGCAATGGCTGCACCTCGGACACCCAAATGGAATACAAAAATAAAAATTGGGTCCAATATTATATTCGTTAAATCGCCTGCCACTGAATTAGATCAAACAAAAGAATGAGTTAGAACATGGTGTGAATATGTCAATAACAAATGAATGAGGCGGAGCACTTTCACATTTTCAGGTATTTTTTGAATTAGCACCCTACATATAATGCGATATTTAGGTTAACCCTTCTTGTTTTTCCTAATCCTGAGACTTGCTCACAATTTCTATGTAATCTTATCACATAATCCCGAAATAGATGGGGCAAACAAAGTCTAAGGACTATGAAGACAGGGAGGGTTAATCTAGTACCGCATTATAAAAAAGTAAGCAAAGTCTAAACAGCCCGTTGTTCCCTTGTCATTTTACTCACCAGTGGCATACAGAGGAGTTTTTGTGTCCTTCAATCCACGGAAGACCCCCTGCATGGCCAGTGAGAGAAGAACTGCAGGAGCACCAAGTGACCTCAACGTCAAGTACTGCTGTGCTGGTTTTAGCATAGGGGAATCCTGCATATGTAATAATGTGTTGCAGTTATCAACCACCACATAGTAGTAAATCCAAATTGCGGATATTGGAAAGAGGGAAAAAAAAACAAAAAACAAAAGATACTAAGAATCACTAACAAGATTTACCGCTCCTTTAGTTCGAGTTTTTGAGAAGTCTGTTGTCCAGGAACTCTAAATTGGTAAATTTGCATATAAACTATTATAATACATTTCAAGAGTTTGAATCTCAAGACGTCAATATCTCTGCTGAAGTTCGAACTTCATATGTGAAATTACCAACTTTTAATTCCCGGAAAGTACAAAAACACGAATGAAACAAGCATGTACTGAAGTTCTCTTTTTTGCCCCTTCAAAATTAGACTCCGTTTGATAACAAAGTTGAAAACGTATCGGAAAAACAATCGATTTTTATGAGAAGTTGGAAACAAGGCAAGTCATTTGGTGATTAATGATATACCTTTTTTGGTTTTCCATGGAATAAAATTCTTTGGGTGGCGGGTAAGAAAAAATTTCGATGAAAATATGGCAAATAGGATAATATCTCACCAAATCACTCATATTTTTTTCACCAAATTCTCATAAAAATCAATTGTTTTTCTAATCATTTTCCAACATTTTTTATCAAACGGACCCTTAAAGTTGAAGAACATTTCTCTTTTTTTTTGGCACAAATTCACTTACAGATTTGACCCCCATGAAATTCAATATAGGTTTTACTCCGCATATTAGGAAAATGGCTTGGATGAGGCCAAGGATGCCACCAATAATCAAAGCTGATGAGGCTGATGGGATACGCCTTTTACCGAAGCTGGTACCACGCAACTCTGACTTGTATGTACTCTCACCACGCTCTGGTATAAGATAAAAGACAAAATAGGATATTTTAATATTTAGGAAAGATGAAGTTTTATAGATCAACATACATAGTACCAATAAGAACTATACGAAATTGATGAACCTAACATACCGTCTGGAATCAATCTTCTACTTTCACTACTTGTAACTGGACTCATTTCCATGTTCTCATTGTCTTGTGGTTCAAGATTCTCATTTGCAAGAGTATCTTCCTCAGCGACAAACGAGGTGGTGACACTAACAAGTGGGAATATTGCAATCCTTGATACTTGGTTGAATACAGCAATAGAAACTCCTACTGCAGCAAGTTCCACTGGACCTGCGTATGTTAACATAGATAGATCAAGTTACTATTAATTTAAATATTTAGTTAAAAGACAAACTATTGCAAAAAAAAACTATCAGCACAATCATGGAGAACTTAGTGAGGAACTAACCATTAAAGAAATCACTCAAAAACAAATGGATTTTGTTTAGGATGGCATTTTCTCTCTTGGTCACATATATACAGAGTTTCAACTTGCAAATATATTCAAGAAGGTTACTACTAGGGTTCCTTATGAATGCTACATTAAATGGATGTGTTACCACATCATTTTGAGGCAACGTAAAACATGAGATAAGAATACTTACATTGCATAGTACAATTGAACCATGTACAGCATGTTCTTCTCCGGGGTCTGTTGGTAATTGTTCAGCTGTACATGTTCTATAACTTCCAAATATCTGATTTATCGGATACGAGACGCTGAATGGCAAGGCCATTCGAAGAGGGAGAGAAGCTCCTTTCCGACCCTTTGCCCTTTCTGGGCTTTTTTTTTTTTGTGGGCTGAGGGAGGGGGGGTGATCCATTTGGTTTGGTAAAGCCAGTATATCTGACACGACAAGTGCACTATGTGAAAATCTCATATTCCAAAGGGCTTTTGTGACAACCCTAGTGTTGTGGCGGGCTGCTTTATGTTTGTGGCTATAATAGATGTCGGCAGGTTATGGGAGTTCAACCCACATCGCCTAGGTGTGGTAAAACTTAAGGGTTGACCAGAATGTGATGTGTCATTGCGGATTCTCACTAAAAAATGGCTAGCCCAAGTTATTGTTTGGGTTCATTGAACCCACATATAAGCCAAGTATCCTCCCATTACACTGCCGATGTGGGACGTGGATCATTACAAACTCTCCCCTTTAAGGCCCTGATGTTATCGACTCACAGTCAGGGTGGGCTTCACACCACAATTCCAGCTCATGTTAGATGCACAACACACAATAACCACTCATTCACATGGTTGTGGGCCTAGATTCGCTATGATACCATATGTAACACACTAGGTGCATGTAGGATGTAACGACCCTAGTATTGTGGGTAAATCGCATGGGTGAGGTAAATTGTTGTACTACATATGTGTGGGCGCTAATCCTTTCAAGGAAAAAGCAAAACCGTGTGGGCTTGAGCCCAGGCAAACAATATCTTACTGGGCTGAACCAAGACGTGATAGCTTTGGGATAATTAGGAATTTTCAGTTTATGCATGGTTTACATTAACTTAAGCATACAAGCCAATTATGCTTCAAATAGCACTACCAAGAGAACATTCCATTTTACAAACAATATCTTAGAATGAAGATAACAATGCATAATAATTAAATGAAAACTCAAAGTACCTATATGGCCAATGAATGCCGTATCAACAAGAGAAGCAAGAGGGTCAGCTGTCAATGCCAGTGCTGCAGGGAACGCGATCCTTGCTATTTCAAGACCAAGCTCGTCCATTTTTAAGACTGATCTGCACATATGATTGAATACAATTCAAGTATTAGCTTCTAGTATCTAGACACAACCAAAAGTAAGACAAACAGAAACTCCCAATTATGAATTTAAAGGGGGAGACTTAGATAAATTCAACAAAGGTAAATTTAATTTTTAACATCCAAAAAGGGAAGGTGGGACCATCACAATAAGAAACCTGAGTGTCTTTATCCATTCTATGAGCTAGTGAAGGTTCCCGGTAGTACTATAAATAACCTATAATTTAGTCCTATCTTGGTGGTTTATGGGCAGCAAGATTACCTGTCTGGTTGGCATGTTGTGGGGCGCACAGCAAGAGCACTATAATTTACATATCGTTAACCAAATATTGAGATTGATATGGTCCCTTGTTAATATTTTTAAGGAATTATAAGTGAAGGGAAAGAAATAGTACCTTGCATCTTTGATGAATATGCAGAGTGGCATTCTCATCTTAGGTTCGCGTTGGTATGTATCCGCATTCTCGGCCATTATTAAGATTATGAAGCCTTTTGATCCTTATGACTTTCAGCACAAAAGTTTCAACTTCCCGGAAAAATTGTCCCACCAACCACCTTGATTAAAAAAAATGATGTCATGCAAAAAATAAAAACTTTGAGAAATGAAGCTCCACACGCTGCAAAGTACAACCCATCAAAGTAATCAGAGATTGATTATTCGACTTTGATGAATACAACCCTTTATCAATGATGGTAACATATAATAAAACAGTAACAGAAAAAACCACAATTCTATTGTAAATGCAAGAACAGTAACAGAAAATTCTCAAAAAAACCAAAAAGATAAATTTAAGGATCATTACCGAGATGCTTGTGTTGTGGAATATCACCCTTCAAATTCCAAGATTTATAGTGTCAGTTTTGAAACTTCAACACAGTCAAGAAATAAAGCATTTCAAATTCAAAGTCCAGAATATAAAATAAGTGTCTCTAAAATTCAGTCTGAAAAGTAAAACTTTGTAACTTGGAAAAAATTGTATGAACTTTGGAACCTCAATGACCATCCACAAGAGCTTCTAGTTCAAAGTGCAGAGGCATTGAATATGAAGCACAAATGAGGCATGTAATTGAATAATGGCTTGCAGGGGCCCAGATTGACCTATATAATGACCAACCACCATAAGAGAAAAAGGGCACTGTCTTTTCCCAGTTTCTTCTTCTTTTTTTTCTGACCAGAAGTACCCAAATCTGAAACAAAAAGTGGGCCCACCAACCCAGAAAAGTCTGCCAAATCCTCATATGAATAAAGACATAACATAGGCTGTTCACGTGTCATAACTAAAATCAAGAATTCCCTCACTTTTCCTTCTAGATTTTAAGAAGAGTGACTTATTTGCCAACTAAAATAGAATTCAGTTGAAGTGACATGTATTTTCAATTATTTTAGCATCAATTATTTCACACAAATTATTCTTGATCTGACAATAGCAACTTCTTTTTGCGAATCTTTGCAAAAATTGCTATGCACAAAAATTGAAACGTACCATCATAGATTTCAACGAATATTCTGGTTTTAGTGATGATCGAATAAATGCAAGTTTCAGTTACCTTTTACGTTGCCTCTAAAGTTGAGCATATAAACAAACTCATTAAATGAATACGGTTTTATTACAATTACTGCTATTTAAAGTAATTTATTGTTTCTCTTTACTTGGATTGTTTGATCTACCTGAATTACACAAATATGCCCTCCTTGTGTTCAAGGAAAAGACATTAAGTAGGAATTATTCCAAGGACATAAAAGTGGAAGAACAAATAACTAATATAGGATGTGGAAACATGCATTGGCTGGCGTGTGGGGTCTACACGAGGCCCACCTGTACCAGTCCCCAAACCGGCTAACTCTTCGATGTGTCAGTTGTTTATGTCCCATTTTTATGTCTCCCTAAAAAGACCCTAATGGGTACAAATTTGCAATGTTGTTTATACCCCAATATTTCAAGAAAATAAACAATATACTCAGAAGACTACATGGCAGTACTCCGAGGACAATGACAATGCATCGCATAGGCATCATCACATGGGCAAGCTACCCACAAGCATGAGTGGCGCCCACATGGAGCTTTACCAGTGGCCCGAGTATACCATATGGTGATATACGGGGTCTGTAGCAAATGGGTTACAATGTTTCAATGATGCAGTGCTTCGCACTTTCACTAAAACTGTTTTCAAGTTCAATCACAGTAGTAACCACTTGGTAAAGCATGCAAGTACCATATCAGTGTACCACTCTCATCACCTAAAAAAAATGTTTTGAGCTACACATAACGTGAAATGATGCTAATATTAACACAACACAGAAAATGTTAATATGTTCCTTAGTGTTAGGTGCGCTAGATTAAGGGGGAGAGATAAATTTATCATCCATGTTTGGTGCTAGACCAGACAGGAAACAATTATTTTAGCCTGTGTTTGTTGCTATGGCAGATAGCATATATATATATAATATGTATGTATATCCTATCCCACGTTTGTTGCGAGGCAAGACGGAATAGTACATGGATAAACTAATCCTAATTGCACTCCTTATCCCACAGCAACGGATAAACGTATCCCACCTTAAAGGTGGGATAATTAATTATATCCCTGGGATATAGGAAAAATGAAAAAAGTATTTTTAAGAAGCAATTTAATTCGCTATAATTTATTCTTTATTACTCTTTGCCTTCTCATTTTCTCATTTCAATTCACAAACCAAAACCATAGTTATGCATGTTTATTTTGCTGTTTTATTTTTTCTCTATGAACGGAAAAAAGATTACAAAGTTTAGTTTAAACAAAATATTGATTATGCTAATCAATATAAGCTTTGTTTCGAAGTATTGATTTGTTTTTAAGTATGTTAGACTGCAACCAACTCAAATAAACCCTAATTCGTAGCAAGAGTATTTTCAAGAAATTGGTCAAAATTAATAAAATCCAACTCAAAAGTTGTATCAATTTATTATATATTCTCCACATAACTTTTGGAGAATTTTTTGAGCTCTTAATTTACCAGTTTTGTATCTTTAGTTTCAATCTTAGAAACATCTTTCATCTAAACCCTCCCTCCTTTTATCTATGTACATTAATTTTCGCTCTTAAAATGGATTTTTGATACGACCCGTTCAATCTTTTATTCCTTGTACAATTTTTAGGATTCAAAAACCATTATTCCTTCTTATATAGATTATTGCGTACATATACTTTTACAATCGCATGTGTATCAAACAAAATTACAAATTTCAGTTCTCTTCTAAAGATAAGAAATTCGTTACAAAATAATGTAGAATCAGCGTACTAAAGGTTTTTTATTTTTTTACCTCTTAATGTCGAATATAAATTTATTCAATATTAAAGGGTAGAAATGACGTATGGTTTTCCACCTCCACATGCTGAATTAGATAACAATTTTGCATAGAATGCTTAATTAATTTAATAAATTTTATTCCGGTGTTACTCCTATTCTCATTTGTTAGGTTTTAATGTATATTTGTTATAGCAAGGTTAAATATTACTATAAAATGTACGTGGTCAGCATTTAGAACTGAATAATATCAATGTACTCCTATTCTCATGTGGAATGTTTGTTTTTATTTCTTAACACGGAACGGATAGTTATTTAACAATAAGATATAAAATTAATGTTTGTTTTCTTACCTTTGCAAAAGCTTCTTACTGAAAGTTTAATATTAAAATTTTAATTAAATTTTATTCAAGTGTTGTTGCCCTTGTCTTTTTGTTCATTAATATGAATGCATATTATAAACAATTTTACAATAAGGGTGAACTGCCAGTGACATATATTCAACATTTATATTTCTTTTTAATAATAAAAAAGTAAATGATAGAAAAAATAATTGATTTATACCATAAGTTAAAAAGTAAGTTCAATGATTGTGATGAGGTCTTGCTTTTTGTTTTTGCCCTATGGAATAATTTTTTCTTTGGGTAAAAAACAATAAACCCCCTTAAACTATCATTTTTTTGCACTAAACCCCCCATCTTCTAAAAGTGACACTAAACCCCCCCTCAACTATTATATTTTATCACTTAACCCCCAAAATTACATAAATGCCCTTGTAAATAAATGACCTTTTATAAATTATGAGGTAAAGTGTTAAGTTGTGATAGTTTAGGGGGGTTTAGTGCCAAAAAATGATAATTTGAGGGGGTTTAGTGTTTTTTATCAAACTTTGTACAAGGGCATTTATGTAATTTTGGGGGTTAAGTGATAAAATATAATAGTTGAGGGGGGTTTAGTGTCACTTTTAAAAGATGGGGGGGTTTAGTGCAAAAAAATGATAGTTTGAGAAGGTTTAGGGCTTGTTTGGTAGCTCTCTTTTTTTTTTTTTCTAGATAAGTTTTTAAAAATGTGGTGTTTGGTTGAATGTTTTGAGTTAAAGTTGGTTTTTTGAAAAGTGAATTTGGTTTTGTTTGATTTTTTTTCAAACAAAGAAAAAAATGCATAAAAAATTTCAAAAAATAGTCACAATGGATCTTATTTTATAGATCTCGATGAGTAGGTTTCAAATATATATTTTTTATTATTTTTGAATTTTTGGATTTAAAGTTATGGCGTTTTAAAAGTTTTTTTAGAGAGAGAAAGTAAAGTTAAAGTTTTTTTGGGAAGTGTAAAAGTAGAGATGTTTGTGAGTTGAGTTTTTAAAATTTGTAGAAAAAAAAATAAAAAGAGAGCTACCAAACAGGGGCTTAGTGTTTTTTACCTTTTTCTTTTTAGGTGGATGAAGATTTTTTTTTTAAATGATAAGAGTTATTAAAATAAAAAATAAATAGAATCCCATCACATAATTTAATTTATTTTTTTATTTTTAATATAAATTAATTATTATTTTTATTATATTTTATTTTGTTATCAAACGTGCCGTCAAATAAATTCAAACAACATTCTTTAAGAACTTTGATTAGATAAAAGCAAAATTCAGAGTTCTGTTATTTATAGGGTAAAATAACAAACAACAAGGCACAAAAATGAGAATGAACTTGTGGAGGAAGAGATCGAAACCTACCGTAATGGTGGATATAGTATTTGGATACGCTCAAACCCGGCGCCCAGGCCACCATCTCAGATTCTCCCGGTGGCGGGGATTCCGATTCCCCAATTATTGCCAGATTCCTCTATTTATCGACTTCACAGTTAACGAATTCAGATATATATATATAGATAGAGAGAATATTAGAAGTGGTTGATGTAAAGTTGATGGTTCACGTGGATTTGATGATGAAATTAAAAGAAAAAGAAAAATATATAGCCACAGCTAAGGTGGTTCGCGGTTGTTCTCCATGAATTCCGGGGAAAGAACACAGTCTAGTTTTGCCGGAATCCAGAGAGAGATATTTATAAATAAAGAGGTATATATATACACTCTGATTTGGAGGAGTAGAGGAAAGAGAGAGCGAAGAAGAAGAGGAACAAATAGAAGGAATAATGAGTTGGTGGTGGTGGTGGTGAAAAGGAAAATTTAGAAAAGGAAAGTGTTTCTCCGGCGAATTCCTCCATGAATGCCGGTCAGCCGCTGGTCGTTCTGATTGGAGAGAAGGTATTTGGTGGCAAATTACATTCTTACCCCCTATTTTTATGGGGGGTTTAGATTTTACAGCTTCCCTATCATTTTGCCCTTTTTTCCGCTATGCCCAAAACTCTTTTTTCATTTTTTCTAATTTTCTATTTTTTAACAATATTTGAGCTACCAGATTATGCGATCGTGATCAGAAAATTGAAAACATAATTTTTAACTACTAAGTTAATATTAATTTTATGTTAATTTTATGTGTGTATGAGAATAAGACGTGCACATATATTACGTGTGCCTGTATTTAGTCTAGTTAGTTAAAGTGGAAAATTATTTCAACTGACAAAGCTTTTATAAATTTTCAATTTTCTAATTTTGTCACTATGGACTTTTAATTCTTATAAAAAAATTATATTATGGCATAAGTATTTGAAGCTCTTAAGTGCTATTTTTTAAATTACTTATATTTGATTAGTACAGTCATCTTGTGCGCAAGAAATTTAGTTACTTAATAATGATTTTTGGGTTAAGTGGTGAATAGTATGATAACATATTCTTTCGGGTTTAAGATTATGTATTCAAATCTTAATATAAATACTATATTTTTTTGTTTTTAAGGTATGAAAGATAATTTCATAATTCATATATATATTCAAAATTGACTCGAATCCTAATAAGTCGGATGTATTTTTTTTGTTTCGTACAATAAATGGCAAATTCGAGTGCTTCAAATACAGGGAGAAGTGTGAGCAATCTTTAACTTGGGCTCTATTCACACTTTTGATCACTTGGGTTTACGCATAGATTTTAGTATTTTATGTGATATATAGCGTTAGGTCAACAATTTAGATGGAGAGATCACAAATAATATCCCGTGGCCATTTGATGATGCAAATTGTTGCTCCGTTTGACACGTGTGCTAGGTAAGTGACAAAAACTCTGAGGAGCTCAGTTTTGGGAGATCGATGCATTGCTATGATGGTGGAATGATTAGAAGATTTTGTCCCTTCATATAGTATAAATTAACAAATAAAAATAATATCTGATATTGTGAGTATGCAGTGTATATATATAGACCTTGATCAAAGAAAATGTGATTATCTTAAGTGCACGTCTGGTTCGAATTTTGATTCGTTCCTAAATCTTAAATCAGTAAATTCCCAGTCGGAGTCTCTTATATTTCATGTAAAGAGTTTGAATAAGAAGTTGATAATTTTCAAAGTTACCATGTGAAATTATTATTTTGAATTGGGTGGTGATATTGCCCACCCTGTTAAGTGTCTATTAACATCCTCTAATAAAACAACCAAAGTTTCTCTATTACCACCCCAAGAATATGTTACAAACATCTCTTACATTAATCTTTTACCATGTGGTTAAAACCATTACATTAATCTTTTAACCTATTAATCCAATAATGGTTAACCTAACCCAAACCATTTATCCTCCCAAACGCAAACAAACCTTCATTTTCCCCCACCCTCCATCATTTTACAACCATCAATTTACAATCGAGAGAATACGTATACTCTCGGTTCTTCTCCATTTCCATTATAAAAATCAAGAAATCTTTCAAGAACAAAGGTTGGATTATAGTTGAAGTTGTCTTTAAAGCTTAAAGATGGAGATGGAGATGGAGAAGAAAGAAGACATTTAAGAGAAAGGTGGCAGTAACAACTCAAAGCCAAAAATGACAAAAAAACAAAGATAAGGGTGATTTAGATTTTAAGTGCCGTTAGTTCCTGCACATCAGATGTTAGGTGCCAAAGTTTTGCATAATAGGTATTTGGGTGCCATTTAGGACAGAATCCGTTAGTCAACGTGGTCAACCGTTAGTTATTTAATTTTTATCCATTTTACCCTTAAGCAAGAGTAATATGTTTTGTCTTTTTCTAGGGGTAAAATGGGTAAATCGGGTCAAAAATTAACTGAGTTAACAGTTGACCACATTAACTAATAGATTTCGTCTAAAATGCCACCCAAACACCTATTATGAAAAACTTTGGCACCCAACGTCTGATATATAGTAACAAATGACACCTAAAGTCTAAATCACCCAAAAAATAAGTTAATTGTCATGTTAACCTAAATAATTTTTCATATATCATTCATTTTGAAAAAACATAAAACTCTGAAAATAAAGAAATGTGGGTCTCTAGGTCTCACTCGGCTAATGACGACCGAATTAATTTGCAAATACTCAGCCTGAGAAAATTGACTAGACATCCAACAAGATGATGACTCTTCATGTAACGCTCTGTATTTATTTTAACGTTAATTATGCCATGTTAAGTTAATATTGTGTGGAATTTGTACTTCTAGAAAAAATTTTGTCTATAATTTGGAAAAAAGCTAGCCCCAAAAATTGTAGGTCTCTGAATTATCTTTATGTGGACATAAAAATCATCTCAATCAGAGTTCTAAGCGAGAAGTTATGGCCAAAACAAAATAGGGTATCATGGCAGAAATTTAGCCTGCGGACTGATATGAGATTTTGGCATATCAGTCCGGTGTTTAAGTTTTGGGGACATGATACACTGTGGACCTGTATGGGATTTTTTGCATACCTGTCCGGCGTTTAAAAATCTGGGAATTCAATGGCCGCGGACCGGTCTCCCATTTTAGCATACCAGTCCGCCAGTATGAACAGTGCACCGACTTAACTTGATTTAAGTTCGATTTATCCCCTTTGCCCCTCAATTTCGACCAAAAACACCCACACACACATAGAGGCTTTTAGAGAGAGAAAGAGTTGGGTTTCTTGAAGGATTTTTGTTCATTTTTCAACACCAATCCGAGATTTAGCCTTGGATCATCCGAATCTTCCTCTTCAACACTATTCATCGTCTTCTTCATGGGGATTGCTTGGGGAGAGGCTGAAATCTTCATATTTCCTTCTTCTTCGTTAATAAGTCAAGGTAGGGGTCTCCTTGCTTTCAAAACATCATAATATGACTTTATTGCTCTAAATTTGTGGTGTTTGATTCATGTTTGGTTGGAAACTAAAAAACATAAGAAAGTTTATGTAGTTTTGTGATTCATGAGATTATAATTGCATGATACAAGACAACATATGCCATATATACTTAATAAAAGTGTTATTTGAACAAAACGAGATATCTCTTGGTAGATAATTGTTGATGAAAGTGGCTTGTTGATGAATAATGCATACCAAGGGGTATATGGTGGAACTTTTGGGGTGTATATGGCATAAATTTCTTTATATGTGTGTGATTATCCTGTTGTGCACGTTGCATATTATTATTGTGTCAACCGACGGCTCGAAAATCTTATGGCAAGATCCTGAACGGACTCTCGGCTTGTGGTTTGATTGGCTATCTCATGAAAGGCCTTCTTCGTTTATCATTAGTTAGGAGAGCTTGTGTATCTCGGAAATAGATTCTTGGTAGAATTGTATAGTGCTTGCGGGAGGAAAAATAAGCAGGGCTTGGTGCCCTTGGGTTGAAAATCCTTAAACCCTTGGGGGAGCAACGTTTGGCCACTTATAAGCCACCGGTGAGGAGCCCGGGAGCCTAAACAATTGGCAAGGCACTATGACTTATGTTGATATCAATGTTCTTATGAAATTGGGATGGTTGATCCCATGGTTCTATTACGATGACGGCCTTATGTTTCTGAAGACTATGGATCATATTTACAGTTTAGGTTCCCTGTTGTACAGTAATTGGTTGACATTGGAGGTAACCTGCATTAACACATTTACATACTATATATTTGATTATAATAATTTATGATTACATTGCTAATCAATGGTATGATTTGGATATACGTTAACAAACTTATTTTGAAAACTTCATGTCCTATATCTTCTTCCCCTCTATTGAGCGAATCGCTCAACCTTGTTTTCTTTAAAATATTTCAGGTACTCACGAGTCCCTTGAGGACAAAGAGACGACGGGATCGGGGACAAAGTAGAAGCTCTGATACAACCCTTTTTTGTGATGTGTATATGTTTTTCCAGGAAGCCATGGCTAGCCCAAGGATTGTATATACTTTGGGAATTCATGTGGTTTAGGTTTTATATATAAATGTGATGCATGCTTGAATGTTATAATATGTTTTTGTACCCCATGCTTAATAACGCTTGATATACTTGTTGTTTATTTGTTTTCTTCTTACACACCCATCTTAGTCCTACTAAGATGGGTTAGTAACTCTCCAAATCTTAATTACAGGTGTTATTCAATAGATTAAGGCGGGGGTGTTACACCTCGGCTATGATGAACCAACTATATTTGCCCCCCATTCGGCCCTAATGTACCGAAAGTAACATTTCAAAGTTAGTTATTACTGGCCAAACACATTTTTTTACTGGGTACGAACAAGTTTTGACCATCCGGCCCGTAAAAACCAATTATTCGTAGTTAGTCTATATGGTATTAGACCTGCTAGTTCTTAGATTTTAAACAATTTCTATAAGAATGAAAAGAGGATCATGAACCTTACTTAGACCTAGTTCTTGGATTTCGTTTTGTTCTTAATATTTGGTGTTACTGTTTTATTCTTAGATCTATGGGAGGTTTCAACTAGGGGTGTTTAAAATCCAATCCAAACTCAGAAACCGATCCAATCCAATCCATTTTTTCTAGATTTTATGGATGATTGGATTGGATCGGATGGACATTTTGAAAACCGAAAAAATTGGATCGGTTTCGGATTTATGTGCTCTAGAAACCGATCCAATCCAATCCAATCCATTATTAAAGTTGTAACTTTGTAATATTCATAAGATAAGGGTCACTTTGTAATATTTATAAAATAAGGGTTTTAATTAAAATAACAAAAACTTAAACAAATAGCATCATTTCATTTATTGATATTTGTAACAAGAGTCGTTCCTATCATTTATTTAAAATAAGAAAACAAAAAAAGAATGTGAAAAAAAAAAAGAGAATTTTTTTTTCTCATTTAATGCATCACATTGTATAGGATTCTTTCATATGCATCAAACGAAGAATTGGATCGGATCGAAACCGATCCAATCCAACATTTAATTGGATTGGATTGGATGCTAAAACCTAAAACTGACATCGGATTGGATCAGATGCGGATGGTTTAAAATGATCGGATCGGATCGGATGGACACCCCTAGTTTCAACACCCTAAGAGAGGGAGAGGGAGAAAGAACTCTGTTTACTTTGAATCAGGGAATGAGAGTTTTGGTTTTATGTTTAATGATGTTGTTGAGAGGGGGAGGGAAAAAGGTTTGGTTTTAATTTTGTTTTTTTATAATTTAAGTATATATCAAGGTTAATTGATCTGGATAATAAGACAACATGTTTTAGAGGATGTTTGTGATAAGAAGAATGTTATAATAGACAATTAAAAGGGTGGGCAATATTACCATCCTTTTAAATTTCAGGAACAAATTAAAACTTGAAGCAAAAATATACTAAGTTCTTATGTATCGTGTAAACATAAGATGTGGTATATTAAAAATACTAAAGTAGTAGAAGGGCTTGTAATAATTACAAAAAATAATATTGTACTTTGTCATTTTTTTCATTTTGGTCACTCTACTTTCTTTCTTTTTTACGTAAAATGGATTGTACTCTAAATTCTTTGTGTTGACCTTAAAGTCAATTAATCTTATTTTGATAATTACAATAAGTTAATAAAGTGTTATTTAACTCGGTTGTTCCAATGATGATAGCCATTTTAACCGATATATCTTCCGACCAAGTGCAACTTCAAACCGAAGCAATCAAAATCTCACACAAGCTTTACAAACGCCTCTACTCACAAGAAATAAACTCAAGTGATATACATGTGCTAAACAAAGCCAAGAAAAGATCTAGATCATCAAGCAAGTGAAGATATGCACATGAGTGATCTCCACATGTTCTACAAGTTATCAAAACTAAGAAAGGATCAAGAATATCAAACAAGTGAAGATACGCACAAGAAAATCAAGCATCACGAAGACTCGAATTATCATCAAATGGAGTGAGTGCTTAGATTTTATGTAAAGATACTTTATTGATCAAATCCCTATAACTCAAAAATATTCTTACATCTTTTAAAGATTGATTCAAACTAGCTTGAAATTGAATTTATTTAAAAAATATCATTTTGCAAAAATCGAGTTTCAAAATAAATTCATATTAATTTTAAATGATCATATTTTAAGCTCTAATAAAAATAGGTATCTTAGAAACATATCTTTGAAGCTCAAAAATCATTAGAATTTTATTTGGAACTAAATTGTTAAATTGCAAAAATATTTTTATTTTACATTTAAAATTCGCTCAATTTTTGCCCAGTTTTGATCTAACGGTAAGATGGAGGCCTTCCAGAACTCCGATCATTTTGAAATTTTTACAGTAGTTAGACAACATCTCTTGTCACTTTTGACTAAAATTTGAGCATGATCCAACGGTCAAATTGGGAGAAATTAACAAAACAAATTTGAATTTTTTTGTCAAAACTAGCTGTTGGAAAGTTTGAAAATGTACACCTTGGAGCCAAAACCTCTCTTAATCATCCCCAACGGCCATATGGTTTTGCAAGCTATAATAATGACGTCCTAGACATGTTTTAACACACTTGAATCATTCTACAAACTTATTTTACATATATACAAAGTTATTCAAGTATTCAATTCATCTTATTGATCAAATTCTTCATTTTTGAGCTATATACTTTGATCAATTTTGAAATCTCTTAGTGTGAGTTTCATTTGTATTTTGTTATACACAAGAGAGATATTGTACATTGGTGTTAGCCACCAAAACTTATTCAAATCATATTTGTGAGAGGTGTATCTCATAGAATAGCAAGAGGGATTTCTTGTGAGAGTATTGAAGGTGTTTCAATACTTGTAAGAGTGTGTGAGAAGAATACACTTGTAGAGGTTTGATCTTCACCCGGAAGGAGATCAGTTATAGTGGAAATTCTCGGGGAACTAACCGAGCGCGGAGTAGGGGGAACAAGCAGAACCGTGTGGACAAAAAAATCTTCGACTTCAAATTGGTTCAATCTTTCTTACTTAATCTCTTTATTTATTTGTTATATTAATTGATTGAAGTTGCTTATATTATTGCTTATTCTTGGGATTGATTATTTAATTGATTGTTTTCCTTGATAAACTTATTTAACTAAGTTGCTTTGCTTAAATATTTTAAAAATGTTTTTATTCCGCATTAAGTTTTTAAAAACGTTTTTATTCCGCATTAAGTTTTTAAAAAACCCTATTCACCCCCCCTCTAGGGTATTTTTCGACCTACAATTGATATCAGAGGTTGTACTCTTGTTTTGATATAACAATCTTAGAGTTTACGATCATGTCTATTTATCAAGGAATCGGAATTAACGAAGGTTCTTCCACCACTAAACCACCTATATTTGATGGCAAAAATTATAGTTATTGGAAAAGTCGTATGTGTACTTTCCTTCAAGCTAGTGATTTTGAACAATGGAAGGTTACACTCATTGGACCTTATAAGATTACCAAAACCGATGAAAAGGGTATAGTCATTCCTAAATCTATTTTCGAATATGATGAGAATGATATTGAGAAAATTCAATTTAATGCTAAAGCCTTGAATGCTCTACATTGTGCATTAACTATAGATGAATACAACAAGATTTCTAGTTGTAAAACCGCCAAAGAAATTTGGGATAAATTAGAAGTTGCCTATGAGGGAACTTCACAAGTTAAGGATGATAATATTAATATGCTCGTTCACGATTATGAACTTTTCAAAATGAAGCCTAATGAATCACTTGCTTCTATGTATAGTAGGTTCTCTATTATTACTAATGCTTTAGATCTTCTTGGAAAAGAATATTCTAATGAGGATAAGATTCGAAAGATTCTTAGAACTCTTCCCAAGAAATGGAGACCCAAAGTAACGGCTATTCAAGAAACCAAGAATCTCAAGAAGCTAAGCATGGATGAACTCTTAGGTTCACTTAAAACCCATGAGAAGGAATTGGCAAGAGAAGAAGAAAGTGATTCAAAAGCCAAAAAGTCTCTAGCTCTCAAAGCAACTCAACTAGAAGATGATGAGGAGTTGATGGTAGGAGATGAGGATATGGCTCTTCTTTCTAGAAAATTCATAAAATTTCTAGCTAAGAAGAAGAAATTTCAAGGAAAATGAAACAACTTTGATCCTTCATCAAGAAGAAACAATGATCGATCTATTCAACCAAGAGTTGAAAATGAAGAAAAAAAGAAGTGTTTTCATTGCCATGAACCAGGGCATTTCAAAACAAATTGCCCAGTTAGAAGAAAGGAAAGAAGAGACAAAGGAGACAAAGCCTTCAAGCAAGTAAGACACGCCTTCAAAGGCACTTGGAGTGATTCCGAAGAAGGTGAGTCCAATGCCGATTCTAACGACGAGGAAACGGCAAATCTTTGCCTTATGGCAAGAGACGATGAGGTACACTCTTCTTATGACTCATCTAGTGATGATAATGCCTCTATTAATAATGATATACATGATGAGAATGACTATGAAGAATTATATGATATGTTTGAGGAATTGTATAAACAATTTAAAAATTTGTCTAAAATGTATGCAAGCCTCAAAATGGAAAATTTGATTATTTCTAGCAAGTGTGAAAACTTTGAGAAAGAAAATGTATTTTTGAAAAATGAAAACAAAACCTTGAAAAAAGGAAAAGAGAAAGAAACTCCAAACTCACTTGTATTAGAAAATGTCAAATTGAAAGATCAAGTGGATGACTTAACTAATAGTCTAGCCAAGTTTACCAAAGGAAAGGATAACTTGGACAAACTATTAGGAATGCAAAGGTGTGTATTCGACAAAGCCGGTTTGGGTTATAATCAAATCAATAACCAAAAAGATTACAAAAATTTCTTTAAAACATTCACACCGCATAATCCTACTAATCTTTGTTCATTTTGTGGAAGAAACACTCATAATGCACATTCTTGTTATTACAAAGAAAATAATTTTGCTAAAAACAAACTTTCTTGGATTCCTAAAGGAACCACTATGTACACTAACCCCAAAGGACCCAACTTATTTTGGGTACCAAAAGAAAAGTTGCTTAAGATTTTGGTGTAGATCTGCATGAGAGCAAAAGCTAGCAAAATAAAATGGTTATTAGATAGTGGATGTTCGAAACACATGGCGGGAGAAAAGAGAAATTTCTTGAGTCTCACTCCTAAACAAGGAGGCAACGTCACATTTGGAGACAACGCCAAAGGTAAAATCATTGGTATAAGTAAAGTTGGTAATAAATCTTCTTATATTAATAATGTTTTATTTGTTGATAGTTTAAAACATAATTTGCTTAGTATTAGTCAATTGTGTGATAAATGTTATGAAATTATTTTTAAATTTGAATGTTGCATTGTTAAAAATATTAGTGATAATTATATCTTGTTTGTTGCTTATAGATCTAATAATGTAAATACTCTTGAACTTGATGATTTGTCTCAACAAGATGTTAAACATTTATCCGTATTGAATGATGTTTCTTAGTTATGGCATAGAAGATTAGGTTATGCTAATATGGATTTAGTTCACAAATTATCTAAAAAGGAATTAGTTAAAGGATTGCCTAAAACTAAACTTATTAAAGATATAATTTGTGATGCTTGTCAACTTGGTAAACAACATAAGTCTTCATTTTGCATGTTATTATAAACTAACAATAATTTTGCAGTCTAAAAATTATTATTTATCATTCAAAGAAAAGAAGGGAACAGAATCTGAAGATCATCAGCATTAAAATTCAAAACAGCATCGAGACTAGAAAAAGAATAATCAAGAAAATTATGCTCCATATCTAATAGAGCTGTCCAATCAGGACTCATTGGCTTGGCAACCTCCGCAATAGTATCACTTTGAGAAAATTGTGATGAATGGCCTTCCAAAGCAGCTTGGTAATCTGAGAGAGTCAGATATGCCGGCAAACCCACATTAGTTCGAAAAGCACTATGGTCTGAAAGATTCCCGATAGTCGGAAGAATTTCAGGTGCAACATTTTCCACTAACGATAGGAGCCCTGTAGAACTTCTAGGATGAGCAAAAGAAAAGCATTGGTTAGCGCTAGAAGACTCTCCTAATCGAGCCTCTAATGTTGTCACTCGTGATTGCAAAGCTTCTAACGCTGTCACTCGTGATTATAACTCTTGTACCTTCTGTTCAAGAGAAACAATAAGTGCAGTACAGCCTTTACTGGGATTCTCGACTCTCGCCTTAGCTTCAAAAAGAAATGAATAGAGAGTCTCAAGATATTGATGTTCAGGAATATCTTTTAAAATATTTGCAACACTATTTACCCCAAAAACGGTGAAAATTGTACGATAATCTTGACGACTAATCACATCCATAAAAATTTGTGCATATTCACACCATGGCTGACATTTCTTGCGTTTATAAGTGCAAGCAGCACAAGATGAACCTGTACAACGGAAGGTATTCGGCATACTTGTGATTTGCTTTCCCTTACTCATGGATACTTCCTATAAAAGTTATAAGAAGAAAATGGATCTCGAGGAAGACAACAAGAAAGAGGGGACAAGAGGCATCTAGCAATTAAAAGAATTCCGAAAATGAAAAGCTGTCATCCCAAAAGGTCAAAAATACAGCGCCCCCCCCCCCCCCCGCGTGCATCTAGAGTCCACCGCCCTAACACGGTCTAGATCCCTCTTTGATGTTGACATAGGGGGAGAAAATGTGCGTAATGTTGATGCTGTGGTAAAAGGTAAGATTTTTTTGATGCGATAAGATTTTTTTTTGCTGTGATAAGATTTTTTATACTGACTTAAATGTTATGGTAAGATTTTAAATGCTTTAAATGATTTTCTACATTCATACTTTTGAAAGCTTTATATATATATATTAAACTATCTCGAATATTTTTAATACTTTTTAATTATCATCTTTGCATAAATTGAGGGGGAGCATATTATTTATATGCTATTTATGCTTGTTATTGTAAACACACATTATTATGAGTATTAACAAGTATTTTTGCAGCTTTAGATTGATAATTACTGATTCCCTATTTTTTGATGAAGAAAAAGGGGGAGAAGTATGTGTGTTATGTAAGTATGTGTGTTATGTGTGTGTGTCATGAGTGATAATGGTACACACTCGTTTATTTTATCGTTTATTTTATTATTCTATGCTTGATCAAGAACTACTAGTTTGTCTATTTGTTTAAGTACTTTTCGAACTTATGCTTTCGGTTAAGTTGTTTGAACTTATAACTTATCTTATCTATGCAAGTATTTTTCATTTTAATTATTGCTTGTATATTTTTATCTATGCACCTATTTAAGGGGAGCATATTATTCATATGCTTAAAATTACCATCTTTTTATAAACACACATTAACTCTATTGTCATCATCAAAAAGGGGGAGATTGTTGACCTTAAAGTCAATTAATCTTATTTTGATAATTACAATAAGTTAATAAAGTGTTATTTAACTCGGTTGTTCCAATGATGATAGCCATTTTAACCGATATATCTTCCAACCAAGTGCAACTTCAAACCGAAGCAATCAAAATCCCACACAAGCTTTACAAACGCCTCTACTCACAAGAAATGAACTCAAGTGATATACATGTGCTAAACAAAGCCAAGAAAAGATCTAGATCATCAAGCAAGTGAAGATATGCACAAGAGTGATCTCCACATGTTCTACAAGTTATCAAAACCAAGAAAGGATCAAGAACATCAAACAAGTGAAGATACGCACAAGAAGATCAAGCATCACGAAGACTCGAATTATCATTAAATGGAGTGAGTGCTTAGATTCTATGTAAAGATATTTTATTGATCAAATTCCTATAGCTCAAAAATATTCTTACATCTTTTAAAGATTGATTCAAACTAGCTTGAAATTGAATTTATTTGAAAAACATCATTTTGCAAAAATCGAGTTTCAAAATAAATTCATATTAATTTTAAATGATCATATTTTAAGCTCTAATAAAAATAGGTATCTTAGAAACATATCTTTGAAGCTCAAAAATCATTAGAATTTTATTTGGAACTAAATTGTTAAATTGCAAAAATATTTTTATTTTACATTTAAAATTCGCTCAATTTTTGCCCAGTTTTGATCTAACGGTAAGATGGAGGCCTTCCAGAACTCCGATCATTTTGAAATTTTTACAGTAGTTAGACAACATCTCTTGTCACTTTTGACTAAAATTTGAGCATGATCCAACGGTCAAATTGGGAGAAATTAACAAAACAAATTTGAATTTTTTTGTCAAAACTAGCTGTTGGAAAGTTTGAAAATGTACACCTTGGAGCCAAAACCTCTCTTAATCATCCCCAACGGCCATATGGTTTTGCAAGCTATAATAATGACGTCCTAGACATGTTTTAACACACTTGAATCATTCTACAAACTTATTTTACATATATACAAAGTTATTCAAGTATTCAATTCATCTTATTGATCAAATTCTTCATTTTTGAGCTATATACTTTGATCAATTTTGAAATCTCTTAGTGTGAGTTTCATTTGTATTTTGTTATACACAAGAGAGATATTGTACATTGGTGTTAGCCACCAAAACTTATTCAAATCATATTTGTGAGAGGTGTATCTCATAGAATAGCAAGAGGGATTTCTTGTGAGAGTATTGAAGGTGTTTCAATACTTGTAAGAGTGTGTGAGAAGAATACACTTGTAGAGGTTTGATCTTCACCCGGAAGGAGATCAGTTATAGTGGAAATTCTCGGGGAACTAACCGAGCGCGGAGTAGGGGGAACAAGCAGAACCGTGTGGACAAAAAAATCTTCGACTTCAAATTGGTTCAATCTTTCTTACTTAATCTCTTTATTTATTTGTTATATTAATTGATTGAAGTTGCTTATATTATTGCTTATTCTTGGGATTGATTATTTAATTGATTGTTTTCCTTGATAAACTTATTTAACTAAGTTGCTTTGCTTAAATATTTTAAAAATGTTTTTATTCCGCATTAAGTTTTTAAAAACCCTATTCACCCCCCCTTTAGGGTATTTTTCGAACTACACTTTGCACCATTTGTAATCTGTTAACTTAAACTTAACGGATTCACTAACGCGCCATATTCGTAAAAACGTGGCATGGCATGCCAACTCAGCTAAAAAAAAGCTGACTTGGTACACAAAATCATCTTCTTTCTCTTTACTTTACCCTAAACCCTAAATTGTGTCAAACCAAAACACTCTGTCCTCCATTACTCATCTTCTATGCCTCTGCTTCCGGCACTAATTCATCATCTTGATCTCAATCCTCCACTCCTATCTCTTCCAATTCATTAATTTCCCACCAATTTGTGTTTAACCCCTCATTAAACCCTAGAATTCCCTTTAAATCTTCAATCTCTCAATAACTTCTATGCCTCTAAGAATTCAAACATGATTAATTCAATCCATATAAACTGAACTTGAAGCTCTAAATTTTGAAAATTGCAACTCGAACCCTAAATTTGTTATATAAATATATATACATTTATATAAGTAAATATACTACTACTACTACTACTACTACTACTACTACTACTACTACTACTACTACTACTACTCTACTACTACTACTACTACTAATAATAATAATAATAATAATAATAATAATAATAATAAATGACAATATCTAACCGCCCCCCTTTATAATAAAGGACAATAGTTTTTAGACACTAGTTTCAAGGACAACTTTTTAATCAATTACAAAAAAATATATTTGGATTAATCGTTTTTTACTTTTGTTTAATAACTTATTTGACGATTTTGTCCCTTATGTAGTTTTTCTTCTTTACATGTTTGAAGTTAAATTTTTTGTAATTAATTTTAATTCAAATTGTAGATATTATTTTTAATTTTTTTTCTTTTTCTCTCATGAAGTTGATTAAAACTCAAATTAGGTGAAATCAAATTCTAGGAGGAAAGAAGCCAAGAGCAAGTAAAACCTCTCCCTACTTCCTCACTACTCGTCCTCTCTTTCTGCAAATCACAAACATGAAGGCATCTTCTATCAATGCTTGACATGCCTCACTTTTTTGATCCATAAGGGTTGTTTACTATTACCAACCACAATTAAACATAGCAATCATGAGGAGGAATAGTTGTAAAGTCTAAAACTGTGTTGACTTTATTCCTTCGACAAAAATAAGTTTACTTGTAAGTCGTTTGAGTCGTTCTAGATTACATCAAAAGAATTAGAAGTAAGCCAAGCTACCAAAATAGTGAATTGAAGTATTACATCAAGAGAGATACGGTCAATATTGGCATTTGGATTTAATTTCCTAGGTGGTGTTTTCATAAAAGCTTTTTGGGTCCAATTTTTTTACTATTTTTGTTTGTGTTTTTTTCGTGTCCGTAATGCTTCGGCAAACCGAATTGATGAGAAAACTCTTACATTATGTTTCTAACATGTTCTTGGAGTTGCCCTAAAAATTTGGTCATATCAAAATTCAAATAGATTTGACATGGTAGAAAAACAAAAAACAAAAAAAGAAATAATGAATTTAAAAAGAAAAAAAAGGAAAGTTTAATTTGAAAGGTCAAAAAGCCAAATGTCCATCAATTTAAGAAAAAACGTGTGGCTAGCCCTTTGTCCTTTAAAACTAAATGTGTGGTGTCTTTTAAATGAGTGATTGTTTTTTAATTTAAATAAAAAACCAAGTCCACATGTCTTTTTTTTTCATGGTTGGAAAAATGGGTGGACCGATACACATTTTTATAAAGTGGACCAATCTTGCACAAACTGGGGCTCCAACTTGTACTAGTCCAACCTTAAATCTAGGCAGTATACTTTGATTGCAAAAAATCCAATTTTACGTATTTTGAACATTTTCCTAAAGGAAGTTGGTCTCAATATTTTTGTATAAAAAAACCCAAAGGGTAAGGGACTTTTACACATGTTTTGAGAGAGTTTTTCAAACCTTAAAGAGAGATTAAGACTTCAAAATATAAAATTCACCTTAGGGCTTTTACTTCATGCCAAAGAAAGCACTATTTCTTTGAAGAACAAAACAAATCCCAAAGTGTATGTGATTCGCAAACGATGTTGAAGAGATTAGTGCAAGACTGAGGCGAGTGATTCACTGTGACTCAAATCGTGTGATTTAAGGAGGGACTATACTCGTAGAAGGAAGAGACTTTTGTAGGTGGCCTCTACGATTCAAGTCTTGTAAGTCCTTGTGATTTGTAATTAATCGAGTCTGAAAACTTTTTCAAACCTTAACGAGAGTTTTTCAAATCTTAGAGAGAGATTAAAACTTCAAAACATAAAATTCACCTTAGGGCTTTTAATTCATGCCAAAGCAACCGTTATTTATTTGAAGAACAAAACAGATCTCAAAGTGTGTACGATTCGCAAACGATGTTGAAGAGATCAGTGCAAGACTGAGGCGAGTGATTCACTGTGATCCAAATCGTGTGATTCGAGGAGAGACTATACTCGCAGAAAGTGGAGACTTTTGCAAGCAGCTTTTATGATTAGAGTCTTGTAAGTCTATGTGATTTATGATTAATTGATTTTGTAAACTTTTGTGCATATAGTGGATTGTAGAGGATTAATCTTGCATTGTACGGTTACCTCGTTAATTATGGTGTTTATTTACTTTATTAATTAATGCATGCTAGAAAAACTAAACAGATTTTCCAAAATTAAAATCTTTGAACTTCTAAGGTTTACTTTTTTTATTCAATTAATTTGGTTTTTGAGAATCCAACCACCAAATAATAAACTTAGGGTTAATCACTTTGCTTTCACGGCGGTATCCCATTAGCTTTTTCACTTTGTATTAAAGGAGGTTACTTTAAGTTGCTAAGGTTAGGTCATAAATTAGGTTTGCGTTTTTATGTTTGTTTTTGTTTGGTTGTTATGGGTAAAGATCAAACATCTAGTGTTTTTATTCTCGATGTTTTCAACCATTCATACTGGAAAGCTAGAATGCAAAATTTACTAAAATTCAAAGATGAATGCATATGGCTTGCAGTAATGAACGGTTGTAAAACATTCACCACAAGTACCACGGTTGAGAATATTACAAAAGTTGATATTAAACCTCCTAAAACATGGACTACTAATGAATTAGAATTGGCTAAATGAAACTCTGAAGGACTAAACATAATCAAAAGTCATATAACGAAGGATGAATTCAAAAAGATTGCCATGTGTGAGACCTCAAAAGAAGTGTGAAAAATCTTTGAGGTGGTTTACGAAGGTACCAGCACTGTTAAGAATTTTAAAATTCAATGCTTAACTTTTGATTTTGAAACAATTAGAATAAAGACAGTGAAACTATCACAAAGTTCTATTTTAGGCTTAAAGATATAGTTAATTTTCTTTACAATCTAAATGAAATAATTCCTGAAAATAGAATTTTAAAGAAAATTCTATGATCTTTGCCAGCCCGATTCATTCCCAAAATTACTGCTATAGAAAAGAGTAAAAATTTAAATACTTTAAAATATAATAAGCTTTTAGGATCTCTTCAAACTTTTAAAGCTAATTCTCACTCCAAATCCTCATCACAAAAGAAAGACAACATTGCTTTCAAAGCTATTTTTTTTTTAAATTCTGATGATGATAAGGACCTTGATCTTAATGAAGAAGATATGGCCAAATTTTTAAAAAAATTCAAGAAACTCCTTTGGTTGAGCAAAAATTCTTCTAAACTGAATGGAAACAAAAATACTAATTAATCATCAAATCAGAAAAATCAAGAGTCCTAAAAGCAGTATAGGAATAGTGGTGCTAAGAGCGACGAATGTTATGAGACAGGTCATCAATCTTAAGAATTTGTAACTAGATTTAACAAGCTTAAAAAATGGAATCAAAATAACTAGGCCATGCATGCTATACTTAGTGGTGATGATAATGATGATTCGCAATCCATGATGAGAAAGACTTTGTAGCTTTTGTTACTAGTTATATGCCATATGATTCTTCAAATTTTAAGAAAGAAGAGAACATCGATTCTAACTTATCTATCAAGTTAGATGATGCATCCAATGAGGAAATAAAAGAAGAACTAAATCTTCAAACAGCGTATGACCATATGTGTGAAAAATTAGTTAAAACCAAAAAGAGAAACATAGTATTTGATAAGAAGCTAAAATATTCAAAGAAAAGATTATACTTTTTCAAAAGTGTGAAGGCTTAATCAATTATTTTAACGTTAAAAAATACACACTTTTGGTCAAGGTATCTGAGTTTGAACTCTCAAAATAGTCTCTTCTTAATGAAAATGAGAAGTTAAAAGACAATATTACCTCTTTGGGTAAAGATAATGATAGTCTTAAACTTAAAGTTACGCAACTCAAAAGATAGCTTGATAAGGCTACATTTGTCAAAGTTGATCTTAAAAATAGGTCCAAAAATTTTACTCAAATTTTAATTGGCCTTGTTCGCTTCTCAAACAACAAAAGTGATATCGATTTTGATAACTTTGCCCCTTCCACATCGAATTCCAATAAAGAACCAACTTTTACCAAATCAGACATGGACAAAAAATTTGTGAAGAAAAAACCCGTTAAACAAATCCAAGCTATTATAATTCCAAAATAAGTTTCCTATTCACAAAAGGAAGTTCAATAAGTGAGCCCGTTTGAGTCATATAAGCACACACTTCCACAATCTTTTCGATGTGAGTATTGTAATCACAAGGGACACTTAAAAGACTTTTGTTTGCAAACGAGGAAAATGTTTCCAAAGAATTTGCCAAAGTTTATTTTCACTAGAACTAAACCGAAACCAAAGGCTAGATCCATGAGTATTGATGATAGGGTTAGAGTTCTAGTTTCTGAGTCTACTAGGATTATCAATGAGCTTAAGGCTTTATATTTTGGTGGTGGTCTTAAAGGTAAGGAATTTAGGGGACATGGGAAGGTTATAACTCCTAGAGTTTCACAAGTTTGAGTTCCCAATAGGACCGTTTCACCCACTTAGTTGATTAGGAGTTCACTTAGCATACAACGATTAGTTGGCTATGCTAACTAGTTACATATAAGATCGGTCTTGTTTTAGCTCCTTACTTAGATCTTGATTTATATACTTGTTTGTATTTTGTTGCGAAATTTGCCAAAATATTTGAAATCCATATTATTATTTTTTGCACTTGCAGGCAATATGATTGCTATTTTTCAATTTCGAATATCTCATTATTTTTTTTAAAATACTTAATTTGATATATATGTGTTACATTGCCATAATTAATTAAAATATGTAGTATGTTATTTCAATTTCATAAAAGTATGCTAGTACATCCCGCACACTACATTACAAGACCTACATTAGAATATTTGAATAATCACATGGATTAGACATTGTTCTTTAAATTAAAAATTCATAAGCTCCCATATATGGACTATTTAGGGAGAAGTAGTAAGTATTATGATTATATGCAGTAAGTTTTGTTGATGGAGTTTTTAGTGAAGATTTAAAACATTAAGCAAAATAAGAAAAAAATGTAGATGGGATAGAAAAGGGTTACCATGGAAAGATAACTGATAACTCCTAAATATCAAAATTAAATGATTGCTTGCATAAAAATATCATCAATTGAATGCAAACAAATTGCACATTAAAAGAAAAGATTGCTTTTGAGGGGGCCAAAAAATTATAGAGTAATTATTGGGCCGAGATTATTAGGCCTATTGCCAAATGGATCTAGCCTTGTGCATTAATGGAAGCCCAAGTCTAATTACAAAACATTTCAGAATGGAATTTCGATAAAGAGATCTCATTGTCGAGTAAGGTATGCTCAGGCTGATACGGGTATGTTTTAAGCAACATGTTCAAAATGATGTCATTATGTGTAGAAATGGTTGTGCGAATGCCAATGAGGTCATATTCACAAGGGCTATAAATAAAATTGGGTGATTTTAACTTATATAGTTTTTGAGATATCATGATTTCATTATTTGGCCAAGACGGTCCCAAGCATTGGCCGAGATGGTCGCCTCCGCAAGTAAGAACAGGACACTTGTAAAGTAGAAGAATCATTAATTATGGATAAGAATAGGGACACCTATAAAACGTTGGAGTAGTACCCAAGTTTGGTCCTTTATAGTCATTTTAGTATTTACTTTAATGAGCATTTGTAACCCTGATTCTATATATATAAATAGAAAAGGGGAGGTCATAAGGAAGGATTGGTTATGAATTTTTGGCATATTATAAAAGAGATAGAGATAGCCAATAACTTGTATCTTCTTCAGTTATTATTGAGCTAATAAAATACACACACAAAAGGAGGACTACCAGAGGGATATGAAAATCTCTAGGGGAACCTACCTATAACAAAAATATGGTGTCTATCATTTCATTGATACATTCCCAAATTAATTTTGCTAAGAACTTCTTATTGTGGGAGAGTCCAAATTTTTAGTCACCCACAGCTTCTGAAAGAGAAAAAGTTAAAAATATAATTACTTAAATGCTTTCTAAATTTTCACATATATGGGTGCACGAATTTTTCAAAACCTATGTTTATTTGAATTGCACTTTGTATGATCCAATTTGCATGCACAATGGGATATATTTGAATACTTTGTGTTGCTTGGTGTATGTATGCTTTCTAGTTAATGATCTTTCATAGGCCATGGTACATGTATCAATTTAATAAAAATCATAAGTTTTTGAGCTTGAATGTTAATTTTCAGATTTGATATATGTACATAGTAATGCATGTTAAGTTGTGCTAAAATTATTTTTGTTTGGCAAATTTTTGCTTTCAATATTCAAACTGGTTTTCTGTGTGAGTTGAAGATAGTTGGTTTTCATGTTTTACTAATTTCCATGTATTTTTTCCATGATTTCCTAGTATTTTCTTTACACTGGAGAGAAATTCATATGTTTTGGGAAAAGAGTACACAGTAAGGGGCAGTAGTTAAGGAGGAGAAAATTTGTTTTTCTTGCTTGTTTGATTTTTCCTTTATCTATTTCTCACAAAAAGGGAGAAGAATCTATAAAATGAATTGTTGGGTTAAGGGAGATTTTTTATTTTAGTTGATTTCATTGTTTATTTATTTCTCTAATAACCCAAATACTTTTCAAAGGTTTTGTTTGAACTTTGGTATTTAAAAATGAAATAAGGGATGAGGATAAACATGAGTTTGAATTACAATGGCTAACATATTTAAGGTGTTGGCATATTTTGCGTCCTTAGCTGTTTTATAATATAAGAGAATTGATTGTGTTATTGTAATTGCGTATGGGATAACGTAGTTATAGTGATCGAGTCATTGAGTTTATTAGGTTATATGATATTTTGTCAAGTAAACAGCCCAAATGGACACTAAATTTTCTATCCAGTATCGTTTTGGCCATCAAACTTTAGAATGAACCACTTTGTCCATCCAACTTTGGAGTGAGTGTCACTTTGTTCATTCATTCCAATTTGACTGTTAAATTGAATGAAACAAAACATTGTACAAGGCACAAGACTTAATTTAAGCGTATTTTGATCATTTTGGTTGTAAAATAGCCCAAGTTGTGTTGTATGCTAATATTTATATGTTTTATACATTGTTTGTGTTTTATTTTGTCATAAATTATTGGAGGAAAATGTTGTTTTGTTGCAATATAACTAAAATGACCTTACATGAAGTTATGTGCCACGCAAAATACATTAAATTTAACAACCAAATTGGACGGAATGGTCAAAATGATACTCACTCTGAAAATAGATGATCAAAGTGGTTCATTTTAAAGTTTGATAGCCAAAATGGTATAAGATCAAAAGTTTAGTGGTCATTTAGGTTGTTTACCTTATTTTATCTCGGAATAGCCAAAATGGGAGATTGTAATGTCTGAGATTGTGTTAACTTTATTCCTTCGACAAAAACTATTTGCTTGTAAGTTGTTTGAGTCGTTCAAAGTTACATATGAAGAACTACAAACAAGCCAAGTTATCGAAATAGTGAATTGAAGTATTAGATCAATAATGATACGGTGAGCATTGTCATTTAAATTTAATTTCCTAAGTGGTGTAATATCCCGTGTCTTATTTCCATACTAATTATCCTCTTAAGTCCAGTTAAGGCTTAATCTCCTTTAGGGCTTTAATATTTAGTTCTAGACTCTTCTTAATTGACCCGACACCTCTTGCATGTCATAATAGGCATATTATGTTTGCGGGAATAACCGTTTTCTTATTCGGGTGGTTCGATTTGAAAAACGAGTCAATAAGATCACGTTTCGAATTTTCGCAACTTGTTAAATTTTGACCAACTTTGAGAGGCCATAACTTCTTCATCCGATGTCCAAAAGACTCCTCATTTATGACCAAATTTTTATCTCATTCTGCTTTACAAGTTTCGTGTTTGGCCCTAGTTAAGATTCGAACATTTCAGGGCTCATTTTGGACTCCTAAAGTGACATGATGGTGTAGCGGGCCATGATCGATCATGGTCCTCTAGTGGGCAATTTTCTTGATTCATGATCGATTATGGCTCACTGTGATCAATCATGCTTCAGATTTGGCAAGTTCTAGAGCCTTCTAAACTCATTTTACTCCAATTTTTCACCATAAATGACACCATTTTCATGGGAGCAAGCTAGATAGCACTTTAAGAGCCAAAGTTTGGAGCTAGATCATCAATGTTTAAGCATCACATCGAAGGTTACACACAAAATCACTATTTATCATCTTATTTTTCAAATTCATCATTAGAGCTCAAAAGGGGAAAGCTTGAGCATGAGGTCCAGCCACCAATTTTCCTCCATGGAGCTTCATGTTTGGTCCGAAGCATTATATAAGGGGAACAATATTATTAAACTTATTTTTACAAAGTATTACGCGTTGCATTTAGATTTACACTAAATGGGGGTTTGAACACAAATTCTAGGTTTTGTATGTTGCACTTGCACATGGATAGCTTAATCTTGAATTAATTGTAGAGATTGACTAAATAATACTCAATATACTTGATTATGGAAGGAAATACACACATATGATAATAATCTTAGATGTTGATACAAAACCCCTGTTGACCTTATAGTCACTAATCTTGTTTTGATAATAACAAAAACATTAATCATGTGTAATTTAATTAAGTTGATGTTTGAAGTTATAGCCACATTAAATTGATCACACGTGGACTAAATCGAAAAGTCGGAATAAAGATCATTCACCTACAAAGTTGTACGCTATCAACATCTCACACCTCACATAGCTTGTATGATCAATGCTTTATCAATGGCATTTCTATGATGAATGATGAGCCAAGGAAGAAAAGAAATGAAGATACAATCAAAGCCCTCGAAGACTCATTAGTTTATATTTGAGTGAGTGCTTTAGTTTCCTTTGTAAAGGTTCATGTTTGATTCTTAATATAGCTCATATACTTTGTTTCTACACAATTAGATTGATCAAAACAAAGTTTCTTCAAGATCTTTCCAAAACACTTCTTTTGGCAAAAATCGTCTTTTTATTAAATTCATTTTTAATTCGAAATGATCTAATTTGAAGCTCTAACAAAAATAGGTGTCTTAGGAACTTATATTTTACCTTCCCCAAGCATTAAAATTGGTTTTAGAGCTTATTTGCAAAAGTGAAAAAATTAGGATTTTGGCCTGATGGACAGAACTCATCAGTCGACTAAGCAGAGAGGCTCAGTCAACTGAGGCTCATTCAGTCGACTAAGGAGCTTTGCTCAGTCGACTGATGGCCCAGAAACTAGTCATTGAAGTTCTGATTTTTTACCATTTTTGGTATCAAACTTCCAACAACTTCCTCCAAACGGCCATATGGTATCCTAGACTATATATACACCATCTAACACTTATTTAAACACTCTTGAATCATTCTTACACTATTCTCTTCATCTACATTCAATATTCAAAGATTCAAGAACATTTCTTTTGATCAATCACAACTATTTTGAGCTAGAACTTATTGATCAAATTTGATATCTCTTAGTGTGAGCTTAAAATTGTAATCTTCATACACTTGAGAGCTATTGTATGTTGCTGTTAGTCACTAAATCTTTTTTTTCAAACATTAAGATAGGTTTGTCTTTTAAGATAGTAAGAGTAAAATCTTGTGTGAGTATTGAGATAGATTCAATACTTGTAAGAGTGTGTGAGAATAATACACTTTGTAGAGGTTTGATCTTCACCCGGAAGAAGATCAATTATAGTGAAAATTCTTGGGGTACTAACCGAGCGCGAAAGTAGGGGCTAACAAGCCGAACCGTGTGGACAAAAAGTCTTCGACTTCTATCGGTTCAATCTTTCTATCTCTTGATCTCTTATATTGTGATATTTATACTTTGTGATTGGAATTAACTTTGTTTCTTAATTGCTTGATTGATATAGACATTAAACATTTTTAAATCGAATCAAAAAATTCGATTAAGTTTTAAAAACCCTATTCACCCCCTGTAGGGTATTTTCCGACCTAAAATCGGTATCAGAGGTTGTACTCTTGTTTTGATTTTACAATATTAGAGTTTACGATCATGTCTATCTATCAAGGAACTGGACTTAACGAAGTTTCTTCCACCACTCGGCCACCTCTATTTGATGGCAAAAATTATAGTTATTGGAAAAATCGCATGTGTACTTTTCTTCAAAGTAGTGATTTTGAACAATGGAGGGTTACACTCATTGGACCCTATGAGATTACCAAAACCGATGAAAGGGGTAATGTTACTCCCAAGTCTATCTCCGATTATGATGAGAATGACATTAAGAAAATCCAATTTAATGCCAAAGCCTTAAATTCTTTACATTGTGCATTAACTATGGACGAATACAACAAAATTTCTAGTTATAAAACAGCAAAAGAAATATGGGACAAATTAGAGGTTGCTCATGAGGGAACCTCACAAGTCAAGGATGACAACATTGATATGCTTGTTCATGATTATGAACTCTTCAAAATGGAGCCTAATGACTCACTTGCTTCTATGTATAGTAGGTTCTCCATTATCACTAATACTTTAGATCTCCTTGGAAAGGTTTACTTTAATGAAGACAAGATTCGAAAGATTCTTAGAACTCTTCCCAAGAATTAGAGACCCAAAGTAACGGTTATTCAAGAAGCCAAGAACCTCAAGACGCTAAGCATGGATGAACTCTTGGGTTCACTTAAAACCCATGAGAATGAATTGGAGAGAGAAGAAGAAATTGATTCAAAAGCCAAGAAGACTCTTGCTCTCAAAGCAAGTCAACGAGATGATGATGAAGAGTCAATGGGCGGTGATGATGACATGGCTCTTCTCTCTAGAAACTTCATGAAATTTCTAGCCAAGAAGAAGAAGTTTTAAGAAAAAAGAAACAACCTTGGTTCTTCATCGAAGAGGAACAATGATCGATCAATTCAACCAAGAGTTGAAAACGAAGAAGTCAAGAAATATTTCCATTGCCATGAACCGGGATATTTCAAAACCAATTGCCTGGTTAGAAGAAATGAGAGAAGAGATAAAAGAGACAAAGCCTTCAAACAAGTTAGACATGCCCTCAAAGGCACTTGGAGTGATTCCGAAGAGGGTGAGTCTGATGCCGACTTTAGCGACGAGGAGACGGCAAATCTTTGCCTTATGGCAAGAGACGATGAGGTAGACTCTGTTTATGATTCATTTAGTGATGATAATGTATCCATAAATAATGATGCTCATGATGAGAATGACTACGATGAATTATATGAAATGTTTGAGGAATTGCATAGCAAATTTGAAAATCTATCTAAAAAGTATGCAAGCCTCAAAAAGGAAAATTTGATAGTTTCTAACAAGTGTGAAATTTTTGAGAAAGAAAATATGGTTTTGAAAAATGAAATCAAAACTTTGAAAAAAGGAAAGGAAAAGAAAATTCCAAACACACTTGTAATAGAAAATGTCAAATTAAAAGATCATGTGGATGATCTAACTAATAACTTAGCCAAATTCACCAATGGAAGGAACAATTTGGATAAACTATTAGGAATGCAAAGGTGTGTATTTGACAAAGCCGGTTTAGGTTATAACCAAATTGACAACTAAAAGGATTACAAGAACTTTTTTAAAACATACACACCTCATGATCCCACTCATCTTTGCTCATATGGTGGTAGAAATACTCATTATATGGATCATTGTTTCTATCGAAATGAAGGTTTCCTTAAGAGGAAGCTTGCTTGGGTTCCAAAAAGAACCATTATGTTTGCTAACCCAAAGGGACCCAACACATTTTGGGTACCAAAGTAGAAGTTACTCAAGGTTATGGTGTAGGTGTGCTTGAAAGCCAAGGGTAGCAAAACCAAGTGGTTCTTGGATAGTGGTTACTCAAAGCACATGATGGGAGACAAGAACAACTTCTTAAGTCTTATTCCCAAGCGAGAAGGGAATGTGACTTTCGGGGACAATGCCAAGGGCAAAATCGTCGGTATAGGTAAGGTTGGTAAGCATTCTACATGCATTGATAATGTTCTATTAGTTGATGGTTTGAAGTATAATTTACTTAGCATTAGTCAACTATGTGATAAAGGTTATGAAGTTATTTTTAAATCCGATCGTTGCATTGTTAAGAATGTTTGTGATGATTCCATTTGACTTATTGCATATAGGACTAACAATGTGTATACTCTTGAACTTGATGATTTATCACAACAAGATGTTAAATGTTTATCCGCTATTAATAATGTATCTTGGTTATGGCATAGAAGACTAGGACATGCTAATATGGACTTAATTCATGTTTTGTCTAAGAAAGAGCTAGTTAAAGGATTGCCTAAAACCAAATTTGTTAAAGATAAAATTTGGGATGCACGTCAACTTGGTAAACAACACAAATCTTCATTCAAGTCTAAGAAGGATATTACTACAACTAGACCTCTTGATATGTTGCATTTTGATTTGCTTGGTCCTAATTCGGTTGCTAGTTTGGGTGGCAAATTATATGCTTTTGTTATTGTTGATGACTTTACTAGACTCACTTGGGTGTTCTTTCTCACCCACAAAAGTGAAACTCCACATGTTTTTGCTAAATTTTGTAGAAAAGTTCAAAATGAAAATGGCGTTTCTATTGTGCATGTTAGAAGTGATAGAGGTAGAGAATTTGATAATATTGATATTGAAAAGTTTTGTGATAAGCATGGTATTAATCATAATTTTTCGGCACTTAGAACTCCTCAACAAAATGGTGTTGTTGAAAGAAAAAATAAGTCTCTTTAAGAGATGTCTAGGACTATGCTAAATGAACATTCTTTACCGGAGTATTTGTGGGCGGAAGCCGTTAACACCGCATGCTATGTGATTAATCGTACCATCATTCGTAAAAAGTTAGATAAGACATCTTATGAATTATGGAATGACAAGAAACCAAATATTGCATATTTTAAGGTTTTTGGTTGCAAATGTTTTATTTTGAATGATCGTGATCACTTGGATAAATTTGATGCTAAATTCGATGAAGGAATTTTTCTTGGGTATGCCACTAATAGTAAAGCATATAGAGTTTATAACAAGAAAAGTTTAGTAGTCCAAGAATCTATGCATGTTGTATTTGATGAGTCAAATCCTTTCTCACCCATAATACATTCCGATGACGATGTTGAAATTATCCAAAAGATTTCGGATATTCAAATTAATGATACATCTAAAGAAGAAACATCGAGTGCTCAAGCTCTTTCTACGGAGTTGGAAAATAAAACCGAGCAAAACTCGAATGATTTGCCTAGGAGTTGGAAATTTGTGTCCAACCATCTTATTGATCAAATTCTTGGAGAGCCATCTAGTAGAGTTATGACTAGATCATCCTTAAAAAATGTATGCAATAATGTGGCATTTGTTTCTCAATATGAGCCCCAAAACATAATTGAAGCCGAACAAGATGATTTTTGGATGATGGCTATGCAAGAAGAGCTCAATCAATTTAAGAGAAACAAAGTGTGGACACTTGTTTCCAAACCTATTGATCACACCATTATTGGTACTAAATGGGTATTTCGTAACAAAAAGGATAAAAATGGTGTAATTGTTAGAAATAAAGCTAGACTTGTTGCCCAATGATACAATCAAGAGGAGGGCATTGATTATGAAGAAATATATGCACCCGTAGCTCGTTTAGAAGCCATTCGCATGCTACTTGCTTATTCATGTTTTAAGAATTTTAAATTATATCAAATGGATGTGAAAAGTGCTTTCTTGAATGGTTTTATTGAAGAGGAAGTTTATGTGAAACAACCTCCCGATTTTGAAAATCATGTTTATCCGGATTATGTGTTTAAGCTATCTAAGGCTTTGTATGGCTTAAAGCAAGCACCTAGAGCATGGTCTGATAGACTTAGTTCATTTTTGATTAACAATGATTTTGTTAGAGGTAAAATTGATACTACCCTATTTATAAAAAATTATGACAATGACATGCTACTTCTACAAATCTATGTTGATGATATCATATTTGGTTATACTAACGAAAATCTTTGCAAGGATTTTTCTACATGTATGCAAAAAGAATTCGAAATGAGCATGATGGGAAAGATGAACTACTTCCTTGGATTACAAGTGAAGTAATGCAAAGAAGGCATTTTCATCAATCAAGAGAAGTATGTGAAGGAGCTTTTGAAAAAATTCAACATGGAATGGGCCAAATCCATGAGCACGCCTATGAGTTCAACATTGATGCTCGATAAAGACGAGATAGGTAAAAGTGTAGATATCAAAAAATATCGAGGTATGATCGGTAGTCTACTATATTTGACGGCCTCTAGGCCGGATATTATGTTTAGTGTATGTTTTTGTGCACGATTCCAAGCGGATCCTAAAGAGTCACATCTACTTGCCGTAAAATGGATTTTTCGTTATCTTTCCGGTACTAGTTCCTTGGATTTGTGGTACCCAAGAAAGAACTCATTTGACTTGATTAGTTATTCTGATGCGGATTTTGCCGGTTGCAAAATCGATAGGAAAAGCACTAGTGGCACTTGTCATTTCTTAGGACACGCACTAGTATCTTGGTCAAGCAATAAACAAAACTCAGTGGCCCTTTCAACGGCCGAAGCCGAATATGTGGCGGCCGAAAGTTGTTGTGCACAAACTTTGTACATTAAACAACAACTAGAGGACTTTGGAATTAGTCTTAGCCACATTCCCATAAAATGTGACAACACTAGTGCCATTAGCTTGACCAAGAACCCCATACAACATTCACGTACTAAGCACATTGAGATAATATATCATTTTATTCATGATCATGTGCAAAAAGGTGATGTTGATATTGAATTCGTTGGCACCGAATCGCAATTTGCGGATATATTCACTAAACCACTTCCCGATGATCGCTTTTGCAATATTCGACGTGAACTTGGTATGACTAGAGCATGTGATATCTAGTTAACAAAAATATTCATGTATATTGATCAATTATGCTTGTTTATAAAGCTTACAAAAATGTGTTGTTATTGATTAATTTTTGTGTAACAAGTATCCTAATATCTTGCACTTCATTTGCATGTTATTTTGTGTATTAATAATTTTCTTGTAGTATATACTTAGCTCACAAGTGAAATTTCTAGTTCCATATGGTCTAAAGAGCAAAAATGAGCAAATCTGGGCATAACTGGTCAATTAGTCGTCTAAGGGACCATTCTCAGTCGACTAAGCCTCCATCAGTCAACTGATGCTTGGCTGAGAGCAGTTCTATTTAACCCCTGTTTTTTCCTCTATTTTCCTTCATTCCCTCTTTATCCTTTTCGAGTTCTTCCTCTCCATAAAGACTACAAACCTTCATAAACCAACCTAAATCTCTAAACTCTTCACCAAAACACAATCTAAATCATACATCTTCTTTATCCTACACCAAATCAACCCCAAATCCCACCTTTTTCACCCTAAATCACACAAACCCATATCATTCTCCATCTAACCCTAACCCTAGCCTCCATTGTTGAACCTTATCCTACAACACAATCCTACATCAAATTTCTTGACAAAATCATCCCACTTTACCCACATAAACAATTTCCTATCCTTTTCATCATCTAAACAAAATTTTTCAACCCAAAAATCTCAAATTTATCTCCAAACCCTAATTTTTTTTAAAATCTATATCATTCACTCAATCTCTATAGATATGTCTCAACCATCTCACTCTCGTCGCCCTCGCAAATCTATACCGCAAGTAGGTACATCATCGCCCGCTCATGCACAAGCTCCACTGCCACTGTTGTTTATCTCCGACGAAGTTCAAGCAAACTTCAACTCCGACTATGCTATTTGTACCATTATCGAAGGTAAACAATTCAACATTGAGCTATTTTCTTCATATGGACTTAATATCACTGTTCTTTTTCGTAGACAAGGCATCATAAATTTCCTTACGATTCGTGATAATGTCTATCCCCGTCTAGTTAGATTATTTTATGCTAATCTTCATCACCCCGCCCTTGATTCCGGTCGTCCCAACAAGTTTCATCTTAACACTCTCTTAAATGGACGAATGATTAGCTTCACTAAGATGGATCTTAGTCAAATTTTTGGTTTTTCAACCGAGAATGTGACGGACGTACCGTCAAACTTTGGCAATATCCACAGCATTATCTATAATTCTTAAACGATGCTATAGACATCACAACAGTGGTGCGGGATTAGAAATCAAAGCATCTATGCTTACCTTGCAAAACCGACTCATCCACTCCATACTCGGGTATTCCATTGTTCCGAGACGAGGTAGCCAAACTTCCGTAAATGCTTTGGACACCTTTTTGGTATGGGCTATTTCAATGAGACACAAGCTTGACTATGCCGATCTCATATTCAATCATCTTCTTAGTATCACCAATCGAAAGAAACAAGGATTGGTATATGCTATGTCACTCACTCGACTATTTCAATTCTATGACATTCACCTTGAAGATGAAACGAAAATCATTGTTCCTGTTGGTCGGATTTTAACCCTAAAGGGGGGTGAATAGGGTTTTTGAAATTTAATGCGGAATTTAAAAAAACTTTTGAAAATGTTTAAGTAAAACAATTTACTAAACAAATTTATCAAGGAATGTAAGCAAATAAACAATCAAGAACAAGAGCAAATAATTAAGCAATCTCAAATAATTTAAACAATCAATAATAAAGAGATTGAGTTAGAAAGATTGAACCGATTTGAATTCCAAGGCTTTTTGTCCACACGATTTTGGTTTACCAAACCATAGTCCGCGCTCGGTTAGTTCCCCGAGAATTTTCACTAAAATCAATCTCCTTCCGGGTGAAGATCAAACCTCTACAAGTATTATCTCACACACTCTACAAGTATTGCTACACCACAATACTCTCACAAGATACCCTCTTGCTAACCTTGTGAAATTTACCTTTCATAAAAACTAAACAAGAATTTTACCTTCTTGTTTTTCCTATGAGATTTACCTCTCACAATTTGAATACTAAATTGTTTGGTGATTCACACCAATTTACAATAACTCTCTCAAGTGTGTATAGAATACAATTTGAAGCTCACTCTAGAGTTATCCTATTTGATCAAGATGATATAGCTCAAAAAGAATGATTTGATCAAAAACAATTTCTTGAATCTTTGAATAATGAAGATAGATGAATAATAGAGTATATGAATGATTCAAGGTGTTTAGAATGAGTCTTGGAAGTCATATTTATAGTCCCAAAAGTGATATAGCCGTTTGAGGTGAATATATAAATTAATGGGGCAAAAATGTACTTTTGATAAAGTTCCAACGGCTATTTTTGGCCATGTAGTCGACTCCCTAGTGACCCATGTAGTCGACTACATGGTTCTGGAGATAGATTGCTGCAGACAGCAAATTTTCGATTTGTTTTGATCATATCTCATTATCCAGCCATTGGAATTTGATGAAATTTTGGATATAAGTACTATAATGTGTTATCTAACTGCTGTCCAAATTTTATAATGATCGGAGTCCGGGAAGGCCTCCATCAAACCATTAGATTAAAACTGCGCAAAAACGGAGCGAGTCTAAAAAGGGAAAAAATAAACATTTTTGCAGTTAAGTTCCAAAATCAATTTTGATGCTTGGGATAGGTCAAATATATTATCCTAAGACATCTATTTTCATGAGAGCTCAAAATATGCTCAAATCAATTTAATATGAAATTATCTGAAAACCGGTTTTTGCAAGAATGGTGTTGTGAAATGATTTTGATTCAAACTTGATTTTGATCAATCTAATAATGATGCAAGTTTATGTTTGAGCTATATTATCAATCAATTAAGAAACTTTACATTAATCCTAAGCAAACACTCAATTACCAAATAGGTGAGTCTTCGAATGCTTCGATTTGTTTCTTCAAATTGATTCTTCACTTGAAGCTTTTCCCTTGAAGCTTTTGCATATGATTCTTGATCTTTGTGCTTCATGGATTTGCATTGCTAGATTGTGAGTGATGAGATTGATCTTCTTGTCTTGTCCAACGCTTGTAGAAGAATGAACTTGATTCGGATAGATTGGTTTTAGTCCAATGCTTCGTTGACTAGATCGGATATTGATTGAATGATCCTTGTCAAACTTCCTTTGAGCAATCATGCTATTCTTGATTTTACAAATAAGAAATCTATAATCTTATATCAAGAACATGTTAAATTACACATGATTGATTTATTGTTATTATCAAAATAAGATTAAGACCTTCATGGTCAACAGTTCCTACATCCGATGAAACATATAGTGCCAAGATTATTCGTCAAATGTGATATCACATAGAGAACGGGGAATGGATTTCAAATGATCCTTTTGACATTGATGAGGACGTTGATAGTGATGATGATGAGAATTTGGCTCAAACCGAGCCCATGGAACAAGACATTCCTCCTCAAGGAACTTCCACTCCAGCTCCCACTAGCTCTCCACAAGCCATTCACACGCCACATCCAAATGAAGCTATTTTGCAAGCCATCCAACATCTCTCGGTGACCATGGACAATAGGTTCAACCGCATTGAGGAAAGGCAAATAGCACATGAAGCCGCATTCCTCCACTACCACCCTGACTATGTCTTTCCACCATGGAATCCGTGACATGGCAATGAAGGATAGGGTCAATGGCTACAAGAAGGACCCGACAAGTGATCTTTCTCTTCCTCTTTTTGATTATGACAAAGGGGGAGAAAATAATAAGTCTGTTGTACATACTTTATCTTATATGCTTATTATGCTTTCTCTATGAACTTCTATGAACTCTAGTTTTATGCTTTTGTTATGGTTTTTAATATGATTTTAACTCTAGTATTTTATCTACTTATGTTGAACCTTAGCTAAAGTTTGATGTATTAATTATAATTATGCATTGGTTTGAACTCTTGATTATGCATGCTTATTATTCTCTATTTTATGCATAGTTTGAGGGAGAGTTTTCCCTTTAGAAAACTCAACTTATATTTCTTAATCGCAAACACACATTAATTTATTGTCATCATCAAAAAGGGGGAGATTGTTGACCTTATAGTCACTAATCTTGTTTTGATAATAACAATAACATTAATCATGTGTAATTTAATTAAGTTGATATTTGAAGTTATAGCCACATTAAATTGATCACACGTGGACTAAATCGAAAGGCCGGAATAAAGATCATTCACCTACAAAGTTGTACGCTATCAACATCTCACACCTCACATAGCTTGTATGATCAATGTTTTATCAATGGCACTTCTATGATGAATGATGAGCCAAGGAAGAAAAGAAATGAAGATACAATCAAAGCCCTCGAAGACTCATTAGTTTATATTTGAGTGAGTGCTTTAGTTTCCTTTGTAAAGGTTCATGTTTGATTCTTAATATAGCTCATATACTTTGTTTCTACACAATTAGATTGCTCAAAACAAAGTTTCTTCAAGATCTTTCCAAAACACTTCTTTTGGCAAAAATTGTCTTTTTATTAAATTCATTTTTAATTCGAAATGATCTTATTTAAAGCTCTAACAAAAATAGGTGTCTTAGGAACCTATATTTTACCTTCCCCAAGCATTAAAATTGGTTTTAGAGCTTATTTGCAAAAATAAAAAAATTAGGATTTTGGTCTGATGGACAGAACTCATCAGTCGACTAAGCAGAAAGGCTCAGTCGACTAAGGAGCTTTGCTCAATCGACTGATGGCCCAGAAATTAGCCATTGGAGTTCTGATTTTTTACCATTTTTTGTACCAAACTTTCAACAACTCCCTCCAAACGGTCATATGGTGTCCTAGATTATATATACACCATCTAAGACTTATTTAAACACTCTTGAATCATTCTTACACTATTCTCTTCATCTACATTCAATATTCAAAGATTCAAGAACATTTCTTTTGATCAATCACAACTATTTTGAGCTAGAACTTATTGATCAAATTTGATATCTCTTAATGTGAGCTTAAAATTTTAATCTTCATACACTTGAGTGCTATTGTACATTGGTGTTAGTCACCAAATCTTTTCTTTCAAACATTAAGAGAGGTTTGTCTCTTAAGATAGCAAGAGTGAAATCTTGTGTGAGTATTGAGAGAGATTCAATACTTGTAAGAGTGTGTGAAAAGAATACACTTGTAGATGTTTGATCTTCACCCGAAAGAAGATCGGTTATAGTAAAAATTCTCGGGGTACTAACTGAGCGCGAAAGTAGGGGCTAACAAATCGAACCGTGTGGACAAAAAGTCTTCGACTTCTATCAGTTCAATCTTTCTATCTCTTGATCTCTTATATTATGATATTTATACTTTGTTGGAATTAACTTTGTTTCTTGATTGCTTGATTGATATAGACATTAAACATTTTTAAATCGAATCGAAAAATCCGATTAAGTTTTAAAAACCCTATTCACCCCCCTCTAGGGTATTTTCCGACCTACAACCCCCATGAACCGTATACTAGCTTTCGCTAACTTTTGAAATGCATGTGTAAATGCAATTGTTGGACCATGTATTGTATATATTCATTGTAATTACATCCTAGATAATTTGTATGCTTAAATTAATGGGGTGTAGTGTGTCGTAGTGTTAGTCGGAGGAGACCAGCGCATCGTAACTGTATTGTATAGGTGGAGAACCTTGAGACTAGTATATGGCTTGCTAGTACGGTATTGTAATATGTATGTAAGACACTCAAGAGCCTTAGATATAAACATAACACGTACTGTGGTGACGGGACTTAAAGGACGGGTTATTACCCTTTTAATTACGTACATAATTGAGGAAATGGCATGTTATTTATATATTGAATTTATAACCACATAAGAGACATGTTAGGCTTTTGATACATAATTAGTATATGACTACTTGACTTGTAAAGGCGAGGAAAGAACAATCTTATCATAAAATGGGTTTCAAATGATGTAAGAATCAATACACTAATGTTGGATGCTCCGGATACGTTAAAAGGTGCGGTAATAATTAACTTAGAGTTAAAACATGTGAATTACACTATTGGGCTTTGTGATGCACGTGGGACGTGGTGACATTAATAAGGATGGATAATATAACTTATATAGCTTTAGTTATGCTTATATAATACGTTCTTAAATGGGAGGAATTGATAAGAATTTATTGGCCATAAAACTTAAATAATGGCATAACTATGAGACCAAGTACATGACCCATATTGTCAGTGCAATGTGAATATTAATAATGATGTTATGACATCTATGTTGTATATACATGTTGTTGATTGATGTTTTGGCATAATTTGCATATCGGTGGATAATATGTTTATATAATACGTTCTTAAATGGGAGGAATTGATAAGAATTTATTGGCCATAAAACTTAAATAATGGCATAACTATGAGACCAAGGACATGGCCCATATTATCAGTGCAATGTGAATATTGATAATGATGTTATGACATCTATGTTGTATATACATGTTGTTGATTGATGTTTTGGCATAATTTGCATATCGGTGGATAAATACATATACTCGGTTGTGTTGTTGTATCGCCTAGTCTATGTTAGGTCCCAGGTATGGTCACCTAGTATGGGGCCAGATAAGTTGGGACAGAGTCTCTTGGGTGAAAGATCTAAAACCGTGCATGGAAACTAATGTGAGACCCTGCTGCCGCGTGGGTGAAAGGCCATGAAATGCAGAACTGGTTGGACATGTAGACATTTATTAAGATTATTGAGATTTATGGCTCGTATGAGATCATGGTGATATGTTTATTGTATTTTGCTTTCCCATGGATGAGGACATAACTCAAGAGACTAATTTCTATTTGAGGGCTGAGTCCAAAAGACCAGGGAGCATGAGTTTTCCTGGTAGTGGAATAGTTCCATGTGGCATTACCAATAAGACTATGTGTCTAATGAAGTAATTGCACTACGACCGAGTAATCACCTTATAGGGTTGATGTATCTTGGCGTAGTACTATCCTCCGAGTAAACATAATTGTACGGGTGTCCTTCTTGTTAAGTATTTGGAGTGTTGTCTTTGAAAAATGTCTTATATGGGTTTATCTACAAATGAATTAAAAGTAAGGACCTGGTCCCTGAGCGATTCTCTCACTTGGAGGAGACATCAGTAGTTTAGAGCTTGGGATCTTTCAGGACCTTTGCTCTACGCCTAGTCGGTCGCGGGGTGAAACCGAGGTATTATAATAAGTTGTAATACGATAATAGACATAATGTACTGTTATAATTGTTATTGTTGTTATTTGTATTATATCATATCTTTTGTTGAGTTAAATATCGCCTCAGTTATTAATGAGAAAATTAATGTATTGAAATATATGTAGATATAATTAGAATTATTGGCTGGCTGATAATGAACATAATAAATTAACAATTAAACTGTAAGTATAAGCATGTAATATAAAATGCTCATTGGATTGTGATTGCATGAGCGGATTCCATAATATACTAATACGTAAAGTGGAATATTAAGTGACTTGCGATATAAACTATGCTCAGTAACAGGATGCGGTGATTAATATCATACTACACTATAATTAAAGTTAAAATTAACTATAGCATGACAAACCCTAAGAAGTTAGTGACCGGAATAGATTATTCTAATTCATTAACCCCTAGAAGTACATGAAACCGTGTAACGTAATAATTATGGAATGTAAAGGGTGAGAATAACCAACTGAGTGAATAATTTTCGATGTTTAGGATAGGATCCTAGTGGGGTTCAGCATGCATGATATGTGTTGCATGCAATTGCACCACTTTTGTATTACTGTATTATACTACGATACTTACTTTTTATAAAAATTGCACGTGCCTTTAATTGGTAGTTGTATTTTCCTATGAAAACTTTTATACTTTCCAGCAAGCCCGGATTTGGCTCATTCCTTTTTTTCACCAATTTTGCAGGTGGGATCTCGAGGTGGCGCGTGATTCTCCATTCTAGATACTTTTAAAGTACCGGCTATTTTTAGTCCTTACAATAAAGACTAAGTCGTATATAAATTGAATTTTTATGTAAATATATTTGTGTACAAACTATTTAAATAAAGAATCGGACTTTGGGTTTAATGTACTCTATATTTCAAGTGGGATTTTGGTAAAATATTTTATATGTAGAGTTCGTTGTATGTTGTGATTGAATGAGAAAAAATTGTATGAAATTAGCATTACTATTCATAGGTTGGTTTATTGAGAATATAAACTCTACATGCCGGAATTTTCTAACAAGTTTTAAACACAATGTGGTATTTATTACATAAAAGTAGAACAAAAGCCTGAGCCTCCGTTTTACACCATGTGTTGTACACTTTAGTTTACCACGCGTCCTTCACAATTAATACCCGAGTAAGTTTTTGACTTTTAACTTTAACCGTCTCCTATTTACGGTTTCTTCTTCTCTACCAACAATTCACATCAACAACTCCAAGAACTAGTAACCTAAAGCAAATACACCTATGCACAATTCTAGATATATATTTTCAAGTTAAATTGCGCAAGTGTAGTAAAAATTGAAGTACCATGAAATTTTTGTAGAAAATGCGAGTGGATATATCCACCCATGTACAAGATAAAAGAATATAAAATGTGCATTATTAAAAGAAATAAAATTTCTAAAGTGAAAAGAATAGGCATTAAAGGTGGCGAAAGGGAAAAGAAAGTAATAATTTTATGCAAAAATTTAATATTTTATCTAACAATTTACACACACAGAGAACGTGCCATAAATGCTAATCCTATATATATATATATATATATAAAAGGAAACTAAAGTATATGACCACTTGGTTGCTTTTACATATATTAAATACTTTCTAATTTAAATTAAATCTTCTTACATTTTAAGATATTTATGAAAACTATTTTTTTAATTTTACTCTTATACTCCTTGCTTTGGTAAAAAATATGTTTATAAGTAGATTCAAATAGAAAATATTTTGGTAAATAACAATAATTTAAATTATTGAAAAATATATTTTTTTTAATCTTAAATTATACGTGTACACGCATAAAATATAGCGCGCTCATTTTAAATCATATGTGTACATGCATAAAATATAACCCCCGACGGATGGATTGTACTTCCATGTCTAATATAAAAGAAAGAAGGGACGTGACTATGACTAAAGAAAAAATTCTTTCTATTTAATTAATAGATAAACACAAAATCCTCTTTTCAATTCTTTATTTTTTTCACTGACGCGCAGATTACACGCGTTGGTGGAAGAGGGTCGCTTTTGCACATGACATTTTTACCCTCTCGCCGACCACCACCACCACCACCACCATGCCATCATCCGCCTCCGCCTCACCGTCCTCTTCCAACCGGCCGGAAGACCTAATCTACCGCCTCACCTCTCCCTCCTGTTCCTCAGAAACAAAACTCAAATCCTTAAGAGAGCTCAAGAATCAGATAATCGGCAACCCCACAAAGAAACTCCTGTACATCAAACTCGGTGCTGTTCCATCCGTCGTATCAATTCTTTCCTCCGCCGTCTCCGCTGCCGCCTCCGGAGGTGGAGCCGAGGTGGCGGAGGTCGATTCGCTGCTCGTGCAGTCTGCTGCGGCAATCGGAAGCTTTGCATGTCGCGTTGATGCTGGGGTTAAGGCCGTTCTCGATGCCGGAGCTTTTCCAAGCCTGTTGAGACTAATCTCTCACCGGAATGAGAAGGTAATTTTTTGATCTAGGAATTTTTTTTTTTATTTTTTTTGCACAAACTAATGTGGAACCACTCAATTGAACTGAAACAGTTGAAGTACCAACCAGATACTCGTTTGGTTCCAGTTTTTTCGAGTTTGTGTTCGATATTAGAATCTGAAATAGTAATTTCATATGAAAAGTTTAAGCCTCCTTCACTAATGATTCAAGACTTGTGAATTTAGCAATTAGGATTTTAGGAATGAATAAAAACTTGAACTAAACGAGCTCGGAAGGAATAACAACTCAAACTAAACGAGTGTGTAGCCCCACAAGTTGTTTTGAGTGGCGCAGACATTTAATGAAAGGTAGGCATTTCTTTTTATCTGATTGGGGCAACCCTATTTCGAGAAAAGTTGTACAAAAATTGAGTAAGTTTAGCACTCATATATTTTAGGCCTTTTTTCTTTTATCTGATTGGTGCCACATTTGTTTTGTATAGTATAAAAACTTTGTATGCGAAAATTGAATAAGTTTAGATCTATTTGCATTATCTATGACGGAAACCAAATTTTACTTAGGGACCGTATTAGGAATTGAAAGCAAATGCAAAGCAACCAAATGTAGGGTTAAATTGTTGATTTTTGAGATTAAAAGCATATGCCTAATGCCTACAGCGTGTGGTTTTATGGTGTTTGTTTCAGAATTTGTATCAGTTTCTTTGATTGGGGGCTTTGCTGCAATGTGTTACGAAAAATTCAGGACATTGAGTTAATTATCACGGACATTTATGCCTATAGGGAATGCTTATAGTTGATTTAGCTATTAGTGAGATGTTTGGAATTGGATTTCTTTATCTTTTAATTGAAACTGAGTGTTTTCTTAATTTAGTGAATTAACATGGAGTACATTGTAAGCATGCCAAATATTTTAATAACAAAAGAGTATGGTGTAAAGAAGTACCTTGATCAGAAGGAACATTTTGATGCATTCACGGATATGTTAACTTTTGAGGTTGTCTTCATTTGTTTAGACATGTCAATTTTGTTTCTAGTGGTCTATATTTGACTCTTGAAACAGCAGAATTGTTTGATCCTCAAATTGAACGACGTGTGGCTTAATGGGTAATGTGCTCCCCTTTGAAGTATTGACCAAAATATAATACTGCAAATTTCAAACCATAAAAAGGATGAGCATATTGAAACAGATGAATACATAATACCCGTCAGAGGAAGTCTGTTTAAGAGGAGAAAAGGGGATGGCATACTACACAATTATTTAATGACCCGTGGAAATGTACTGGGTATATTCTTACACTTCTCAGAGAAATTACTACTGCCTTAATAGCTATCTATCTCTCAATGTAGAATTTCATCCTATTTGTTATTTTCGACCTATATTGAATATATATTATTCACCTGAAGTGTCCATGATCTTTTAGGCTTTTCTTCACTCATTTGCTTTTGACTTAATTCATATGCAGTGAATTTATAGCTATTGCCAACTCCATATTGAGCGGTATCAAAATATTGTATCAGCATACTTTCCGAAGTAGATTCGTTGCACTTTTTGGTTAATGCTTTTGTAAATTCTTTCTACATGCACTTTCAATTAAGAGTCTCATATACTACCAGACTGGAAGTTAGATTGACCAAAGTCATTGTCTCATCCCTTTGACTATTCGGGCTTGTTTCATATTTGTATGCTTCATGCTATTTGTGTTTTTTTTTTTTTGGTGGGTTTCACAAACTTTAAATGGAAACAACAAACATGTTTGGTACTTTTTTTTTTTAAAAAATAAAAAATCAGAATCAAAATAGATTTTATTAATTATAAGAAATAAGATCACAAACATATAAGTGGACCAGCAGTCCACCAAAAACAATCTAAAGAGAACAAATATATCACTTCAGCCACAAATAAGCATATAGACTCATAAGACTGTCGATCGCCAATTATATAATATATAAGAAACTGAAAGCCCTTTAAAAGCTTCCAAACCAATGTTTGGTACTTTGGTGCCTCAAGATATTCTTCTTTTATATAAAAGCTTTTCAGATTCAGGAGAAGTTTTGAAAGAACAATGTTTCTATGAAGAATTTCCATTATAAATACATGTTGGAGAAAACAACTAAAACGAACAGTTACAACCAAAATATACGTACGCAGAAAAGAGTGATAATTTACATTTTCTATGTCAGATATTTTACGTAACTGGGCAGCAGCTATGGCGTAATAGAAATAGCTCTTGGGTTTTTCTCGGTGAAAGAGATTTGCAGGGGCTGTGTAGCCATAGTTTTTTAGGGAGTTTTCTGGTTGTATTGTTGTTTGATTTTTGTGCTGTTAGTTTAGTCCGCTCTGTGATGTAGCCTGTGGTGTTCGAGTTGGGCTGTTTTGTGTTTGAGTTGGGCTGTTTTGAGTTTTGTTTTGTTTTGTTTTTTCTTGTTTGTTGTCTGTGGACTTCTCGTTCACTTTCATCTTTTTCTGCTTGTATTTGGTTTTTTCAATCTATTTAAGCTTTATTTCTGATCCAAAAAAAAAAAACACGAAAAGCAGGTGAACATACTGACTGGCACTCTAGTTTTTGAAAGGACAGGAAGACAAAAGAAGGGGTGGGGCCGAGGGGATTGATCTCTCCCTTCTTCAATAAATCTTACATCATTCAGTATTTTTTTTTTTTGAAGTTTTCTTCTATTTTTCTGTTATTTAAATGGTGTTTATTTTTACTTCTTAATGCTGAATGGAAGTTTATTTAGCGTTAAGAGGTAGACATATTGTTTGTTTTCTCACCTTTTAATGCTGAATTGGATTAAAATTCAGCATTTAGCACTAATAGGCAAGTCCTGCATTGAATGCAGAATTTAAGTTTAATGAGATTTTATTTGAATGGTGCCCCTGTTCATCTTATTTATTTAGCTATTGATATATATCATAAAAAGGGTAAATTGTTTTCATTTTTTCCATTTAGCTATTCATTTTATGCAAATTCTCTTGTTTCTGATAAAAAAGGAGAGGGTAAAATTTAAAAAGGCCATCTATTCAGCATTCAGAGGCTCAGAACCAAATAAAATCAAACTCATTTTTCAGAGGTTTTGTTCAACATTAAGCATTCTAATATTTTTCAAACTTAGTAAAAGCTTATTGTGGTTTCCGAGTTGTGTTGATCTTTTTGGTAATTATTAACCTATTTTCTATCTTGAATATCATTTGCTTGCCCTGTGACTGCTCTGCTGCTCTGCAGGTTGTGGACGCTGGTGCTCGTTCCCTTAGAATGATTTATCTGTCGAAATTGGCTCCCAAGTATGATTTTCTCCAAGAGAAAAACATGGACTTCCTTCTTACGCTGTTGAATAGTGATAACGAAAACGTAACTGGGCTTGGTGCAAGTATCATAACACATTCTTGTGAGACAAGCATTGAGCAGAAGGCATTGAGTGATTCTGGAGCCTTAAAGAAGCTTATTGGGCTTCTTGGAGGTTCTTTAAACCAGAGAGATGCTAGTTTAGAGTCTCTAGCGACAATTATTAAGGACAACCCTGAAGTCATCTCGAAGTTTGCGGGACCTGAAAGTGGAAGAGCATTGAGTACCATGACTGAGTTAACAAAGGACAGGTAATGTTGAAAATCGAAATAGATTACTTTATGGAATTTATTTTAGTTATGGTATTTGTTTTATGTCTTTGGTCAAAACATACCATAGATTGGGTATTTTATTAATCGAGTCCTACACTATTTCTGTAGTTATTTTCTCTTCTTCCCTTTTGGCCTTTCCTATATTGTTACTGTTAGAGTTTATTTTGTGTCCTATTTATACTAACTTTGGGAGTTTTGTAATTACACAATGTCAGTAACAATTTTCAATAAAATTTCATATTCTGAAATCCCACTAGGTATCCTCGGACAAGATTGCTGGCCTGCATATGCTTGATTGTTATTGGAAATGCCTCTCCTTCCTATCTTCAAGGTGTTGGCATCCGAACCAAATTGATTTTGATATTACTTGAGCTTCTTGATGATCCTGGTCAAGTTGGAGACGAAGCTGCCTTTGCTGTGTCTAATTTAATTTCTGAAAAGGAAGATCTTCAAAAATTAGCCTTTGAGGCAAATGCTGTTGTTAAACTTTGCGATCAACTGCAGAAAGGTTCGCTACAGGCCAAACGTTATGAAGGAATATTTCTGGCACTGGCCAGTCTATGCTCAAAATTGGAATGTTGCAGGTCTAAGCTCCTGTCATTAAAGGTTTGTTGTTAAATAAAACTCATTAACTTGAGCATGTGTGTAACCGTAATAGTTATAGCAACGTACGTTTACTTATTTTTGTTCTCTTCATCTGTTTTCACCCATATAATTTTTTTTTCTTTTCCTTTTCGTTTTGCATCTTTGCTCTTCCCAGTAAGCAGTTCTAGGGGTTTGGACTCGTCACTTAACTTGCTGAATTGCTCGGGTGTGAAGTTAAAATCGAGTTTCATGGCTAATCCATAGTACTTTTCCATTATGAGATATTTTGATCCATTTATACACTCATAAGTTCTGATTGATAAGAAGTAAACCTTTTGCGGCTAATTTGGATATTGCGATGAATGATAGGATTTGTTCAGTCTCTACCTTTGTTTATTCTGTATTAAACACTTGTCAACCCATCAAAGAAAAACCATCGTAACTGTCTAAAAAAATCTCTTGCATACTAGATTAGATATAAGGCTCTATATGTATTGGGACTGTGTAGATTGTAATAAAAACAATAACATGAGTCATGAGAAATACTTGAAGCTAGGAAGCAATGATTGCTGTCCAAGCTGATCAGCGTAATTGTTCCACTTGACAATGGAGGATCTGAAGATTAGATCTCATTGCCAGATTCAGTTGTATGATATATAAAAAAGTTTCACTCTTGAGGAAAAACATTTTTTGCTCTGGGACTTCATATTTCATTCTCTTCTTGATTTCTGGAAGACTTTTGGGCCACATGAAAGATTTCCTATAGCCCCTTTGTGATAGTTTACCTCTCTTATACGTGGTCACAGTGAAATTGACTTTATCAGAATCCTTTAACATGAGCACTTATTGGACTTCTTTTTCTCCCTTCCTTGCGTTTTATCAGTGTTTTGTTTTGGTTGAAAGTGTAAATATACTTAGCTATAAAACTTCTCCTGCAATTTGGTTTCCATAATACTTCCTCTGTCTCAGTTAAGAGTCCCAACTTTTGTCTTTGATATTTTCAATCTAGTTTCAACCTACATCAATGGTGCATAATACCACTTATTTTTTTTGTCATGAGATTTGGTACATTGATTATGTCCCAAAAAGGAAATGGGTACTTAATTTGAGAATTGCTGAAAAGGAAAGTGGTAATCTAAATTTGAGACGTAGCGAGTAATAAGATCTTTTCCTCCTTAGCTTTAAGAGCATTGTCATCCCCTTGCGTTAAGACCAAATCATATCAGTTGTGCCATAGGATATAACAAGCTTATGGGTGGCAGCATCCTACATCTTTTTGGAGATATCTTTTGTTGAGAAAGGTAATATGCATTCTCTCCCTGCTTATTAAACTGTGTGCGGAGTATCAAGTGCAGGAAATTGATTGCGAAACACATAAATGGCCTAGTGGACGAACTATGATTATATATATGTTTATGTACAAGGCAATTGCTTAGGTGGCTAACTACTACAGGCTTTGAAAGCCAATGGGTCCTTGAAAGTCCTGTTGGTCTAAGAGAGAATGTCCACGGTGACGATTATTCTTGCTCAAGGTATTTTAATAAACCATATTACTGGGGAATTTTTGGATTGTTGCCTACTTGAGACCTAATGATTTAGGGTTGGGCGCCTATGTAAGGATTGCAATCTGTAAATTAGGTAGAGTTTAATCTTGATTTCGGGACTAAGTTTGTCAGTTTTTTGTCTCCCATTTTCTCTTTCCTTTCTTTGCCTATTTGATCATTTTCCAAGATAAATTGTCCATGGTCTCAATATGAAGTTGGGGTAGACCACGGATCAAATCCAATTGCAAAATGGATTGAGTCAAAGTCATCTTGTACTCATCTTTTGAGGCCAAGAGGCTTGCACTAGGGCTACCTACAAAATAACAATAATAAGAATAATACTAACTAGTTAATTGTTTTTTGGCTAAATCCTTAGCATTGAGATTGAGAGAGGTAATAGGTGAAACAGTAGGGTTATCACAAGGGGCATTTATTAAAGGATGTCAAATCCTTGATCTCATACTGATTGCTAATGAAAGTGTAGAGGAATACCGGGTCAAGAAGAAAGAAGGCGTGGTCTTTAAAATAGATTTTGAAAAATCATATGATCAAGTGGAATGGGATTTCATTGATCATGTGCTTGAAAATAAGGGCTTTGGGTTTAGATGGAGGAAATGGATTAAGAGTTGCCTTTCCTCTTCTAATTTTTCGGTAATGGTCAATGGTAGACCGAGGGGTATTTTTAACGCATCGAGGGGCATTAGGCAAGGTGATCTGCTTTCACCTTTTATTTTTGTCTAAGTAGCAGACGTTCTTAATATATTAGTGGTGAAAGCTAGGGAAGTGGGTATTATCGAGGGTTTCGAGATAGGTATGGACAGAGTCAAACTTTCACATCTATAATTTGCCGATGATACCATTTTCTTTCTCTCAAAAGATGAAAGTAAGCTTAAAAATTTGATTGCATTTTGGATATATTTGGGTTAGCCTCGGGGCTTAACATCAATTTATCCAAAAGCATGTTAGTAGGTATCAATGTGAAGGAGGAAGAAATGGTGTCGTTGGCAAGGACGGCAGGCTGTGAGTTGGGGTTGTGGCCAATGTCCTATCTTGGGATGCCTCTAGGAGACAACCCTTGTCGAGTAGAGTTTTGCGGCCCGGTGATTGTAAAATTTTCTAAAAGTTTAGAGGGTTGGTTAAAAGGATGTCTTTCGAGGGGGGTAGGTTAACTTTAATTCAATCGGTCCTTGAAAGTATTCCAATTTATTATCTCTCTTTTCAAAATGACAATTTTGGTGTGCCACACAATTGAAAATTTAATGAGAACTTTTTTTTTGGGAAGGATATGGGGAGGGAGCTTGTGATCACTTATTGAATTGGGATTTGGTGTCTAAAAGTAAGAACAAAAGGGGTTGGGCATTGGTAACATTGCTAAGAAAAATGAGGCTTTGTTAGGGAAATGGCTTTGGAGATTTCCCATTGAACAAAAATCATTGTGGTGCTCAATAATTAAAAGTAAGTATGGATTTCATGAAAATGGATGGGATACAAACATGGTTACTAGTGGCCCTTATAGGAATCCTTGGAAAGCCATCTCTAGTGGCTTTGTTAAATTAAAATCATTTATTCAATTTAAGGTGGGTATGGGCAATCCCATTTGGTTTTGGGAAGATATATGGGTTGGGGATTCTACTTTTGCTTCTCTCTTTCCCGGGTTATATAGGATTTCATGGAACACAAACAATTTCATAGCATTAACCATTCGTTGGAATCCTATTGATTCTTTCTTATGGGATTTAGAATTTTGTAGAAATTTAAATGAGTGGGAAATTGGGGAATTTTTGGAATTGTTGGATTTGGTTTTTCCATTCTCATGTTTCAAGATTGGAGAGTGACTAGATCTTGGGTGGGGGAAAAGTCGGGGATATTCTCTTGCAAATCTTTCTTTCACTTGCTCATCAATTCGCCATTGGACCCTATCTTTGTGCCTCACAAATTTATTTGGAAAGTTGGTATCCCTTCGAAGGTGAAAGTTTTAGCTCGGTTGGCCTCTTGGAAAAGAGTTAACACTTGCGACTTACTCCAAAAAAGAAGGCCAAATCTTGCCATTTCTCCTTCTTGGTGTATTCTTTGCAAAAAGGGAGGTGAGAACATTGATCATATGTTAGTACACTGCAGTTTCACCAACTATATGTAGAATAAGGTGGGGGAGGAATTCGAAGCAATTGGAGCAATGCCTAGCTCATGGCATGATTTAATAGGCTTGGTTTGGCAGTGTTATGAACCATCTCTCCCAAAAGCTTAAGCTATTAGGAGAAGGAATCGTAATGAGTATCATGGTTAACACCCTCCCTCACGTGCGACCCCATACTTGCATGTGGAGAGCAAACAAATTTTGAATTTCGAATTTCGGATTAACAAATGGGGAATGGAGGTGCTAAGGCTTGAACCTTAGACCTCCCTAAAAACCATCCTCTGATACCATGTCTGCCTAGAATTATCTGAGGGTGGATGATTAGTCAAATGATCATCTTTGTCGATACTTCGCAAATAAATTCGAACTGTTTTACTCGAATCCAGGAAATTGGAGCCATTAAGTTTGTGGTCAGTGATTTTTGACATTACCGAAATGACATCCCAAACAATTGCTGCCTTCTGATCTGACATGCTTAAATAATTTTATAGCGAGAACCAAAATTGCTACGGACAGAGTAAGTCACAAAACAACGTACAAACCAGAAATGAAGCAGTGAACAGTAGTAAACTAGAGACGAAATGGTACCGGAATGCGTTGTACACGTTGAAAGTAGAAATCAAGCCACACAAATCACAAATAAACCGAGCAAACCAATATACAGGTCACAAATATGGAGTATAAACGACACTAACCACAAATAGAGGCAAAACTAAAAAGCACAAGGTCACAGCCAGACTTGGAACCAAGAGATGAGCAACCGAGTGATGCAGTAATAACCCTAGTAGTCAAACGGGTGCGAAACAACCCAAACCAATCACGGATCAGCAATCGCAAAGCACAAAACACGAACAAACAGTCTCTGGACACAATTTCAGGTCTGGGAAAACGGTTATCTCACATCTGGTATGCGCAGAACAATACAAGGAAGGCTAAACTTGATCCAAACTCAGATCTACACCAAATAGTGTGGAACCAAACCAAACCAAACCAAACACATATATATGTTGTAGACAATGAGACTAGGCCAACAACGGTCGCCGGAGTTCAAAAGGAGGTTGCACGCGCTGGCGCATGAGGTCGCTGGTGAGATGTTGCAGTGGCGCGTAAGGGCTACGCGCGTGGTTTTCTAGCACCGGATTTTGGGCGAGTCCTAAATGGTGGATGAGGTTCCTCCCTTGGCCGGAGGTGAGATTAAACGATCACTGTGAAGTGCTAAACAAAAAATCGAAAGTGGAAACCCTAACCAACCTAGTATGTCGTCAACTAGCAGATGTAAACCTTGTTATGAACCATGTTATGAACCATCTCTCTCAAAAGCTTAAGTTGTTAGGAGAAGGAATCGTAATGAATATCATGGTTAACAGGCAGTTTAGTGGGAATAAAAAGAAATCAAAATTGTTATGGAGATGTTGCTGTTTGGCATTAGCATGGGGAATTTGGTAGGAAAGAAACGCCAGATATTTGAAGATAAATCCTTCGAAGCCGGTGAAGTATGGTTTAAAATCAAACAGTTAGCATCATTTTGGGCCACCAGCCATCTCTTCAAACCTGTTTGGATCCTTATCAGTCTCAGATTTATGTGGGAATTGGAATACAGCCATCCAATAGTAGTCCTGATTATGGCTTGATCATTTGATTGTTGTTTGGTTTTTTATAATTTCTGTATTTTGTAGTCTTTCGTTATATCATGAGGGGCTTTGGTGGACTGCTGGTTCACTAAGGATGTAATCTATATTGTATCGCTTTGAGTAGTTTCTAATAAAAGAGTTTTGTTTCTGGTAAAAAAAAAATGTACCATTATACACATATAATTATATACTATATATATACAAACATTTAACGAATACCTAGATGTATCCGTATCCTACTTTTCCGAAAAATCCCTATCGGCATATTCTATCGTACCCGTATCCACTTCCATGCTTCTTAGATAACGAATGTAAAATACTATGGAAGCTTTGGTAGGCCCCATTTTAATTGGACATTTTCTTAGAGATGCCAATCATATTGAAGGGCTCAAATTTTTCAATACTAAACCAATAGTTGATATGAGCTTTTACCATTTCAACTCCCCCAGTATTCAAATTCAACCCGTTCTTAATTTTTTTTTTCCCTGATAAATATGAAATGTTGACCAGGGGTTGAAATCGGAGACCCAAAAATCAAAAGCGAAGAACAAAAAATCTGGGACCCATCCTTTTGGTTTTTTTGGTCTTTGTTTCTCTGTGCATATTATTGGCCATTGATGGTATTCTATCACCTCATTATTTCCCTATTGTTCAGAGGTTAATGGTACTCTATTGCCTCATTATCTCTCTCTGTTTTTTGACGCAAATTATTGCCCTCGGGACCACCATAGCCATTGCCTCTCTAATGTCACTCGCTAAACTTGCGAAGTCATCAATACTCTCCCACAAACTCATTAGAAACCTATTTCCCTAGTCACTATTTCTCTGTCTCTTGATCGCATAGCCCATCATTTTCCTCACCATTAGAAACTAGCCGTTTTTATCGTGGAGTTATTTTTTTTTTTATCGCATTTTATTATGGGTCTGGTTGGTTGGTGTTATCTATGCCCATGTTACAGGTGTTTATGAGCACACCTCTTCTCAATAAGTGTTTAAAAGCACACCTCCTTTTCGCAGTAGATGCTTAAAAGCATGTATCCTCTTGCTGGGTTTTCTGGTAATCAAATTATAATTTACTACTTTCTTGGTGCTTCTCATGTTCCAGTTGCTCGATCTACCTTACGCAATTTGTGTTTCAAGCTGCAAATGTTTCTAAAACATCTCCCACCTTGAGGGAAGTTTCAAGATTGTTGGAGAGATATTTGCAACGTGGGGGACGCTCAAGATTGTTGGCAAGATTTTAGCAATATGTCTTTTCTATTTGTTAAATTTAGATTTGGTAAATCCTGGATTGACGTAATTAAATCAATCAAGGATTGTTTCCATCTCTAAACTTCTTCTGGCTTGGCCAATAAATACGTTGTATTCTATGAGAGATGCGAATTATTCTGTTCTCTCTCTCTCTCTCTATATATATATATATTTCTCCCAAGGATGATTCAAAACTCCATCTCCTTTCTTTCCATTACCTTAAATTGAAATGAGGATGAAAAAAAAAGTGTGAGAAAGACTAAAACTAATGAATAGTAAGTTCAAGTGGAAAGAAAAATTTTGCAAGGAAAAAGAAGCTAAAAGTATGAAGAGAATGAACAAATAGTATGTGTAGGTAGAAAAATGAAAGGAATGAAAGTAAGTTAATAGCATGTATAGTTAAGTAAAAACATTAAAGGAAAATATATTACCGAAATAAGTTATATAGAACAATAAGAAAACATAAGCTTAACCTAAGGGGGTTGCCACATTGGTAAGGGCGAACTTGGGATTGTGTGAGTAGGCGCACAATCTCAGGTTCGATTCCCCGCTGCGTGAAACCTTTCTTGGGCCATTGGGGGCGTCTCCCGGTCTAGCAACCATGGCCTTGTGGGATTAGTGAGGGTGGGGCCCCGATACCCATGGTTATAAAATAAATAAATAAATAAGCTTAAGAAAAGTAACAGACTATAAGAAAAATACTGAACGTAAGAAAAGGCAAAACTATAAAAATGAGAAGAATAACTTTTTTCTTGTTCGGACAATAATAAGAAAAGTAACTTAAAAATTTGAAAAAAGAAACAATAACAAAAAATTAAGTGCATTAGAGAAAAAACAAGTTGTTTCTTTAATGTAGTACATGCACTACTATATTCTGGATAATCACAGTTGTTTAAGTTTATTGACTGCGACTTTCCATCTTTGTATTAATAGAAATATCTAATTATTCCTAAAACATGGCATATCCATTTTTAATTGACTTTTATGGCTAGAACTGTGTCTCTATTTTTTTTAAACCATGACTGCCCCTTAAATTTTTGTGCTATGTTTATGTACTTGTTGCTGAACCAATAGACCAGTCCAATGCCTCAACCGTTAAAATTTTGCAGATGATTTAGTGACAAGATATCTGTGTTGTTTTACAAGCAATTGCTTTTGAAATCAATTATATTTTCGTGTATTTCAATTAAGTTTTTTTTTTTTTTTTTTGGGAATTACCATGAAGTAATGTAGGAGTTGAATTGTATATGAGAGAATAAATAAAGAGAAAAATAGGACATGAGAGTTGTATTGATAATTGTATGATTACAAGGACTCCCAAAGTGGGTTTATATTGGACACAACCTAAACCCTAATATAACAATAAAGGATATAAATAACTAAGGAAAGACTCCATAAGTAAAATACCCTATCTATGGTATGTTTTGACTAAGACAAAATAAACAATACCATAACGAATAAAATATATTCCCCAAATAATAATATCTTGATTTCCAGCTGTAGGCATGAGTTATACCTAATATTCTATATATGACAAAGCCTTTTGTTGTTTTCTCATTGTTGAATCTTGATGTTAGTAGGATCACAACTTCTTGATGATGGATTGGTCAGCAAGGATGGTCTGATTGTGATTTGGATTTTTTTTGTGTGCGTGTTTTTTTTTCTGTTTTTTTTTTTTTTGGGGGGGGGGGGGAGTAAATGTTTAGTGAAAGGGTTTTTTGATGAATTATTAGTGTGATTGGGTTTTGACGATTTGACGTTGGCTTCTGGTTATTGAGGAGCTCAATAGGGATATTAGCAATTTGGCAATTTCAATTCATGTCATGTTTGGGTTTGATACCACTTTACTATTAAAAGAACTTCAATCCTATTGAACTGATATATAAACTAGGAAAAAAATGAAGACTTGCTTGGAAGAGGAGTGCATGAGCATAAATTTAAGAAGCAATCTCAGAAGAAAAAGGAAAGAAATCCAATTGGACTTAAAATACTAAATGTTTGATTCATCTAAAAGCTAAGATTTTAGTTTATTTTAACTGATTTATATTAATAAGCAAAAAAAGTACAAGCTAATATTTTAGTTTATTAACGAAGATTATAAAGCAGACACAAAATCAAGCATAGACATTTAACTAAATCCCATTAAAGGTGAAAATCCCGCGGCGTAAGCCTTGGCTAGGCATTCCACTCTAAATGAGGAATGCCATTACGTAATCCTAAAGTACTACTCAATGATGTTTAACTATTAATACCAAATATTCCCTCCATAAGCTATGCCAAATTTCCATTTTACAATTTTCTCAATATGTATTGGTACACACGTACCAAAATGTTATATACATCCCTTCTGACACACCAAAATTAGCGATCCGAACAATATTTCCCTATCATGTCCATCGCGATTGTTTTTTTATGACGAAGAAATGCAAAAATAAATTGCGAACTTATAATGTGTGCAATCTGATATCAAATAATGTAGAATGCTTCAAGATCAAATTAAAAAGAGGCATCTAATAGAATCTTTGAAGGAAAGGAGGAAATCAAAGGGTTCATACGGGAAAGAGTAAAATATTTGGAATCTCTTTGGGCATCTAGTTTGGAAGTTTAAAGGGCATTCAGTTTCTTATATTATATATAACTGGTGAGCAATAGTCTTGTGAGTCTAAATGTCTCCCTGTGTTGAAAAGATGCATTGTGCCCTTTTGTATGATTGTAGTGGACTGCTGGTCCACTAATATATTTGTAAGCTTCTTTTACTATTAAGACGACTGCTTTTGTTTCTGAAAAAAAATAAAATTTAGTGCTGAATAATGTATCTTTTTGAGTCTTTGTTTTTTTTTGTCTATTAGTTTGCTGCTTGTCTTCGCAAAGTGAACCTACCTATTTAGTGATAGTTATAGTCCAGGTATACAGTATGTGTTTGGGTTTCCCCCCTACTTTTGATACCCTTCAGTGCACGGGTTTCTTTTGATGCTGAATATTTTTTCTTTTTTCAGTTCTGAATATTGTATTTTTCCTTCAGATTTTTTGGTGGATTTTGTGGGTGACCCGTGACCAAGCTGTAGATAGATAACTACACTTGTAGCCCTCTATATCATATTTGGGTTTTGTCAACTATTTTTTGCCTTTAATGGTTTGCTTTCTTTGCTTATCAAAAATTGTTAACATCTTTTGAAGATCCAAATGCTAGTATGAGTGTCTCATCAAGTAATCTAGTCAAATTAGTTAGCTTTGCAGTTTGCAAATAATTCTTGGTGAATGTTTTAATTAGTTGCAATACCTTGTTTTAATACAGGCCTTAAACTTGATAAGTGATGTGTTAACTCATGATTCTGCTGAAGTACGTGCTGCTGCTTGCATTTGTTTAAAAAGTGTCTCCCGGTCAGTGAAGGTTCGAAATCTGAATTCCAAAATTGTGACATTCTGAAGATTAATTTAATAGTGATATTTGCATATACTAAGACGGTTTCTTTCAGAATTTGAGTGCAGGCCACTTTATGAATGAAAGCGTCATCTTGCCCTTGGTTCACCTTTTATACGACAATTCAACTTTTGTCCAGGTATGGTTCTGCCCCCCACCCCCAGCAACCCTTCCCACCCTCGCTCTGTAATAATTTCCCTAGGAAAATGGCACTATTGTAAAAACTGAAATGTTTCTGTAATGATTATTACTAGTTTTACGTGATAAAGGTTAGTTAAACCATTGTGCTGAGCAACCTTTTGCCAATGGAATATGCTATGATTTTGCAAAGACCAGATGTTTGTGTTTAGCCACTAAAACCATTTTGTTGGATAAGAACGGTACTTATATTTTAATTATTAATTTGTAAAGAACGGTTTGAAATTATATTTTATTTCATTAATTTGTTAGGGTAATTGTATTTTGGGATCATCATCATTTAAATTATTTGGGGGCCTTGGGGTGGAGGAGTTGAAGCAAAGGAATGTGGCTTTGGTTGGTAAATGGTTATGGGGTTTCCATTGGAACAAGAATCATTAAGGCACTCTATTATTGCAAGCATGGCATTCATCCTAATGGGTGGGTTGTGAATGTAAACTTCAACGCTTCTCTTTGATCTCCTTGGAAATCTATAGCAAAAGGGTGGGACTCCTTTGTGGAGAACACTAAGTGGGTAGTGGGAAAAGGTGATAGAATTTGATTTTGGGAAGACTCATGGGTGGTTAATTGTCCTCTAAAAGAATCTTTTCCTCGGTTATATCATCTTTCCATGAATCGTAACATGTCTATCCAATTGATTATCTCTTGGGTAAGTCGATCTAGTTATTCCTGGGGATTTACCTTTTCTAGAAATTTCAATGATAGTGAGAGTGATGAACTCATTTCTTTATTAAACTCCATTGATAACATCTGCATTAATTGTGAGGTTTCAGACAAAAGAATTTGGGTGGGCATCCGTCGGGGGAATTTTCTTGCAAATCCTTCTTTGAAATTCTTTCATGCCCTCTTTCATTTTCCACCTTCCCTCAGTTCAGCGTTATTTGGAAAGGTGGAATTTTGACCAAGATCAAAGTGTTTGCATGGCTGGCCTCTTTGGGGAAGGTGAGTATGTGTGACATGGTTCAAGTTAGGAGGCCTTTTATGTCTCTCTTGCCATCATGGTGTGCATTATGCAGGAAGGCAAATGAGAGTATTGATCATATTTTGCTTCATTGTGAGTTTGTTAAGTATATTTGGTCAAAGGTGTTATTATTGTTTGGTTTGATGGGAGTTTTTCCTAAGAAATGGAGTGATTTCCTCATTATTAAATGGTATTTCAAGCAAAATAGTGAGAAAATCAAGCAGTTGTGGAGATCCTCTATTATGACTATAGCATGGCTGATCTGGTCTGAACGCGACCGGAGGATATTTGAAGATAAGAGCAGTGATCCGTTGGATATTTGGGAGTTTTCTTGTTTTCTGGTTAGGCAGTGGGCAAAAGCCTCGGGGATTTTTGATTTTTTAGATAGTTTTTTGTTCTCTTTAGATTGCTTTAGTGTTGTAGAGGGTTGAATGGTCTGTTTGTTTGGTTACTAGGTGGCTAGTGTTTGTTCTTGTTCAGGTTGTTAGGGCTTTTAGTGGACGTCTTATTCTCTGTCCTCTATCTATCCCATTGATGTAACTATATTTTCCTTTTTGTTTATTAATAAAGTTTCTGTTTCCTATAAAAAAAAATCATTTAAATTATTTGTAATTGAAATAGTTGATGAAGCTTGGAGCTATTAGGACTATTTGAGAATGATTACTGTTGAAGAGTATGATATACATTGTTGGCCCACTACTTAACAGCTTAAGCTTTTGGGTGAGATGGTTCCTAACATGGTATCAGAGTTCAGGTTCTGCAAGGTCTCGGGTTCGAATTCTCCTGCTTGCATTTGTTTCCCCCTTTGTGTTTGTGCACAAAGTGCACCTTTGGTTTGGCCGGTTTGGCCTTTGGTTTCGTTTGTCTATCCACGTGCGAGTGGCTCGCACGCGAGGGGGAGTGTTGAAGAGTATGATATACATGATATACATTGTTGGCCCAATACTTACAGCTTAAGCTTTTGGGTGAGATGGTTACTAACAATTAGAATAGAGTAGCTAGAGGATAAGGCACATTATTTTTGATGTTTTGGCCATTTCTATTGTCTTGGTGGATTTGCCCTCAGTGAAAGGGATAATTCTATGCTTTGGTCAGTGAAATTCTTTTACTCTGTTTTTGATGATGGGTTCTTCAAAATTTTCAAAGAACCTGAATGATCTGAATCACATTCCAATTTTTCCTGAATTAGATCTTGGTTTGCTCTCTGGGTGTGTTTGCTCTTTGAATTGAGCTTAATTACAGATTCTTGAAGGATTATTGTAGAATAATGAATTTCTTGTGAGGAATTTGAACTTAATGCTAGATGGGGCATTAAAAATGATTTTAAGCTCACTCCTATTGGCAGAGGGTATTTCTGTTTAAGATTCAAGAACCATGAAGATCAAAATCAGGCTTGGTTTAATGGGCATTTAAACCTCAATCCTGGTAGCTTTAGGCTGCAACCTTGGCAGAATGACTTTAACCCTGCGCTTCAACAACAAACTACCTCTCTAACATGGGTTAGACTTCATGGAATCACACAGGAATATTGGGATCCACAACTACTGATTAGTATTGCCAGTCTTGTTGGCACCCCACATGCAATTGATCCTCATACCAAGGAGTTTGTTTTTGGTCACTATGCAAGAATTCTGGTTGAAGTAGATTTGCTTCACATACTCCATCAAAAACTTCTCATTGAAAGGGAAGGTTATAGCTTTGAAGTGCTTGTCACATATGAAAACCTCCCTAAATTTTGCATGCACTATCACATTTTAGGGCATTTGGTGGGTGAATGTAGAACTCTCAAAAAAGTGCAAGAAGAAGCTTCGAAATCCAAAGATATTGCCTCCAAACAGCTCTAGAATTTTCACAAGAACACCACTAATCTTTCTTCTGCTCCCATCAAAGCATTTGCTCATAGTAACAAGGCTCATGTTGTGCTTAATGATCCGGTCATACCTGCAAGCAAATTTGTTCATTCCACAAAAACAGGTAATGCTGCCATCATTTCTGCAGCTCACATTGCTGATGATACAAACCCTCTTAACACCAACAACACAAGCATACAAGATAATGTCCTTGCTCCTTTACTTTCAACCATTCAGTTAGGCTCTAAAACTGATGAACAAAACTGCTCTCCTTCAGTTTTCTCTGCCAACTCCACCCAGCACACCTCATCCCCTTTTGTGGAATCTATTGTTCCTTGCTCCCTTAACAAAAACAAACCCTCCTCCACCAAAAATCCCTCTACTAATAATAGTTCCAGTTTCTACCAAAGTACTCCCATTCAGTCTGTTAATAGATCCCTCACAGATACACGTGGCAGCAAATACACAGTCCCTTATCCTCTTCATTACACTAGAACTAGAGTCTCCAATAAATTTTCTCCCCTCAAGGAGTACTTATTGGATGATGATGGTGATGGTGAAGCATGGGATCAATCTTCTGAAGCCAATTCTCAGGAGAATCAAGAGATGGTTAACTCTCCCACAAGTTCAGAAAACTTTTTTGCTGTTCATAGACCCCCTTCCCTAAATGTTGAGGAGGCTTTAAATTGGGGTAATATGGCAGATGAGGAGCCATTTCCTTCATGGGAAGCTAGGGCAGATTTGGCTTTTGAAACTGCCTTAGTTAAGAACAACAATAATGAGGACTGCATTCAATTTTTGCAAAATGACAGATCATCAATTCTTAACTAACACTTTCCTCCTTTGGAAGGTAATATTTCACTACCTTCTATTCAACAAAATAGCCATCTTTAAGCTTCACAGTCCAAACACAGCTCTCCGAGTGGGAAATTCATGAATCTCTCCTCTTCAACTTCACAACCCTCATCCAATCCCACCAATAAATCAGGGGCTAATGGCTCTGAGTATTTTCCATCTCCTACGAAGACCAGGGCTCAAAGGAAAAAAGGTGCAACAAATGTTTTGCCTTTGCACAAACAGAAGAAATTGTCAAAAGCGGCAAAAAGGGAAGCCAATGCTCTTTCTAGGCTTTCAAAGCCTAATTCCACCACTGCTAGACATGACCTTGATGAGTATCAATGGCAGCTCCTCTTGGCAGACCAGAAGAAAAGAGAGAATGTGGACAATGCCAATGTTTCTTTGCAAATCCCTATTGAAAAGAGAGAAATTGAGGCAGACACCTCTGATGCTCCCTCTAAAACATGGGAAGTGTGTGTGTATGCTCAAAATCAAATGGACAAAGTGACATACAACAACCAACAATCAGCAATAGTTGATGCCACAGTTCCTCAGTAGGTTTTTCCTCTTTTCTAAGGAGGGATCTTGCTGGTTTTGTGCCTCCCAGCCAGCAGCATGTGCAGCTTCAATTATGGCAGTTTCAGTGCACTACTGGCAGTTATGCTTTAGCTATAGCAGTGCCAATTTTTGCTGCAGTTTGGCTCGATAGGCATTTCTATGCCTTGCTTCAATTTTCTGCTGCCCTTCTTCCTTGTATTTTGCACAGTTTTTGCTGTTAATTTTCTTGCTTTTTTCTGTTTTTTGGCCATCATGTTTAGGCTCTCTTTTCTTTCTTTTGGGCCTCCTGTTAGGCCTTGCCTTCCTTTTTTGAATTGCCTTGTGGACTTTTTGGTTTTTCCCCTTAGTCCATTATGCAATTTAGGCATATTTCTTGCGTTTTTTGGGTCTTGGGGATGGCCTTATTGTATCCCCCTCTTGTAATTCTTTTTTGGTTTTTTATGCTATTACTCTAGTGCCCATGATTGGGCATAGAGGACTTAAAAAAAAAAAACATAGATCAGCAGTATTTTCCACCCGACCAACATGAACATCAAGTATCTACAATTCTACAAGCGCAAACTAGGAATAATATTAGGATTCGGTATGAAATTTGGAGAGAGAGAGATAGTTTATATACCTTCACCGATGTGGATTTGAAGTTCAAGATGGCCATTTTATTGGGCACCGACCTCCAACACCCTCTGGCCTTGAGCAGTGGTTCCAGTGAATGGTTCCCTGTATTTATTTGTATACAAGTGGTTTGCATGAGCTGGTGCTTGAAAATTTGACATGTGGCTGTGCTCTGAGACTAGTGGAATTAAAGAGTCAGCAAGTGCTCGGATTTGGAAGTTTTAACCATGGTTAGTCAAATGAGTTAGGGTCTTAGATTGAATCCCTTATTATATATCTATTTAGGGCCCGTTTGGTTCGAGTTTTAGGAAAAGAATTGGCATTTTAGATAGCTGAGATTCCTTACCAGGAATGCTTGGTTGGGACTGGAACTCTCCTTCCCTCGTATTGGCAGTAACTTGTTGATATACTATTAAACATAGAAATATTTTGATTAAAGCTAGAAACCATATCATAATACATTATTAATTATTACTCTAGTATAATGCAAAAGAAAAATGTTTAGTTACTTGTTGAAAATAGGAATGATTTTGTCCAAGACAAAACATTATGAAAGGATTCCTGGGAATCCTCTTAGCTTTCTCGCCATTGAATGCGGGGAATTCTCCTTTCCTAGGAATCCTGTATTCCTTGCCAATAACCAAACGTTGAAATCTTGAATGAACATTAATTTAGGATTCCAAGAATGAAGCAAACAGAACTAAAAATGACTAAGTGAAATCCACTGGTTTTAGCAAACAAACTAAAGTCCCTATTTTTACCCATAATTGCTTCCTTCTCCACTGGTTCCCCAAACCCACCGTAAATTTATCTAGTTGGCAGCTATCGTTACCGGCGGTATCTCTGCCGTTGCCGCCACCTCTATCCTCTCCGTATCCATCTTTTGTCCTCTCTCTCCTCTATCCTCCTATGCCGTCAAACACTGTGAACCACCACCAGAACCAGAGTATAATCCCACACGGCCACACAAACTGATTTATATACCAAGAGAGAGAGATTGGAGAAAAGTAGAGAGGAGGATAGGAACAGCAATTTGTGGCGGTGCATTTGCACCTTTGGTGGTGCTAGGTTGATGGAGGATCGGGGATGGGGAAATGGGGAGAGATGTGTAGCTGAAGTGAGCATGAGAGAGGAAGATGAGGAGATAGAGTAGATTCTGATATTAGGAGAGAGAGACAAGGTGAAGAGAGGATGGCCATTCCTGGTGGCCACAGTAGTTAGATGAAATTAGGTTCATGTTTTGTGGGATAAAGGAAGTAAGAATTAAGTGGGTTTCCTTGGCTATTTTATGGGTCTAAATAAAAAGTCTCATTTATTTAATAGCTATTTTGGTTATGCTCCAAATTTTTTATGTTGGATTGAGTTATGAGTAAATATTGTGGTTTTCTGGTTGGGTCCCCTCAGCGGCTTTTACCTGATCTGGTTCAGAATGTAACTACTTTTGAGATTAGTAAATGTAACTTTATTTATTTATTTAAGATTCTATTGTATTAAATGTACTGTATGTAAAACAAATTAATAATGTTCTATACAAAACTTTAGAAATACTATACGTACATATGTATATATATATTCCGTCACTTTTGTATATCAATTTTTTGAATTTTTGAATCTACAGATGCAAAGTTTCTAGAAAATTAACTACATTTACTAGCGAACAATTACCTGGTGCTGGTGTTTAAGCAGTCAGTTTAAGTACATCTTCTATTGAACTATATACAAAGGTTGTATTTGATTCTCGCAATCGTATAGATGATGAGTTCAAATTACTCCCTGCTCAATTTCATTAATTTATAATTTTATATTGAAACAATCACACACATTAATTTCGTTAAGTACATAGATTGGTATATGTTCTATTATTATTCCCCAGATGCTTTGTTCACGAGTCTATTGAACTTCTTAATTTAGTCGTCACCTTTCTAAATACATTAAGTGCAACATTTACGGAGAGATCAGGTTTTAATTAGTTAAAAGAGGCATGCCTCTTGGTTGGCCTCTTGGAAGAGAGTCAACACGTGATATTCTCCAAAATAGACGGCCTAATTTAGCGATTTCCCCTTCTTGGTATATTTTGTGTAAACAGAAAGAAGAGAATATTGAGCACATTCTCTTACATAATTGAAAGTTCCTTGTGAGGTTTTTAAAAGATCATATTTGTCTACCAATAATTACTAGCAAACCAAGTAAATTCAATGTGACACTTTACCTAATGAAGTTTGACTATAACATGTTCATTACCAGGTCTTTAAGGGGGACAAAAAGTCCTAACCTGAATCAAAACTTCGGGTTTTAAAGCACTCTGCATACAGCGGATTTGTTACAATTAATAAAACTGTATTTGATGATTTCTCCTTCTTGCTGCATTATGTGTAAGAGGGACGCTGAAAGTATTGATCATCTAGCAATTCATTGCCCATTTATCAGTTCAGTTTGCGGCAATATTTGTAAGGAATTTGGGATTCATGCAGTATTTCCAAGATCATGGTTCAACCTTTTATCAATCAGATGGACATTCAAGGGAGACAGCTAGAACTTTTACGTTGTGGAGATGTTGTTGTAAGGCTCTGCTTTGGTGTATTTGGAAGGAAAGGAATAGTAGAATTTTTGAGAACAAGGAGGAAGATACCGAAAAAATTTGGGTCAGAATCAAAGCATTGGCTTCTTTGTGGGCTTATACTTCAAATAGTTTTGGGTTCATGTCTATTTCTGAGATTCAGAGAGATTGGGCAGCTGCTATGGTCTAGGATAGACTAAGAGTTTATTATTTGGGTTCTTATTCTGGCGATGCTATTTGCTTGCTTTAGTTGGAGATAGTCAGTCTGTTTTTGGCTTTTGTTTTGGGGCAGCTTTCTTTAGTGCCTAAGGATGCTTTTCTTTGTATCTTTTTTGTCTTGGTTTGCTGGATAGTGGATTCCTCATCCACTTCCAGTTCTCCGTTTCTTGTACTTGATTTTTCTATCAATATAAGCGTGTTTCTTATCAAAATAAAAATATATGAAATAAATTCACATATCATATTCCTTCCCTTACTTCAATGCAATGGAAAAAGAAACCATTTTGAAAATCTAATTACTTCCAAAACTGTAAACTAGCACAGAATGATATATGATAGATGTTGCTTAAAAGTGCTTCCTCATTTGTTAGACTTAATTTACATAACTGAATGTTCTTCAATGTTATGTTTTTTCAGGTTGCTGCCTTGGGTGCTATTAGCAACGTAGTTGTTGATTTCAGAACAAACAAATCAGCTTTCATAAACTGTGGAGGTGTGAAACATCTTGTTCAACTATCAAAGTCCATGGATTCAACTATTAGGCTCAATGCTGTATGGGCTTTGAGAAACTTGATGTTCCTTGTGGACCGCAGGTGCAAAGAAGGGATTTTTATGGAGCTCACAGCGTCCACACTAATAAGCCTTATTTGTGGTAACGGTCAAGTTTATCTTTTGCCTTGACTGACAGATACGAAGCACGGATACTTCTCAAAAGGCTACAAATCCGTATCCCATATGCATTGGATACGGATGCACTTCCGATACGTATCGGATATGCATTTTAGTTATATTTTTTGTTGTTGAAGGATGCAAAGGGATATGTTTGGAGGTTAATTTGTTAGTTTTTTGAGCCTAAAATTAAAGGGTCTATTTGCACTTCATTTTATAGGAGAAGCCAACATGTGACACTATAAAATTTTTGAACTTATCGAGGAGGAAACAATATCGTGGGACCATCAAGTGTTCTAAATTTCAAACTATGTCTCACAAAGTTTGTTTTTGCAGAACACCTAAGAAGCACTTGGGATACCTACAAAAGTTTAATAATAATAGTTATAGTAATAGTATATTGTCGTTATTTGTCTATGTACTCATGCATCTGATATTCAACAAATACCCAAACATAACCGTATCCTACCTTTTAAAAATTCATATCGCCGTATCCATACTGTGCTTCCTGGACTGGTGTTATTTCTATAACACTGTCCAACGTAACTGTTTTATGCAATTGCAGACCCCAAACCTTGTGTCCAGGAGCAAGCAATGGCCCTTGTGCGGAATCTTGTTGATGGACCTACCGACTCTTTTGAGTATGTCTTTGCTGAGGATGGTATTATACTCCATGCTGTTGGAAGGCAACTGCAGAGTGCTTTAAAACCCGAAGTTTTGATTCAGGTTAGGACTTTTTGTCCCCCTTAATAAGTGTCACATTGATTTTAGTTGGTTTGCTAGTAATTATTGGTAGACAAATATGATCTTTTAAAAACCTCACAAGGAATTGATGTGAATTTGAATAGCCATGGGTTTTCAGGATCCAAACCTAATGGCTGGTGTCTTTACTATTTCTCCTCCAAGCATTCTAGCTCGAATATGTTCAACAATATTTGTATACATAACTTCCCAAAGGTATATAGAATTCAATAATAGAGTTGGAGCATGCTAAGGGATGATTTGGAGTGAGAAACTTTTTAAAAAAGGCTTGCTATCTGCATCTCCGAGGACTAAGCATTAATGAACACCTCAGTCAAACCATGAGCACATTCCATTGAGATTGAAACTAATCAATTGGATCCATTACACTATTGTCCAAATTTTAAAAATACATGCCACCAGAAACTGGAATACTCGAGTTCAAGAATCACTAACCCCCTCCCCATAGAATTAGTTACATCATTTTTAACAAAAAGGTAGAATTTGGTCCTTTGACTTTTTAAACATTACGAAATTCTCGTACACAAATAATGTCAAAGACTGAAGCAAACTTCTATATGCATATCCAATGTGTCTATTTGTATGTATGTACTAAATGGGAAACAAAACCAACCCCTCAAGTAGAAACATTGTTTATGCAATAGTAAATCTCTTGGATTTAGGAAAAAAAAGTGCCCCACCTGCGAACAATTTCTGGCTCCATCGCTGCAACACTCATTTTCCAGTAGAGGTCCCTAACCTAATTTTTAGGGGTGCCTCTACCAACGACCAAAACAAAATGAAATACTCCATCTCAAATGAAGGGTCCACTATTCCTTTTAGGGATGTCCCAAATTAAGAGTCTACTGTCCTCGGAACCTAATCAATGTACCAAAACACGAGATAGGAAACATGGTTTGTTCTCAACGATTGATTGGGATGAAATTTTAATGAATTTCTTAAAAAAATGTTAAAAGTCAAACATGGACTCTTAAATTAGGGACAGAGGGAGTAAAGTGGTTTTACTTCCTTATTCTGGCTATGGAGGAGTTACCCTTGTAGCACTAAATAGTTTCTGATTTCCAAGTATTATCACAATGGTAAGTCTAATTTCGACATAATACGTAAGGGCAAAGTCTAAAAGGTCCTCAATTTTATTGCTTGTTAATTTTGACAGAATGTGAACATCCATCTTGAACAGGGAATGTACGTCCTCTGTAATGTGGCGTCTGGAAATGACTTCCACAAGGAAGCGGTTATGTATCAACTTTTCCCACAAGAGGGCAATACCACCCAACCAATTGTGGCCAAGTTCTTGCAAAATGATGACAGCCGATTACGTACAGCAACTGTTTGGACTGTACTAAATCTTACCTTTCCGGCTATTGACGGTTCTTTTGAACGGGTTATTAAATTGAGAAATGCTGGGGTATTTTCTCAACTAAAGAATATGGTCAATGATCCCTGCCTCGATGTAAAGGTCAGTAACTATTATCCTGTTTTGGGAAATTACAGGGACCTCCCCTGACCTCGAAGTTATTAATACCGACCTCTCCACTTTCTTGAAAATTTCTTGGTAATTTTCCAATTATATCACATAGAAAAGGTTTATCATATTTGAAGATAGATCTTCATGCGTTGGATTTTAAAAAATTGATAGAAAACGAAATTAAACTAGATCTTTTATTTTATATGCAAAATTATACTTTCCCCTGTTTTCATAATCGCTGGACTTTGCCGCCCCCCCCTCTCTTCCATCCCGCGGTTCTTAATTTATACTGGTAGCTGACCTGTGTTTGATTCTTTGTTGTTGCAGCTTCGTGTAAGAATGGCACTTGGGCAATCTATGGCATTTGGTGATGGCTTGATGTGATAAACTTTATTTTTGTTTTCTTTGTCATTTGTTGAAGTCGACAACCAGAGATTCTATGTGCGGGATGGTGCTTGGCTTATTGTGTTTTGCAGTATATATTCATTTTTCCCTCCTAGCAGCCTTCAACGCGGTCGGTAAGTTTATTACACCTTCATTTATTGTCATCGAATTGGGTATTAACTTTTGCATCATCATAACAGTATTTTTTTGTTTATTCGTAGAACTAGCAGTATAATTCTCTTCTGAACAACCATTAAGACTCAATTATCGTGTAAAAGTTCAATTAAGTACAACCCTGCTGTTTTTCTTTTTACACAAAAAGCTACAAACGTAAACAAAAATACAATCTAATAGAAATTTATGCTATGTTTGATAGCAACATGGAAAATGATAAGAAAAACAACTAATTGTGTGACGCCCCGAATCCCGATCCGAGATTTTCAGCTCTGGGACCCGATTAATCACGGATGCCGTGCGCGACGGCGGGTTTAAAATATAAAAATCACAACTTTTTAAAAAGTCTTTTTCTTGGATAAAACTTGCTCCGTTTGAAAACTTGTTTTATAAAATTTCGGCACGAGGAGTTCGTTTAAACAACAATCCGCCCTGTAAAATTTGAAAGCATTTTCATACAAATGAAATTCCAATCACAAACAGTTGAATACACTCCACATATAAACATCACTTATAAAATTTCTATCTAATACAAATCCTCCAACGAGGTCCCAATCCAAGTTAAAATGCTAACATCATTTTCAATAATTATACATTTAATCAAATTGAAATTCAATTATACAAACGATATTCAAAACTAGTAAAAGACAAGTCGTTTACGGACGACTATAAATGTCTAGTGTAATCAGAGGTTCTAGACTTCACAATCGTGCCATCCCCCGAGATGTACATGCAAAACTGGTTTGAAAAATGGGAGTGAGCCAAACACGGACTCAATGAGAATAATAAGGGTTTGTATATAAAATATGTTTTGAAAATCCTTTTCATAATATGCATGCTAAATGCTTTCCCGTTCCCAAAATATAATATAATAAAATGAAGATCACTAAAAATACAATTGAAACCGTTCTAGTAACATAACATAACTGTAAACTTCATACGTATTGGAAAATAAGTATCGTTAAGATATTGGTAGACCATAACAAGAAATTATATACTATCCACTAGCATTCATAAAGGTAAAATCGGTGGCTAGTTTGCAAAACCTGGCACTACAATTGTATCATCCAGAAATGTCTCACCCGAGATAATTATATCAAATAACCCGCAACTATCCAAGCGTCCGGCAGGTTTGCATTTCGTGGTCTTTCACCCACGCGGCTAGCAGGGCTTCTCGTTCGTTTCCATGCATGGTTTCGGGTCTTTCACCTAGGGGCACTCGGTCCCAACTTACGACCCCAATCTTTAGAGACTAACCTGGGACCTACCATAGACTAGCGCAAATATATATATATATATATAGGCAACTGTGTATCAGCTCAACAGATGAACAATTGTGCCAAACAACTAATATAACGGTTCATATTGAACCCATCAACTAGCCAACAAGAGTAGAAGTAATGAAAAGCTGTCATTATTTCAAACTTATACTTAATACACCCATACTTGTATAAAGATCATAGTTATCGCTTACAAAAGCATGGAATAGCAAAAACCATGTAGTCGACTACGTGCTACTGCCCTTCAATGAACACTCAAACCTCAAATCAACCAAAAGTTTGGGGAGTATTCTAGAGATAATTTTAAGCATGTTGGAGTTGGTTTTGAACATTAATTCAACCGTATGAATTAGTTATGAATTTAATGGAAAACTAGTTGATGAGAAAGTTGTTTTCCAAAGAAGTTCATTTCAAACTTGATTTGCATGCTTGTTTTGAATCGATGAATGATGCACTATCATATTTGAGCTATTGTTATTGATCAAGCAAGAAACTTTAAATAATATCTAAGCACTCAATTTATGAATTTGTGAGTCTTCAAAGTGCTTGATTAGTTTCTTTGTAACTACTTTTGAATGCACAATTCTTTCCATCTTTGATCCATGATGGCATTGTGATGAATTCATGTGTGGATTGAATAGATCTCTTTGAAGGATATGATAACATATTTGAGCTATTGTTATTAAGTTAAATCAAGTTATTATCAAGAAATGGCCTTTTTGGTCAATAATCTCCCCCTTTTTTAGGATGGCAATGCTAGCTAGAATATAAACTAATATCATTCATCAATAACAATAGCTCCTTGTTTGATGACAAGGAGGCTAATAATGAGGAAGTTTGGCAGAAGGTCAAGGCCACGGCTTCGTTGTGGGCATATTCTTTGAAAGTTTTTGGGGCTCTTTCCTTGTCAGATATTCAGATTGGTTAGTGCAGTTCTTGAGTTTAGTCAATTTCTGATTGTTTGTTTTTGGTAGGGTTTTTGTAGAAGGCTTGTTTTTAGGCTTGCAGTTGAGGTTTTGTGTCTTTTTTGCTTTATGTTCTTGTTTTGGTGCGGGCTGTTAATGGACTTATCGTTCACTTTCAGTCTTTTTTTTGCTTGTATTGATTTTCTTTAATTAATATAAGCGTTGTTTCTGATAAAAAAAAATAAAATTTTATAGATCATGCTCTCCCTCTCTAAGCATTAAATAGAAATTTAAATCAATAGGCAATGCTAGCTAGAATATAAACTAATATCAAGCTTATAGATCAAAGCATTACATCAAAACATTATAGTTAAAACTTAATTAGAGCATTCAAGTCATATAAAACTCAAAGCCTACAAAGCGATAAGATAGTTTAAAAACATAGAAAAACCAATAGAGTTAAAGCCATGTAGTCAAAAATTCTAGAGTAAATACCATCAATGGCAACTGAACTATTGGCAAATCTACCAGTAGCCACTGAACTTCATTTTGTTACACTTGGACCATTAAACTTTTAAAACGTACTACCATTGGCCACTCCGTTAAATCTCACCGTTAGTTTTTGACGGAATCAATATCACGTGATTTTCATGTGCATGGAAGGGACATTTAAGTCTTTTTTCATTTTCTTTTTCTTTTTTCCTTTTCTTTTTCTTTTTTCCTTTCCTTTTCTTTTCTTTTCTTTTCTTTTCTTTCATCTTCTTCGATTCTTCTTCTTCTTCCCCTTTCTCGTCTTTCTTCTCAGTCTTTTTCCATTGAAGTCCAGGGCATCTTGATTTTACATACACACACACAATTTCAGAGGAAGGCAAAATTCGGAGAAGTTTCGGAGGGGAAGAAATTCGGAGGAAGAAGAAAGAGGAAGAAAATCGAAGAGGAAGGAAGAAGAAAATCGAAGAGGAAGGAAGAAGGAAGAAAATCGAAGAAGAAGAAGAATCGGAGAAGAAGAAAGAAAAGAAAAGAAGGAGAAGAAATTCGGAGGAGGAGAAAGGGAAATTAAGAAAATCGAAGAAGAAGAAGAAAATCGAAGAAGAAGGAAGAATCGAAGAAGAAGAATCGGAGAAGAAGAAAGAAAAGAAAAGGAAAAAAGAAAAAGAAAATGAAAAAATACTTGAATGCCCCTTCCATGCACATGAAAATCGCGTGATATTGATTCCGTCAAAAACTAACGGTGAGATTTAACGGAGTGGCCAATGGTAGTACGCTTTAAAAATTTAATGGTCCAAGTGTAACAAAATGAAGTTCAGTGGCTACCGGTAGAATTTGCCAATAGTTCAGTGGCCATTGATGGTATTTACTCAAAATTCTAAGAGTGTGTACCATTTCATTCTTAGACTTAGCCCAATACTCACACGCATTACTTCTCCCCCTTTGATATCATCAAAAAGAGGGTATCACTCTTGAGGCGGTGGAGGTTGATCCCATGGTACCCAACCTGAAAATACATAGTCCGGATGGTAGTGTTGAAACGCCATCTCAATACGACTGAATCTTTTGTGTATTTCTTGACGGGTATTCGTAACTTGAATGGATAAATTGTTGATTGTCTCCATGAGTTTATCTGGGCGACGAGCCCTTGGTGGTCAAGGAGAGGGAGGAGCTTGTGGGATCGGTGCAACGCCTTCAACTTTTTTTCCTTCATCACTTGCTTCCACACCATTTAGATCATTAGAGATCCATCGGCCATTTTTCAAGTGGTAGTGCATTTGATGAAATGTCCTCTCAGTGTAAATCTCATGCTTAGTAGGCTCACGCATATCGGTCTCATCATCAAGTGGATATCAAAGAATTTGAATATCTGAGTG